>VWZP01010715.1:2324671-2380778 GCA_013396995.1 Dicaeum eximium
TTTTAGAGGAGGGGAGGAGAAGTGAGGAAGGAGTCAGTGGAGCAGGTTCGGCTTGGCTGTTCGCGAGTGTTTAACAGCACGACTGAAACCGCTCCCCTGGATACCTGTCCCAGGCTGAGCTCTCGCATATTAAGCTGACGCTGCTGAAGGAAGCTGTCTGAGACGAGGCTTGTACAGAAATTACCTCATGCTATTCCCGATCGACACCGAGTATAATTCCAGGGACCTCCACAGTAACATGGATATGCAACTCTTTTCGATCAAGGTATTTGTGTATCTGTGTGTGTCGTCTTTAGTTTTTATTTTAAACAGACAAGAGAAGGCAAATAATGCGAGTTTTGCCTCAGGATTTTTGGGCTGGGAATCCCGGGCAGTCCTCTCTGCCTGCTTTGTGGCGCCGGGAGCTTTTATTTTTTTTTTTGCGTTAATTATTTATAATTTTTATTGTCGATATCCTCCCCCAATCAGATGTAACGAAAGAGATCCCGGACACGGTGCCGTCACAGCAGCGAGCAAAAAGGGAGAATCTTGGAGCTCCCCAGCAGTGAGGTCTCCCCGCGACCGTCTTAGCCGGGTCTTCTCCCACCCCCAGGGGAGGGAGGGTACAGGGGTTCCCCCGCGCTCCCCGCAGCCTCGTTCACGTTTCGCTGGCCAGGAGGGCACAGGGGGCTTCCGCCGCCCCGGGGGCACGGGCCTGCCCGCCGCCGCCGCCAAATTCTGCGGGGCCAGGGTCGGGCGAGGTCGGGCCGCCCGCCCATACCTTGCCAGGTGGGCTCAGCTTCCTTGGCTCAGCCGGGGACACCCCCGCGTCCTTGGGGAAGGAAGGGGCAGGAGGAATCCCGCAGAGCTCCGGGGGCTTCTTCCCCCGAGGAAGAGAGGCTGTACCGGCATGAGGCAAGGGCTTAACTGTCCTCGGCGTGGAGCAGCATCCCCAGCGCTGGCATGTGTTGATTGCAGGAATGCGAAGTGTTGGCAGATGAATATATGACACGGTTAAAAAGCCCAAACCAAACAAGCCAACCAACAGCAACAGAAAACCCAGAGAAATAAGAAAACCAAACATAAAAACCGTACAACACAACTCAAGTAGTAAAAATCAATCAGTGACCCGAAGTGCATGGAAATCCGGCGTTGGCATTTTGGAGTTCGCAAGCTTCGGACCTCTGGGACCAGGGATTCATTAAAAGAGACTTAGGTTTGCATCGAGGGGGGAGCAGAAGCTCATTAAAGCTGACCAGTTGATGCAAGGAGAGGAAGGAATCACCGGCGGCTGGAAATAAAAGGCGAAGCTTGTTTTTGCATCGCCGCTGACGGAGGTGCAGCGCTCCCGGCCGGGGACCAGGGCTCGGAGGGGACCGGCGGAGCCTTGGCTCCAGCCGGGAGATCCGTATGTGCCCTCCGTCCGCCGCCCACGGGCCGCCTCGGCTGCAAGGCCGCGGCGGGAGGCAGCTCAGACCCGTCCTGCGGCCGCTCGCTGGAAGGAGCGAGGCTGCGAGGAGAGCCGCGACCGGGCTGTGCCGGAATCCCTGCACAGCACACGCCAGCTGGGGTACGGATGAGCCTGGGAAGAGACAAAAAATAATAAATCGCTCGGCTAAGTAAAGTGGAGAACAATAGGGGGCTCCCTTCAAGGGAGAAGCGCAGCGGTGATGGGCGATGGTCGCGGAGTTGCGCGGGGAGAGCCGGCTCTCCCAGCCCGGGGGCGCTCCCCGGGCCCCTCCGCTGGGCGGGGCCGGCCTGGCTGCGGAGCCCTTCCTCGGCCCGGGGAAGGTGCCGGGGAAGCACGGAGGAGCCGCGCGGAAAGCCGGTGCGTGGCCGGCCGCTGGCTCCCGGCGGTGTGCGCCGGCGGCGGGCGGAGAGGGCGGAGGGGCGGAGAGCGGCGCGCGGTGCGGAGCGCTGCGCGGGGTGCGCGGTGCCGGGAGCGGTGCCGGGCGCGGTGTGGGGCGCGGTGCGGTGCGGAGCGCGCGGGGTGCGGGGCAGGGTGCGCGGAGTTGGCTGTGGTGCGCTGTGCGGGGGGCGCGGTGCAGTGCGCGGAGCGCTGTTCGGAGTGCTGTGCGGAACGCACGGGCGCGCCATGCGCCGGGTACCGAGAGCGGGAGATGGAGAGCGGCATGCGGAGCGATGCTCGCCCGGGGCACTCGCCCGAGGGACTCGCCCGCTCGCCGGGGCCGTCGCCGTCGCCGGGGGCGGGAGTNGGAGTGAACACAGTGGGAGACTTCCCTGCCGGGTGCCCCGGGACGATTTCGGCGTGCGGCTGCGTTCCTGGGGGCAAAGCCGTTCGTGCAGGGCACCGGACTGCACCGGCCGCACCTGCTCTGAACAGGGCTGTGCGGACTGGGGAGCGGGAGTCTGGTGGGAAGAGGGTCAAATGAAAGCAGAAACAACAGAGAAAGCTCTCCCAGGGTGCCTGGGAAAATCTTGATCATCATTTGCTACATGAGAGGTGAAACCTTATCTGAAGGTGATAATACTGATGGGGCTCACTAAGTTTTAAGTCCAACCAAGGGCAGAGGAAAATACTCAATGTAGTTCCCTTTTTAAGAATTGTAGGCTTCTCTTATTCTCATCCCAGCAGAAGGACCTGTGCTGGATTTTCACAGGGTAGCTTGTTTGGTAAATGGATATTTGCAGGGTAGGAAGTGAAAGCAGGTATTCTGGGGTATTTGAAAAGGGGCTGATCAAGCTGAGGGTAGACATCAGATAGCACAGGGAAGAAATAGTTCCTGTAAACGAGATACTGAGAGTGATTCGCCTTGAAGTCCTGATTATTGTGTAAAGGTTACCTCTGTGGCAGGGGCACAGCAAACCATTACAGAAGAGCCGAGGTAGATAAGACTACTTACATCAGTGAAGAATTCTCTTGCAAGTTAGGAGCTGCGATGTCAGGGCCAAAGGTTTTCCAAATTCCCTTTTGTTGTCAGCAAAACCCATTAATCTTCTATATGTGTCAGGCTACTGTGTGCAGGTGGCAACTCTTTACCTGTTCTTTGTGGAAATTCAGCTATTTGCTCGTTGTGGAATGCTGTACAGGAGAAGGAAGCAACTTTTGTGAACATTGAAATGAATGTCAGCAAGAGAATTCTTTCATAGTTCCGAGGCGTCAGTAGTAAAAAATCAAAAGAATCCAATTAGTTTTGTTTTTTTTTTCCCTCCTCAGAACTTAATAATGGAAATTGCCATTGTTTTGTTTTCATTCAGTAAAACCAGATCAGTTTTGTATTGACCAGACAATCTGATATTTTGTGAATGGGTTTTCACTCTAGAATTTCTCGTGTCCTAATTCACAGAATATTTGCTTTATTTTATCCTGGTGCAGTTCCAACCATACTTTAAATACAGTAACAGATTAGGGTTTTTTTGGCTGAAACAAAATTTTAAACATTTTTTTCTGAGGTATTTTTTGCCATCACTTGATAGCTTATTTTGTCCCTCAGTAAAGGGTTCATGTATGTCTGTCTAGCAATGTCAGCTGTAAAATGTCCATCCTGCCTATGCTACAGAGAGTACTCCTTGCTGCTGCTGCTGTCTGTAACTGTGAGATTTTTTAAAACCGTATTTCCTGATGAGCATAGTGAATCTTTCTACATCTTTTCAGCAAAAACTTCAGTGCCAGCTGAAGATGGCTCTTTCAGGGACCTCGTTAACAAAATAGAAACATTTCCTATATTTACTTAAGTATTTATCTCTCACTCAACCCATTATTTAGACCTTTTCATTAACATAGAGAGGTTCCATAATGAGCCTGTCTTTTAGTGCAATGAGTCTGTGGTTGGAGTAATGACTGGTCTGGGTTCATTCTGATGTACTCGTTCTGGCAGTGTGGTAGAAAAATACACAATCTCGAGTACCAAATATCTGATAAAGCTGAATGATTTAATGAAGGAAGTAATTTCAGAACCAGACACTACATGCAGAAGTTTCCATCTCCCCTGTCTTGCAGTACTCCGCCTCCTTAGGTTTAAAAATAAATATATATTCTAGCAGAACAAGTGGAGGTTTGTGCTGAAATACTTTAAAAATAGCAATATGTTCTGATAATGCCAGATATTTTTAATGAAATAAACCCAAGAGAAGTATGTATTACAAGGTGACTGGAAGAGATGCTTTGTGGTGCACTTACTCTTGGGCTGTGCAGGGGAAATATATGAATTTCTTCTCTGAACTCAAGTTTCTATTGAACACCAACTACTACAGTGGGAAGCATGGTAAATCAAGAATATATTTGCATTAATTCAAACTTTTATGGTCATTTGGAAAACGACAGCATTTTACTTCAAGTGAAATCTCTGCACACAAGGAAAGTTCATTCAGGCTTTATAGCCCAGAGGCCTATGCTTTTTCACTAAAATTCATTGATAAAAATGGAATTAATTTAGATCATATGCTTTCTGCTTAGCTACACAGACTTGAAATGTTCTGTAAAAGGTAATGTTAATCAATATATAAAAAGCAGTGTGCCATGAATAAATTAGGCAGTATAATAGAAGCTTTTATTTCTTAGGTAACATTAAAAAAAGACTAAAAGGTCTTAAATTTTTAAAAAGAACACTTTAAAATTTTATTTCTGTTTTATAGACAAGCAGTGGACACTTGCAGCTAAGAAACATACTTCTTCAGGAAACCATGCAAGCTGAGGCAAAGCAATTAATGCTTATGAAGACTATAATGTTGAAAAATGCTAATTGCCAATTCATTTGATTTTCAGTCAGTTCCAGATAAAGTATTAGACTGACAATTTTGGGCTCACTGTATCTTCTCTATTGTTGTTAGAATTTGGGTTGCAATAGCTGAATTCATCACTATTTGTTTGCATGAAGACTGACACTTGCTTTAATTTCTGGGCATCCTTTGGCTGTAAGGAATTAACCTGCGGCTGAGAAAGAGGAAAAAGCAGCATTTCTTTCCTTCAGGAATATTTTTCCTTTGTCAGTGGTGCTTTCTTGTTCTCCATACAGCATTAAATAATAGTCCTATCTTTCATTCCCTTAGTGAATTTCTCCCTGCATGGTTGTACATACATGCATGGACGAATGAGGTCATTGTGGAACCATAAAGCAAATTGCCTCCATACATATTTTAGGTCTAGTCTTTACTATTTTGAACCCATAACCATGTTTTTTCTATTAAGGCAATCAAAACAACAGATAATTGTGGCTAGTTAGTAGTTCAATCTTTTCTCTGTAGTGTGGACCATATGAGAAATATCCCACAGGCCTGGACCAAATGGCACTGCAGTGAGAGTCAAGTTGTGCAGTGTGTGAAGGACTCTGAGTTTGGCTCACAGGGCTGAAGCCCAAGCAGCTTTGTAACCTGTGTGCCTAAAGAGAGCCAAGGGAGAACGATGGGGTTATCACATAAAACAGCACACATTTTGTATAGCTTGGATTGAAACTTGGGCCAAATTCAAGCAAAACTAAATGTCAACAGGCATGGAAAGTCCTGTGTGCTGTTCTCAATTCCAGTGATTTTATTCACACCGATAAAACGTTTCATTTTCAACGGGTTCTAATACCAGATCATGGTGAGATAGTTTCACTTTCAGTAAAAGACTTTCCATTGTGAATCTTTTTCTCAGGTCTTCAAATAGGCATCATTTGAAGACTCCAATTTTTCTGAGCTTAGTGTTATCGTTGAAGGAAAACATGTAACAAAATTAATGTAAGAAGAGGATTATCAACTTAAAGCATTATCAAACTGCATTTTGAGTTTTGTTACCACATGATATATAAAAGTTTTGTGGTTTTGTCTGTAGTTGTCTTCCAGTGTGACCATATTTTTGGTAGTAACCAGTGAGATCATTAAGGGCAAAGTAGGTATTTACAAATGAGTCTGGTGCCTGGGTTTTCTGTACAGGCAGTGATATAGGCACTTGTTCAGTGTGATAAATTTCACAGTAAGTAAAACTTCTATAAAGAAAAGGACAAGTTAAATGGTACCCTAGGATGTCCACTGCTCTCCATAGCCTGTAACAGAGGTATTGAGAGACTGGTTCAGATGCAATTGCCCACAGTGTGCCTACCTAGTATCAGGTAAAAATACTTCTCCCTTCTCCTCAGAGGTTTAAAAATTTATTCAGGCATGTATAATTTTGTTAAGAATTGAAATAAATAAATGCCTTCACTTGAGAATTAAAGTGTGGGCAATTTGGAGATATTTATAACAGTCAGTCAGGTGTTTAGATATGTAGGCTGAAATCCTCATCTCGTTAAAATCAGTGGGATCTCTCCAAATGTCAGTGCAGGCACAACATTGTTCCTATTTAATGTGGTCCAAATACAAGCAGAAAATAGAGAAAATAGACCTTGTTAATGTTAAACCTCAGCTCAAGTCAAATGTTGGAAAAGGAATATTGGATGTTCAGCTGGCTTCCTAACATAATATGTTGTGCTCTTTTTACTTGAGAAATCAGCTACCTTTTCATAAAAATAATTTAGTGTTAGACATTATCTTGAAGGAAATTTAGATATATAGATTGGCTCCCCCAAAGTGAATTCCATTGGAGAAATAATCAGTCTAACATCCAAATGAATTGAATGTGCTTGTACTGCATTGGATGAAGGGTGTACTTAAATTCAGGCACCCTGATTACTCCATTGTCATAAATGAGACCTTTCCAGGAGTGAGAATGTAAGTGGTTATTGCACTTGTGTGGGCTGGAGCAGAATAATAAAGTTGAACAGAATAATGCAGGAAAACAGAAAATACAATGTGTTATGGATCAGGTCTGTTTCTGGGTGTCACACAACACGAAGGTAAATGTGAATTACTGTTCAGAATCTGAACACCAAGCTAAGTTTAGTTCCCCTGATGCGGCTCTTGCTCTGCTGGCATCATCAATTTCCTGGCTTATAGTACAGTGCAGCCAGGTGTTCAAATTCACTGAAGGCCAAGATTTGCCAACTTAAAGAACACTGAAAGTAAACCTAGGTGATGTAACTGCTATTCAAAAGTAAATACCCCATGTGACAGGTCTAAAACTGCTGAAGTAAATGGTATTTCTTACTGGTTTTTAAACCTATTTTTTGTTTTGATTTTTTTTTTTCAGAAGTACCTCAGCTGTAGGGCAAAATACAAGGACATAAGCTACTGACCTCCTTTTAGCATCAGGACCAGACATGCTACCCTACTCCTCACCATCAATTAGAAGCAATTGAAAAACCGCCTCAGAAAAGCTGGTCAACCCATTCCATCAGTGGACATCTTTGGTAAAACACATTTTACGTACTTCTGCTGAGATCTTTTTTTCTACCTACCTACCGCATGGTTCTATATTACTTATTGGGCACTG
The DNA here is from genome assembly GCA_013396995.1 of Dicaeum eximium. Lineage (NCBI taxonomy): Eukaryota > Metazoa > Chordata > Aves > Passeriformes > Dicaeidae > Dicaeum > Dicaeum eximium. Next base: position 2,331,960 of record VWZP01010715.1, read on the forward strand.
ATGGTAGCCTCCAGAAAGTGCAGCTTCAAATGGTCAGCCTCATCCTTTAGCAAGAAGAAAACCTGGATACCGGATAGCAACAACGCCTTCAGAGAAAATGGTATACGAAGGCAAACGATTGGTTTCCTGCCATTGTTTCTTCCTGTTGACAGCCAAATTCTACTGGATACTCACTCTGATGCAAAGAACTCACGGCCAGGAATACGCGCACTCCATTCGACTGGATGGGGACATCATCTTGGGAGGACTGTTCCCCGTTCATGCAAAAGGGGATAGAGGGGTGCCTTGTGGGGAGCTCAAGAAGGAGAAGGGGATCCACAGACTAGAGGCAATGCTGTATGCAGTTGATCAGATTAATAAAGACCCTGATCTTCTTGCCAATATCACCTTAGGTGTCCGTATCCTTGATACGTGTTCCAGGGACACTTATGCATTGGAGCAGTCCTTAACATTTGTGCAAGCATTGATAGAAAAAGATGGCTCAGATGTGAAGTGTGCAAACGGTGACCCACCTATTTTCACCAAGCCAGACAAGATATCGGGTGTGATAGGTGCTGCAGCAAGTTCTGTGTCCATTATGGTTGCAAATATTTTAAGACTCTTTAAGGTAAGTAACATTTTCTATATTTTTTTTTTTAATATCAAGAACAGTGAAATAAGTGAAGTGGTTGTATTGTCATACCTTCAAAAACTAAAGAACACTTTTCAAAGATCTGAAATGGCTGGTTTGCCCATTCAAACCAAAGGGGGGAAAAATACCTAAAAGCAATGTTTGCAGACTCTATTTTACTCAAATTTGCTCTATGTTAAGAATTTATTCTCATCAAGACTGGGTTGGGACTCATTTTCCAAATTTCCAAAGGAATGAACAATAAGATTTTAACACAAATAAATTTTTTTGAGGACCAGATAATTTTCTTACATAGAAAGATATGCCAGTAATAATCTAGTGCAATTGATGTGCATGTCTAGCCAAATGAAATGTACTGTAAAATCTTTGATTTTCTTGAAATTTTACCTCCTCCATATTTTCTGCAAGGTGATATTTTTTCCAGACTTTCTTATCACATTGTAAGAGATTATTTTTAGGCAACAGTTCTAGTGGCATTTGTTTCCAAATACTTTATGAAACTCAGATATTCTAGATAATGGAAAAGTAAACCTGCCACTTACAAATTTGTGAAGTTAGATGGGAATATAAACACATTCTAATAAATCAACTTGAATGGAAATGATCAGGCAGCAGATATTTAATTTTTAATCCTTTATAATGGTAAAGAGATGGTGATAAGTTGAGCACTTTTTCCTATGTGCAGAGCAATTGTAACTTATGTCTGAATCTATTACTGTCCTACCACCCACTGTTCCTTTCATCCATTCAGAAATCTTGCCTTATTTCATACAACTTTACAATCACCAAAACTCACTTAAAGACCATGTCTTTGACTTTGGTGCAGAGGATTCTGGTAATGTGTAATATTGCTGTTACATATTTTGGAAAGTATTGCACTTGTTTTCTAATTGTTGTAACTGAGATTGATTAATAGTAGAGAAAGATTGGCCTTCTTTTTTTGTGGTTTTTCAGCTAAGTGCATTTCAGTCCTTTGAATGGAGATTTTAGTCCTTTCCTTTGGTTCTCCCTCGAAGGAAATAATGATAGATTTACGGTTCAGCAGAGGAGCAAAGTGACTGCTGGGTTGCAGTCAGGTGTTCCTTTCAGTCTCAAAAGTGATGCTCAGCTGCAGTTACTGCACATGTTTGAGAGTAGTGGACTAGTTCTAGCCATATGTTTTACTTGTGAAAATCAAGTGCACAGAACTGAGATAAGACTTAAAAAATGTTCTATATGGAGTGCACCTCTGGACTTGTGCCTGGTGGGGAGATTTATCTGTCCTGGGAATCATCAGGCATAATGGTGGAGGAGGTGTCTATTTTTCAGTTCACATGCTTTCTTGAAGTTGTGTTATCCTATTAAATAATGCATATTTTTGAAATAATGATAGATGGAATGATCACTTTAATACCCATTGTAATGCAGGGCCATGCAGACTAGCACTTACACCCAGGTTTGGGTTGAATAGGGTTCTATAGACTGATTTAAGAAACTAAGCCGGGTAAGACATGCATTAACTGTGAATTAAGAGCAGCAAGAAGGAAAGAATCCTATGAATTGACCAAGATAGCGGCAATTTGTCTTCTGAAACCTTGACAGCTACCTCCTGATTTACATTATGCAATAAGATTGCAAATAACATTCTACTGCAGTCTTAATCAATAGAGGGTCATGTGATATCCCCTCTGGGGAAAGATCTTATTTACCCATTTAATTGATGTAACACAGCTGCTGGCAAAAGGAGGAGACATCTCTTTTAGTTTTAAATATAGATCCTGTACAAATATTCTTAATAATGTAAAAAAATGATAAATTATACCGTTTAATGTCTGATGATAGACCAGCGTTTGAAATCTGTTTTTACACTTTCCTCTCAGAAGTGAAACTCTTAATGAGTAAAGGCTTCTGGATAAGGCTCTGGGTTGAAAGCACAGAAGAAACCACTCACAATGGTTATAGTCAAGAGGATTAGGAAATTAAGGGTCATTTTCCAGACCTTTAGGTGTATAATCCAGTTTGGGTTGTATTCAGACCAAAGACATAGGCTGAAATTCTCAGCTGATGCAGCCCCACAACTTTGTAGCTGAGGACCTGGACTTTGGCCTGTGCCCATAGAGGCTCCAGGCATGAAATTGTGTTTACTGAATTTTGGTATAAGTCAAGGGGGGACACTCAGCTGGGTAAATGTCTGTACTTGCATTGAAGTCAGCAATCACCATCATGCAAATGCCTGTTTCCATTTTATCCAGGATGAGTGTGATTCATCCATATTTCTGTTTAACAGTACTATTTAGAAAGTTGAACCTGTAATTTAAAGTTCAGTATTGCTTTAATACCTGCTCTGAAGTTCCTAAATGTCAGGATTACATATTTTTGAGAACATTATTATCTAGTGAAATTTTAATTTGTAATGAAATTGTGGGAAGTATATTATATCTCTCAATGTGAATACACAAAGGTAGCCTCAGAAGTCCTACTCTCAGCAGCTTGAACTTTTATGCTGCTATTTTTCTTTTTCTTGCAATTTTTTTTCCTTTTATTGATTTTACCACAGAAAACATACAGGTCAATAGCTCTATCTGATGATCTGGTGGATAGCATAAACTGATAGTAAATGTATTCTTTTATCTAAGTGTTTCCATGAGAAGAGGGGAGGGAGGCCACCACAGAAAATTACCTCTATCTATAGCCTTTCTCCTGATCAAATGGCTTGCCTTGAATTCTTCTCTCTCCTTTTTCCTTCTCTGAATTCTGAGGTGCCTTGATGCTTAACCGGTGATTTTCCATTGGTCTTACCCTTAGTAGGTTCAAAATATTAAGGTACAAATTTGGACAGAATAAATTTCACCCATTGATGATTTTAGACTTTCCAGAGGCACTTTACATACAGGAAACACTGGAGCATGGAATTAATTGTGTGAAAGTGGATCTGTTATTTCTTGATTATCATCAGGTTTTTGGGTTTTGCCATAATTTTAAATTGTTTTTTATCAGGAAACATCAGGATTGGGCTGCTTCACAAAGCAAACAGAGACAAGGGACCATAGACTGGGAGGATCTATTGAGAAGCTGGCTGTCTCAGTTAAGCAGCTCTCACTATCACAAAGGAAACCTTTCTATTGACTCAATTTGTCAAAATATTACTCTTACATCCTTCCTTGTATTTGTTTTACAGAAATTCTCTTTTCCTGTAGGGTGCTTAGGCATAACTAGATGAGAACTTTTATCTGTTTTGTGTGACCCTTAGGAGCATCTCTGTTGTTTCCCAGGCCCCCCAGACTTGGCCTGGAGGAAACAAGAGGCTGTGTATCTTAGCTCACTTCATGTGTTGTGTTCCCTGTATTCAAAGCTGCTACTTGTTTAATGTCTGAGTGACTTATGTCAATAGTTAAAATCTGCTGGAAAAAGAGAGGCGTTCATTTGTGCTCGTGTCCTCACATCTAAACCCCACATACTATTGCTGAACTCCTTGGTACACTCCATCTGTCACCTTCACACCTCTTCTAGCTGGTGTCACACTAGGAGCAGCTTAGGGATGATGGTTTGCATGCAAATTGAGATGGCTGGACAGGATGCTTGGTGAATTGTGAGCTCAAGCTTTTATGTATATATTTATGTATGTGTGTATAAGGCCAAATATTCATTGACAGCTTTATTCCCTCCTTGCCTTACTTTGCCTTGCCTGGCCTTTCCTTGTCTCGCCTTCTGTTTTCACCAGTTTCCCAAGGCTAAATTACTTAGTTCCTCTTTTTGGTCAAATTTCATTTTTGCTGCAGAGCTGTAATCCACTTTAATGGGTGCTGTCTGAAGGAACTAATATTCACTTCATGCACATTTGCCTTATACATTTCATACACGTTTACCTCTATACAAGTACAAGTACAAATGACATTACGGAGTAACACTTTCAACTTTATGGCAACCATCCAAAATGCAAGGGATAGTTTCTTTCAGTAAACCTAGAAGTGAATATATTAGTTCCACTAGCATTTTGCTTATCCACTTTGATTGTTTCATTGCCTCATTTTGGATTTTAGTGTGTATCTTTGCCTGGTAGCTTTGCATAGCTACTAGGGCTATACTTGGATGATGCTATTTTTATGCTTAGTTGCAGGTCTTTTTATGTTTTGCTGCCATTTGTCACTTTTGCTGCCTCGTGTTCTAGACCTGCACAGAGCAGCAGACAACAGGCCTCCCAGAAATGAGGGCATTACCATAGTTCAGAGGCTTATCTCACTGAACTTCATAAATGCTGGGCTTTGAATTTAAATTGTGGCAATGGAGTGCATCTCATGAAAGTAATATGATGTAAATAAAATGTGATAACATTTTACCACCTAATTTCAGAGAGCACAAACGTATTTTTTGTGAGGCATCCTGAGGCATACACAGATCCTGATCTAGACTCTATATCTACAGGAATATTTGCACCTCATGAGCATTACAGACTTCAAAGGCTCTAGGAAGACGCAGGAGTCAGTGTATTCCATGTGTGACTGCAGGCCCTTTCCATAATGGGAAAGCTTTATTATATACTTTAAAGAGGTAAAGAAGAGGTTCAAGAATTTTACCCAATATATTGGTATTCATTAATAAAAAAATGTGCTGCACCAATTAAAATATATTCATTTTCTGTTCACTGTGTCCTGCTACATGTGTCAATATTTTCCACTGCATACCATTTGAACTGTGTAATAGGACAATTTTTTTTCCTGGTGGTTAAAACATATGTGGAAAATTTTGTGTGAAGTGTGAAGAAAAATTGTTATATGTGGGGAGAAGATAACTAAAACATTTTGAGATAGGTCTTAAGATGAACATACTTATTTTACTTACTTACATATTTTACTTACTTGTATTTTTACTTTACTTACATATTTATTTACTTATTTTATATATTTATTTTACATATTTGTTCTAGATAATCACATTTTCTGAATAATTTTTAACTATAAAAGAAACCAATACATCCCATTTAATTTTACAGTGCTTTTTTGTAGCTTAGTATGTGTATGTATCTGTTTAGTGCCTGAGCATTTTGTCTTGTTATTGGCTGGAAAATACCTTTATTATAATTATATTTTTCATTCATCTCTCTTTATATTTCCATGGCAGTAGACACTTAATTATGCAGAAAATCCCTTTTAACTTGACCATGATTCTTCTGTCATTACCAGGTTAAATATGTGTGGTCAAGAGAGGCAAATACCGGGTCAACACCAAGATAAAATTATAGGTACAAGAGGTACTTTGCTAGCATCAATAATGAAACAGTTGCAAATTTTTTTAGTTGCAGCCAGAGGAAATAATAGGTTTTCAGATTCTGTGAAAACTGCTAGCATTGATTAGCATCAAATTTTATTTGTGCTAAGCTGCTTGAGGCAAGAGAGTACAGAACCAACTTGATGCATTTTTCATTCATTATTTTACAGTATATTAGTTTCTTAAATACTCCTCTAAAAGTTTAAGAATTTTGGTTTCTCACATTCCTATATGGAACTATAACCTGTGGCTAGAGCAAAAGGGTAATTTGCTTTTCTGTGTTGTTTGCGTTTGTTTGTCCTTGGTTTGCTACAAGGCTTGAGAAGCATCTTCTGACCTTTTTGTTCTTCTCTTTTGTCATTTTGATTTGCTTGTGTTTAAGCATTTCACAGGCTATAATCAATCAGAAGCTTGATTAGCATTAGTTAAATGTTTGAGATGTCTCCCCTGCTTTTGTAGGCATGTTGAAACTGTCTAAAATGTTGAGGGTTTTACCTCATTCCATAAGTGCAATACATGAGCACCTTAGAAAGAGAGTGTAGCTGTTAAAAGTCCAGCAATCCGATTTTCTTTCTACTTCCCTGAGGGCAGGGAATATATATCTATATATATATATCTACACATGTTTCTCTCACATGAAGGAAACTGCATATGCAGAGAAAATGATTTCATGGCTGACACAGAAAATCCATGCCCATACCACATGCTCCTTTCTTCCCCCAAATCATGGGTCTGCATGCAAATTACCAGGAGGGAATGATTCCTGACCCATGATGACTTCTGAAGCCTGTCAGAAAACTGGGAGACTTGGCTAGCACAGGTCATGGCCGAGTTATGGACTGTCCTGACAGTCTGACAGTGGAGGCAGCTGAGCTATTGCTGAGAGATGTGCTCTGAAATAATGTGATTTACCAGCACAGACATTGCTGCTGATCTCTCAGGACAGAGCTCCTCTGCTCATGCGTCACACTGAAGAGAAGCCAAGATGCTGCAAGGATCATTGACACTTTTTCAGAGCTTTACTACAGCAATGTTAGTTTTATTAGCCACAATGAGAACCAAATTAAGACGACTTTCCCCCCCTGGTGTTTAATTGTTTCTGTACAGTAGCAGTTGGGAAATATGAATTGTTCTGGATTCTGACTGTCATCAGAAACCAGGCACTATTGTGTTGCAGCCAAGTGGTAGATTTTGTGTATTTGCTTGTTTCCATCCTCATTATTTTCCCTAAAGCATATTGTGCTTTTAGGATTAAACTGGTTTAGAGTGCTTCAATGTATATCCTTATGCTTCCTAGCATTTATCAGAGAAAAGTAGTCATCAGAACAAAAGTCTTACTGGAGGACACTAATTCCAAAGGAATGAATTAAATAGCCAAGAGCAAAACGCTCCTCTGGGCTGGAATCTGTATGTACTCCCAGCAAGATATTATGTCCCCTATCTCTCTGACAGGACAATTAAGCATTTAAGTGAGGCCTCAAATTAGGAGGCTGTTGGCCCTTGGCTGTCTGTGTCCTCAATAGAAAGAATAAAATGCTTTCAGAAGGGGACTGGATCAGGTCTATGAGTGTGGGTGCATCTTTCTTGTTTACAGAAAGATTATGGGTTGATACATGCTGGTACATGCATCAGATAGCACCTCTTCTCATTAGAAGGCTTTGGAAACCTTTGCGGGAGCTGATAGAAGGTTTTGTAAGATTTCAAACACTTGCAAGGGTGGTGCCCGTTTCTTAAATCCTTCCTCACTTTCCTTTGGAAAGAGTTTTACTCATCTCCTTGTCTCTTTCTTTTCACACACATTTATTTCTTTCTCTAGTTTAATTAAGAAGAGCTGCTTTTTGCCTGCTATTGCCAGCATTTTTCAAGTGGCTATTTCATTCTATAGTCTTCAAACAAAATTTTTTCAGACATGCTGAATAAGCAAGACTGACTGAGTCTCAGTTTCTGTAGGATGTGAGGATGAGTGTGTCAGCAGGAGAAAGCTGCAAATTAGGAAACTTATGAGAGGGATCTATCTATGGGGATAACAGGAAAAAATGCTTGTTGAAAGATTGAACTCTAAAGGGACAAGGGTCTCTATCTTTTTTTACCTCCCTGTAGGATTTCTTGTCTAGTACTTCAGATAGATACTGGGCTCTAACTCTTTGAAGTAAACTATTTCTGATCTGATCCCCTGAAGTGATGGCTACTCTTAGCCAGATAAAATTTCTTTGTTTTTTGCTTGCAAGGTGCTGTGAAATAGTAAGGTCTTAGTGAAAACTTATGACCACAGTTTTACTTAGGCAATTCATTGGAGCAGCTATCAATCCTACAATGGTTCTCTAGGCCTGGCACTTTGGAAAGCCCAGGAAATGAACTACAGAAAGAGCTGGTTTTCTTGCCATTCTGGTTTCTTCTCTGGGTACCATGTGCATGCTTTGGTTTTATGAGTAGTGCTGAAACACAGAAAGTGTCCTAGAAGAGCTGACTTCCTTGAGGGCTGCCATCTAGGCAAGAACTTACCAGTCTAGAAGGTGTGTGGTATGAAAGTAGGTGAGGTTGCAGGAGGTCTCCAGACTGACCTGCCTATTTGGATGATATGTAAATGGACTATTAAATAAAGTGGAGCATGTTGAAATTCAGCACTATATTAAGATAATACCTATTGTCTAATAATAGAAGTGAGAGAATACATAGCATACATATGTGTGCTTTTGTGAAGGATGTTTGCTATGTTATTATATTACTGTAAATTCATTGGCTGTGGACCACATAGTCCAAACAAGCTTTCAAGCCAGTGCTGTGGGAGAAGAGAATATATCTTGGCAATCTGAGACAGGAACAAATTTATCATTAGGAGCAGCATAAAAAAACCTGGGGAATTCAGCCTGTGCTCACTGCTATGGTGTCTGGGACCAACCCAAAACCACTGAAAGAGACAAATAGGCTGTCAGGGCCAGTATCATACACTGAATGGAAAGTGCAAAGGCATTGGAATCCCAAAACTGTGGATGTTTTGCTTCAGGAGCATGACTTGTTCTAGGATTCAAATGTCTGGCTTCTTCTGTGTTCATGAGACTCAGACAAGTAGTGTAAGTAGCTGTTTTTCTATAGCTGGCTGGATAGGACCTACTTATTGAATTCTGTTTACTCAAAAGGGAAACAGAGTCTGATTTTTGTGTGACTTTTAGTCTTGCTTATGTGAGGAAGAGTCTCTGAGAGAACAATGAATTCCAGGGAAGCCAGTGAATTATACCACTCTTAAACTGGATTTATCCAGAGGCAAATAATGTACTATGTCCATTAAAATATTGTGTCATCACTGTTAGTAGGCTTTGTATTTGAGTAGGGTTTGTCCAGCAAGCACATAGAAAAATGAACATGGGTGCTCTATTGCTTTATGTAATTTTCAGATATGATCATGTTGATGCACTGTTGGTAGCAGTCTGAAAGTAGATAGGAGTAGGTTCAGTTAGAAGAGATCTTTCTTTTTTTTAATATGGGTCAATAATGATCTTGGGGAGCTGGCAATTTGATCTCCACAGACATGCCTCTCCAAATAATAATTTTATAATATGGATAAACTAAAAACCTAAAACTCCAAATTCCACTCATAGAAAGGAGTTAGTAGAACACAGACATATATAGCTAGAGCTAGGATATTGTTTTAGGAATGAAAATATGGGCTGATTATTAGAAAGAAAAAAATTGCCCAGAAGTACTCTCTTATATGTTATCTAATGTTTAATCCAGTTGTGTATGATGAGAAAAGTGCCAAATTTTCTACTTCCTAGCTTTCTGAAAATTAGGCTGGATAGAAGTATAAAAATATACATTTTTAATACCAATAGGTAAATGATCCAGGTAAAGTAGCCAGTGTTTTCCACTCCTAAATTTGATGGTTCTGCTTGCCATCTTTTGCACAGCAAAGCACAGGATTTGAAAGTTACCAGCTGCTATATTTGCTTTCCAAAGTGTGAAGAAAACATGTATTGTCCTGAGGATTAGAGGGCTGATTCTCTTTGTGCTCAGTTCAGGCAGAACTGAAGTGTTTGTAATGAAAGTGAAAGCTATTAAAAAGCATGAAACATGAGAGAAAAATAACGTGTTTATGTCTTCTTTGTTGGATAGGATTTGATGATGCCCTTAGAAAGTTTTAAGTGTAAGCATTTGTCTTATTAACTAGCATTTCTTTTGTGCATGTTGCAAACACTTCCACTGGCAAATCCTAAGTGCAGTCAGAGCTGTTGTTTCAACCCACTGGGAACTGTTTTGCCAAATATCGTCTGAACAACAAAAACTCATAATCTGTGAGCTAGTTCACATCTCCAGTACTAACTAAACAGCATTTTGGAAACTGGATGTGTAGAAAAAGCTGCAAAGAAAAAGTAATATTTCTAGTGCTAGTTTTGGTGACTGGAATAAGACAGGAAGGTAGCTGTGCTGTATATGGGAGCATGAAGAGCTTGCAGTTGGAACAGATGCTGAGAGTGCCCTGTGACTCAAGGTATGATTTCCTGCCATTCCTGCCAAGTTTCAAAGCTTATGCTTTTTTTTCCCCTCTCCTTATTTCTATTTTTGGGCTGAATAGCAAAGAGCTTGTGCTTTGGGAATGAAGATTCACCACTCTAGTTATACCTATTTTGTTGTGTCTTTGCGTGTACATCAAGTAATTATTCTGGCCTGCAGAGAAGAATGAGAGTAAAGATGTAAAAAGCTGAGAATGCAGGGTATTTTTGGTATGGATCACATAATCACTTGGCTCAGAGGCAAGCTGCAAAGCTTTGTGTGAGTGTGACAGACATGCCTTGCTGTGTGGTGGTGCTTGCTGGAGCCTTGCATCCTTTGTCTTGCTTCAGTACAGTTTTTCTCTGTGACCTTGGGCAAGTCTCACAGCAGCGCATCCTCCGCCTGAGGGATGCTGCCTGTGGAGCTGAGTGCCCCGGGGCTCTGCAGGATTCATGTCCAGGCTCCTGCCCCTGCTCCCCTGGTCTGAGCACTTGTGTGGCTGAAGGGATTTGTGAATATAAAGGCTCCTTGATAATCAGATATAAGAGTAAGGGGTGGGGGCGTTTAAGTACTTTAGATAGCTGGTCCTTAACGAGGGATTCCTTGTATCCTCTTACATAGTTCTGTCCCCGGGGTTTTGCTATGAAAGGAGATTATCCAACTCACAGTATGATTTAAATATGCAAGTCATCAGTCTCAGGAGCAAGTGGTGAAGCCTGCCTGACCTGTAATCAGAGGCTGTACATCCCCCTTAGGAAACCATGACAGTCAAAGAAAGAGCTCCAGAGTCAGGAAAAGGTATTTGGATTATTGCCCAATAATATTAAAATCGTTAAAATTCATATCTGCAGCCTATATTAGAGTGATTGGGAAAAAATTAATGTCATTCTTACATAAAACATGAAATTAAGTAGTGTGTGATTAAAGAAAATTAAGATAGGTGTGTGTGCAAATGTATGTTCTACTAAGCTGAGAGGACTTCTTGTGTTCTTAAATGTTTGAGAAGAGAAACAATCAAAACAGTTTTGTAAAAGACTTGCTAGCTGAACGTTATGCCACTATGTTTCTTGGTGTCTCAGGAACCTTTTTTTTCCCCCCTTCATTTTTCATGATTACATTAGACATTTGTTTGCTTATCTCTAAATTGAGTAAAAATCCCTAAGAATAGGCAACTTCTGGCAGCTCTGTGGTGAATAATTGCCTCATCTATTTACCAAGAGCTAAGAGGAGATTCCACACCTTTTAGAAAAGCTGATTACCAATTTTAAATTTCCTCCTTTTCAGTTGTTCTTAATCTACCCAAAGCATGAATATAGTATTGTCAGCAAGGCTCTACAAATAATTAGTTAGTTAGACAACTGAACTGAAAATAAACATTCATTTTATTCTGAACCAAAATGATCATGTTTTAGTAAAAGTTGGGGGCTTCTTTTTTCCGGTTAGGTTTTCATTTCTTTTTTTGTTTGTTTGGTTTTTTTTTTTTCTATTTTGGAGATTTTAATAATGCCAAATAAAAGTGATAGGTTTGAAATGTCAGTCTTGGGTACCATTCATTATGTGCTGGTGCCCCTCTTACCCCACTATTTGCTCATGACTTAAACACGGTTCTTGGGCAAATTCTTTTGGATTCAGAGAAGGAAATCAAATATAACTTAGGAGATGGCATAGCTCAATTCCAGTCCCCACAGACACAGACAAGACTGCTTTATGGTAAAACTATGAATTCTGGACACAGAGGGTGAGAACTCTGCAGGAACAGGGCTGCCTGGCCATGCTGTATACAATGAACTTCCACCCTGTGACTTTTCTTTTTGCCAAAAAGGTCTTATCTCACCAGTCTGCTGTGTGCAGGACTTTCCCTGGAGAGCTCAAATCTCAGAGCTGTTTGTTAAAACAGGTCTCTGAAGTGTGCATCTTCTTGAAAACTCTTGCCTGCTGTTCTACCTCTAGACAGCTGGGTGCATGTGAATGTTGCTGTTGCCAGATGCTGTCTATTCACTGATGATAAGCTTTCACAATGGGAAAATTTTACTTCATCCATGCTAAAATTCATTAAATGTTCATTAGAGTAATGATTTGAACTTAGCAATTCCCATTCCTCACTGAATACTGGACTATACAGTGAATTACTCTCAGGTGGGTCCAATGGAAGTTTAATTGTTTGTGAAAACATGAACTGCTTCAGCAGGAGAGACTTTCATGTCCAAACCCCCTATAACTCAATGGTTAGTTGTTCCCAGCTGAGTACTTTAACCACCAGGCTATTAAGTATAATTCAGGCAGCTACTGCAGCCTGGTTTTTCCTTTTGGAACATACTTGTGCATTGAGAGGATAAAGTACAAAAAATGACAGACACATGATGACAGAGATCAGAACCAAAGGAAAACCTTTTAAGAAGTCCTGATAAATGTCATAGGAAGACCTAAGAGTGAAGCACATTTGAATATGAAACATTTCTTTTTATGCTTTAACCATGGATTGCCAAGATTTTTCTTAATGACTAAGCTTGAAACTCTTGGGCAGAGCAGTAACACAAAATTCATCTCACCCCATCTTCAGCTGCCTATTTGAACATAGGTCTCAAGGACAGACCCTTGTATTTGTATGAAGGGCTCAATTATCCCACATGGGTCTGAAGTGGACTCCTGGAAGTGCCTATGGATATTTGCTTGTCACAGATGAAGATGCAGTGATTTTCAAAGACTGGGAGTTTCTACCCAGCTCCTGCTATGCAGCACTGACCATCTCAGTTCTGAACTGTCCAAATGCCAGGCAGCTCCTTCAGCATTTAGGGCTGATATCTCTGCAGTGCAAAACCCTTGCCATGACCTGCCTTATTTGTTTACTCTCATAAAATGTAGATGGCTTTGGTTCTTGACATACAGGCTTGTAATTACTTTTGATTTGTTTTACATGTAGGACTTTATAGGAGCATAGAAATTTTTGTTTTGAATAGAGAACATTGGAAGACACTCCCACAGCAGCTATTGACAGTGATATTTGTCATTCTTTCATTCTTCAGATTGTTGTGAATATTTTAGTTACTACAGTTATTTAGGCAGACTGATTCATAATAATAAATAATGTATTTAATTTCACATTTCCTATTTGCAGCAGTGCTTCAGATTCCTCCCTATAATACACTACAGACCATTCAAATGTTAAAGCACACAGAAAATGAATAATAAAAATAATTCAAAATGGAAAAATAAATAACTGGACTATGATGGAAGCTTTTTTTTTCTTCAAATCTAACATACTAGTCTTTCTAAACAGTAATGTGGCATTCTTTAACTGAAGGCTCAGGATATGGAAAGGTAAGGAGGAGGCAAGGGCAGCATACAGCCAATATTTCTGCAAGTCCTAATTAAATAATACAGCAGTAGAATTTAGTTGGGACATTTTTCAGATTCACTGACTGAAAAATAATGAAGTTATGCAGTTGGATGTCTCTATGAATCGTCCTGATTTTATTAAAAAGTTCTGTTCTAAACACTAAGGGGGAAAAAAGTGAAAAAACATTATACACATACTTATTCCCACTTTGTAAGAGCTAAATTCTGCTCTATCTGCACAATGTCACATGCCAAGGAGAACAGAAAACGATGGCAGGAGCCTGAGAACTGAGTGCAGGCAGTTCTCTGCCGGGCCAGCTGCCACCCCTGGGCACTGCACCAGGGCACCTGAGGACATGAGAAATGCAATATCACTAGATTGAAGTTGCTATACATTTGGACAGGTAGAGCTGCCCTATGCCTCAAACCACCTTGTACACATGCTAATATTAACATCAAATATTACCTGGCAATGTATCAAATTGGGTCCTTGCCTCGGTTTACAAAAAACCCGCCGTGTGTGATCTTTGATGTGGTGCAGCAGCCTACCCTTAGCCAATGAGTTAAAAACCATCCACCCTGCCTACAGTGGCAGGTTGTCCTTTGTGCCAGGAAAGGGACAGCTGGCCCTGGCTTTGCAGGATGCACATCTCAGTGCCCTGGGCCAAGGGTTCTCTTGTGGCTACAGGCTCCGTTTCCATCCACAGCAGTGGGAATGTCTGAAGCTGCTGTAAGGGCCTGAAGTGACTCACTGGAATTTAGTGCTAAATGATTTGTGACGTTTCCTCTTGCTTTGGTTACTGCTGGAAAGCATTACAGAATGGTGTGAGTTAAGAAGCATTTATTGTTACCTTAGGAAAAAGTGAAAGGAACACTTAGGTCTTTTCATCACACGGGCCAGTGTAGCATTTTGGTGTGGATGATGATCATATGAATGACTTAAAAGTCTCTTTAACAAACCTTGATAATAATACTGCAAAATACCAAATGCAGCTACAGACCTGTCCTAGAAAATCTTAAGAACATTTAATATATTCTTAAGCAAAGGATTATCAAGTAAGTACCAGTAGAAAAGTAAAGTTAATAAAATTCTGCTGCTGATATAACCCAAAGTAACATTACTTCTGTGTATTCTTGATGATTTTACAGTGCTACATGTGGGGGTTTTTTTGAAAATGATTTAACTTGCCACAAATGATGTCTGAACTGGCCATCTATCACTGCACAGTTTGTCTGCAGTGCTTAGGAATTTAACACACAGAATGACAAGTGTAATTACATGCTTGTGAAACATATGCCGTAATTTATGGATATTAAGCAAGTATAAACAAGAGATCAAATCCTAGTGTAAGCAGTCATCCAAGAAATCGTCTCGACATTTATTTCATTATAATCTTTCTTTCAGTATGACAGACAGAATGTACCTGAGTTGCACTCACAGCACATCTGCAGATACTTTCCAATTACTGCGTGTTTGCAAAGCAAAGGATCAGATACATGCATGCAACTAACATTTAATTTTTGGTTACATTTCTCCCATGTAGTTCTGTAGGTTTTTATCATGCTTATTATTATCCCTTATTATTGTCATCATCATTGCTATTATTACTATTATTATTAATCTCCCACAGGTAATTAATATACAGGACTTAAATAATAACAGCCCTTTTCACCTGTTTACACTGTGTGTTAACATTTGCTGTAATTTAAATTAGAAAACTGAGTAAAAAAGGCTCAAGCCCTAGAGAGCTGGTGGTTTGTTCACTTGAGATCCTGCTGGGAAGAGAAGCAGAAAAAGAGAAGTGAGATGTGCTGGGTGAGAAGTCCCCAAAAGATTGATGCTGTATATGTTAGGCATACTTGCAGGTGTGAGCATGGGAGCAGGCTGGGCACTCAGACTCCCAGCTGGGGTCTTCTTCACCCTCTGGCTTACTGCAGTGCTTATAAGGCAGTGGGGTTGCTAATATTGTGTAGATTGTAAAATTGATTTTTATTTCCTGTTGTCGGAAATGTCTTTATCTGTCTTATCCCTCCTGCTAAGTGGTGCTTTATTCCGTAAGCACTGCCAGGGAACTAGAATAAGCCAGTATTTTGAAAGGGAGGGAAAAAGAAGGCGAATCTGACAACCAGTTCCTGCAACTGGGGCAAAATAACATAACTAATATAAACCAGTATTAATGTACAATGAAGTATCTTGAATGCCAGCCCACATGGAGGCATGGAAAATAGGTCTTGACAAATAAACTTGAATGTCTTTTTAGCAAGACTTTGAGTTGAAAAGGTAACAGCATTGATTTCTGTAAATCTCAGAATCACATGTTATTCTGTGGGGTACCTTAAGCATGCTTTATTTAATAAGATCATCATAATTATATATATATTTTTTTTTTCAATTTTATTTCTTTGCACTGATAGTAAATTAGGTAGCTTGGGGTTTATCTGGATAAGCTTATGCTCAGGAATGGGAAGGAAAGTCCATAGGGAAAAGTCCTTCTCTGCTAGCTACTGCTGATACTGCTCTTATGCCAATGCCTGTTTCTTTTAAGGAAATATTTTCTTGCCAGGTTGCCAGTGCTCCTCTACAGCCACTCTGGGCACTCCTTTCCTGGTTATGAGCCAGAAACTGAAGGATTGTTGCAGCCAGTTTTCCTGGAACCTTTTTACTTATCCGCTTGTTTCTAAGGTTTTCAAGGAATATCTGTGAGACATAAACAGAGCACACTGGTGGGAGCTGAAATCTCTATATTAGCCAGAAGGTCTCAGATGGCCTTCAAGTGAGATGAGCGATTGGGAAGAAGAAGGAGAGAACATGTGAAAGGCAAGAAAATGAGACACTGTCAGGAAGGAAACCTACAGAGAAAATTACAGCAAATAAACCTGGTCTCTGTTGGTTATGCTATCTTACATTCCTGCCATCAGCTCAGCAAGAGGATACCAGTTGTATCATTTGAATCTATTGTTTTCCTGTTTCCATTCACCCAAGCTATTTCAAGGTATGCATATTGAGACAAAAGAAATAGAATTTGTGGGTCAAGATTATTCATGTGTCCTGCAATATAAAATTCTGCCTCTATAACTAAAACCATAAGTAATTTAGCAAATACTCACTTGATCCAGAAGTTGTTGCTAAAATTGTCCTGTAGCAAGTCTTATCAAAATCATGATGATTTATCATGAGATTAGGAGAACAACTACCACTTAGTTTGTGCTTTAATCCTAATAATCATTAGTACATGCAAAGTTGTAAAAGAGTAGTCTGGAAGAATATTTGAAAATTACTCATAGAATCACAGAATATAATATTGAAATTCAATAGATAGAAGGCAAAATTGTCAGGGCATGGTACTGCCAGGGCATTGCTGTTGCAGAAGGAGGTTGAGGACAGAAGACACATCTGTTTCAGCCTGCAACCACCATGTGAGCAATACTAACTTACTACTGCAATATTGTGGCCTGCAGGGTCCTGAGCCAGAGGACTGTTTAAAAGATTAATTGGCTGGAAAGCATTCAGCACCTGAAATCCATCTCTGCTGCTTGACTTTCAAATAGATAAAGTCTCAAGCTTCTTCACACTTGAAATGTCTTTTTGGGCTGGAAACACTCCATTTCCCCCAACAGACAGAAAGTATGCTTGTTTATAATGAAACATAATATTATAAAGGATGTAGTGAAACAGCAAGATACAAACTCCCATGCTTAATGTTTCCTTCACCACATCTACAGTCTTGAACAGCTTTACTAGGTATCAGAAAGTTATTTGCCCTGAAATTTTCTACATTTATTCAATGTTTTCAAGAATACAGTTATTCCTGAAAAGGGTATTAGCATCTCATTTGATTATTCATTTCAGCTGGGAGGTTTCTGGTACATGCAGTGTGATGGGAAGATAGGAGATTGTTTGCAAAAATCATACTCCCTCTGCAACTTTCTTTTGCAAGGGAACGAGTACTATTAATGTGGCTGTCTTAGTCCATTCCCTGTAAGATAATAATATCAGCCCTTTTCCAGTAGCATGAACCTTATAGGAACAAACAAAATTTGCTTTGGGAATCCCTAGCTTTAACAGGGTCTACTCATTATTCTTTAGCTGTTCTCCTAAAAGCTGTTGGGCTTTAAAGTACTTTGCATCACTCTGGAATTGGCTGCAGAGCAATCAAGCATGGTGTAATTCACCACCAGGCTCATTACTGTTTTGGCTCTTCCAGATCTTTCCCAGCTACACCTGTGGTATGCCTCAGTAATACTTTTAAGAAGTCCATGAATTCTTAAGTGAGTCCTGGATTCATCTGTGTGTGCCACAGCTTGGGTCTCACTGCGACCAGGAGCATGACAGTGATCCAGAACATCATCTTATGTTTCAGAAAACTCAGAGGCACTGGTGTATGATAGGCTTTTAAATCTTTGGTTCAGCTAAAACAATGTTTAGACTTCATGGTGATAAACATCGAGGCTGTTAGGTAAAGAGGAGATTGGTCACAGACAAGCATTCCTGTGTGCTGGGGGACCTGCTTTTGCTCTTGCGCAAATCTTGGCACTCAGAAATTTCCAGACTCGTTGTTTCAGACATGCAGCTCATTTTTTTTCCCCTTTTCAGTTCAAAAAAGTAAAGAAACTAGGAATTAAATTTGAATTAAAAAATCAAATACATACTGTAGTATCCATTCAAATTTGCTCTTGCACTGTTTATTAAGAAAGCACAAAACACTGTTATCTTTAACTTTTCTCATAAGCCAAGGAAACACATAAGTCTTTATTACCTCTGTACCAACCTTTCCTATCTCTTATCTTCTGTATAGCTTTTAAATTTTGCTTGCTTCATAGGACCCATTTGAATAGGTTGAGTAGCAGAACCCCACATGTGATTTATTTTTTTAAATTTTAAAAATTTAAACCAAACAAGTACTGTCTGTTTAGTTTGCTCATGGAAATTTATACATGAATGGAAAAGAGAAATTTCAATGTACCTGACAAATAAATTAGCAGTCTGTGGTCCAGAGAGAAATGGAAAATTGCAGCATTAAATCAATTTTATGTGATAACATAACAAAACAACAGATTGTTTGGGGTACTTGAGGTAACCACCTTTCCCTGATAATATATGATTTTCAGTAGCACTGAGCAACACATTCTTCATCAAGTTTATAGTGAAAATTTCTGACAGTGGCAGGTGAGGAATTAGTTTTGAGGATGATGTCCTTCTGGTGGCTCATGCTGAGAATGATATTATTTATATTAACTGGCAAAATAGCCTGGCAGCACACAGGCAATTACCTCAATTTTATGTTTAGTGCTCCTCTCATAAATCTGTGTAATGATGGCATCTCTGTTTTCAGCTTACATTAACTTACTGGTTACAGTAATTCTATTGAAACAAGTAAATGTCCACTCTGTGATGAAGGTAGTACAATTATGGTATTCCACATAAATAATGTCTTGAGCTATATATATAAGAAGAACAGATCAGGGCCTCATGAAAGGAAACATTAATTGCACAATTAGGTAGAGCTTTGGTAGTGATTTTCCTTGCCTATGTGTGAATTTTGTTCTCTGTAAGGATTTTTTTCTCAAGCAGGCAAGTGTTAATTGTTAATTTATTTTTTTTGGCTCCATCCTGTCCTCCAAAGTGGTGTTTAAAGTAATTAATGAAGGTGAAGCAAAATGCAGTATATATCCCCTTGGATTACCAAAACCCCTTTATTCCCCATAATAGCTTAGTCTGAGATGCAAAGGCAGAAGATGTGCTGATCATCTTGCACTTTCATGAGGTATTTGTTACTGACCACTGTCAAAGAAAGACCTCTGGTTTGTCCCCATGTGCTACTGTAAGAAGAACTGCAGATCTTTTGGGGGTCATTGGTGTTTGGTATGAAGCTGGAATTTATGACAGCTGGTATCCAAAGTGTTAGACCAAGTAGTTACTGGAGTCACATTCCAAGTAAAATTAACTTTGTACTTTGTCAGCTAATACATGTGTACTTTTCTTATAATATATTCAAATAGTTCCTTGGGCAACAAGGAACTATTGTTCCTCTGGAACTTTTCCCATCCCAGCGAGATGGGAAATGGTATCCTTTTATCCTTTCAAATATTCCCGTATTAGTTAATAGAGAGGAACTTTAGCTCAGTTGTCTCAGGGGAAGTGTTAAGTTTCAAAAATATTTTCTTCTTCCATGAACATGAGAAATTTACCTTAATGTGCTGACCTTGGCTTTCCACACTTAAAGCAGATCCATTAAAATAAAATTAGCTTATGAATTACTCAATCTGATAGACTACCTGACCTGCTAAGTACCTGCAAAAAATTATTTCAGGTATTTTTTGTCCAGAGTGCTTTATTATCTGGTGGTGAGTGTTTAATTATCTGATGATAACTGCTTGGGCTGAACTGTCAAAGATTTTAACAGGAAACATTAGAAAAATTCAGAAATCATCAGTTGCAGGCATTTAATCTATAATTCAAATTTGGCCAAAACCATCGCAAAACAAAGCAATGAAGTCAGATTTGCCACAGGCAGAGAGTGAGGCAGACTACTTGAAGACCCTTTGCCTAGACTTAAAAATAGTGGTGGTCATTTGCTTGTGAGTACTTCTGAACAGATGGTTTCTGTGCTCTTGAGACAAATTTTAAGTGTGGCGTTTGAACAATACTGCAGTTCATGGGTTACTATCAATGGGAAAGGTTTGTCTGGGCGAGGTAGCTTCAACCATGGAGAGGGGTGAGAGAAGATGAAAATGGTGACATTGGTGTAGCAGTAAAGAGGGGGGGACAAATTTAAATCCACACATGAGAAAACGGGATGATTTTTGGTTTACTCCTGTCTGATAATAATAATAATAATAATAATAATAACAATAATAATAATACTTTATAATATTATGGCTGCAATTTCAGTGGGAGAAGTGTCACTGTGTCAAATGACATAGCTTAGAAATTAAAGTTACTGATGTCTTTGACATGAGTAAAGTTTTTTCCTTAAAGGGTACCCTTTTGAAAACAGATTTATCTCTGCAAAAGCAGAAAAGCAGATTTAATATCCTACAGCATTCTGAGATACTGTGAGGTTATTACAGTCACTTGTTTATCATTTCATCAAGAAATGTTATTCACTGAACTGTCTGGGCCTCTTCTTGTCAAAGGAATTTGTCTCTGAAATAGAAGCACAATGGGACTCTGCAAGCTCTGCTTTATGCAGTGTCTGGTTCTTCTCCGGTTTTATTTCTGTTATGTTTTTAAAAGATCACTTGATAACCTTAAGCCTTCCATATTAGTCAAATGACTGGTTTGCACCTGCATTACTGCATGCAATTTGAAGTTACTGCATTTTCTGCTGTTGAGATGTGCCTAGAGTCTGCCAGTCTCACAAACGAAGTTGTTCTTAAACTTTTTTGCTTTTTTTGACAATCATGTTTTCTGGGAAACACAAATACAAAGACAAAATTAAGGGAAAGGTAGATTGTAGGCAAGTGTTCTTTGACTTAGGATATTGTACAAATAAGACAGGGATAATAGTATGTGTTACTAAATTCCTGTAAATCCCTGACATCTATTTTGGAGCTATATTAAATTGCATTAGCATCATTATTGCCTTCACCCTTGCCAACATGTCTGTGATTGCTGCAGCAGAAAAGCCCAGACTGGAGACAGACAGTACTAAGAAACAATAAGTAAAAGGTGAAGTAAAAAGTGAGTATTGTCTGGAGTTGTGGTTGCCAAGCTGGAGAAGGGAATGCTTTTTAGCTGAGGATGGCATTGAAAGATAAGCAGGTGAACCTTCACACCTGAAAAGTAGAGCAAGAAATGTATTCCTTCCAAATAGCATAATTGCTTCCAGTTTTCAAATCTGTGAGATCCTAAAAAATGATCTGAAGTGGAAAAAGTAGAGAATTGGAAGGGGTAGCTATGCAGTTTGACTCTCAGAAATGACTCAGAGTTATACAAGGCTTTCCAGAAGAAACTAAGATAACTTGAAAAATAGATTAGAGACAAAGGGAGCTAAAAAATAAATAAGACACATATAAAATTAAACGTGACCTAAAAAGACCTGAACGTGACAAACAGAGGATTGAAGTCCTTTCTTAATATTGCCTTTAGCAAGAAATGGAAAGAAAAGGAAGGCTTGGAAATTAGAAGATATTTGAGATCATGTAACAACAGCTACTGATAAAAAAAAAAAATCAGATTTGGGAATACTTGGAAAAATGGAAACAGAGACAAATCAATCATTACAGATGATGCTTAATCACTGAGACTCTCTAAATGACTGAGCACTTACAAAGACCACTAGCAATGGGGATGGCAACAGAGACTCAGGAAAAGAAAAGGCATTGCCCAGGACCAGGACAGGGAAAAAAAGGGATGAGTGACAATAGCAACTATTATCCTACTGGACAGCAAATAGATAAAATGTGCTATGTGATAAAGCTATAGAAAAGAACAGGGTGATTTCATTGTGCTCTCATGGAAGGATCACAACACGGAAGACAGAGACGGCAGTTTATGTCAAAATATTTATGATGTTTCACCTATATTTTTCTTATTATGTGAACAAATTAGAGCAACATTTCTAAGGTGAAAAACAGAAATTATTGTGATCTGGAGGAACCATGGTTAGGAAAAATTTAAAAGAGTTAAAGTAGTACGGCAGTTATACAGTGACTGAGAGAAAAAAACGAAGCAAAAAATTACTATTTGGAAAATTTGAACACTGAGATGAAAGAAGAACAGAGGTATGTCACCTTATAGGAGCTTATAAGGTCATAAAACATTACCATGAGTCTTTGTCCTGGCTGAGAAACAGATAAGGAAATTCCATAAATCTAAGCCATCCCTACTTCCAGTAGGTCAGATCTGTCAACATTTAGTTCAGCTTAACCAGCAAATAATATCATAGACCTCTGGAAATCAGGATTAAGCATAAATCCTGATAGTGAATGAAACTGGATAATCTTGCTGCTTGTAAAATATGTACAAAATTGCTTTGGACTATTTTGTCTGTGTTTTTCAGCCTTTATATTTTTATCTTTGTCCTCTGTGCCAGTAGCTCACGCCTACACAGCGAAGTGTGGTGCTCTGGATGGCCAGCACCTGGCCCAAGTTGTTCCCAGTGTAAGACTGAACACAGCTGGTAGCTGCTGAATGAAGCCAAATTGTGCCACGGGACTTGCTGTGGTTTCTACCATGTAGATGACTGTATGCCAGCATGAATCCATCCTTAGCCTTGTTATGTTTATTCCAAAAGCTGCAAAAAGACTTTAAAGTAAGAGGAACTGTCATGGTAGCATCCAGACTTTGGATGGTGCTTGAGCACCCTTTGTGTCATGCAACTGCCTGACTCTTGGGGAACAAAAGGAAGGAATTTGTGTGTGTCTGAGTGAAAGAAAAGAAATTATATGTGTGGGGTCAGATAGAACCACATACAGACAGGGTTAATGTTCCCAGCTTTTAGAAAGCTGCTGGGAAGTCCATATGCACTCCCAAAAGGGAGACACTTTCTATCTCGTTCCTACTGAGTCTCTCAGTGAAGACTGTTGTATCTCTACTGTGCAGCTGATCTGCGATTACCAGCTTAAATGCCTACAAAACTATTTAATGGTCTGTAAAGTTTAAGAGATTTTGCAATACAGCTTCACAAAGGCAATTGTTGATCTTGGCATAACTACAGCCTGGTACAATGAAGCTAGGTATTAGTAAGGCTTTTTTACAATGTCTCATGAAATCCTGATTTTCTTGCTTATTTGAATAGTATTTATATAATAATAATAACAATAAAAATATAATAAGTGATAAATTATAAATCACAAATGTATTTGAAAACTAATAAAATATAGAAATAAATATAACACATATATTTGTTATAATTGTACATAATAAATTAGGGGTAATTGTCTAGCAGAAGGCCAGAGATATTATGAAAATGAGCATGAAAATGAAGAAAATAAGGCTTCTTTCCCTAGCTTTCAAAATTTAATGGATTCCAGTTCAGGGAAATATGCTGGTGTTTTTTGTGATGCAAAACAAAGAATTACAAGATTAAATACCTTGGAAGACACAAGGATGGAACAGAAAGCAAATCTGATGAGTGATTGCAGTGTTGGAAAAGAGCAAAAGCAGCCTGTACAACATGAGCCTGAACAGCATCAAATAACTCAGGGGAATATGATGTCTCCTTTTCTGGTCCTGCTTCATCAGTGTGGCTGGCAGCCTTTCCAGGCATGTTGTCTTCACGAGAGACTTGCACACACAGAAGCTCCAGTTAGGAAACAGTAGAAATCATAGGAACAGAAGGCTGATCAACTTGCAATTAAATTGTACAAGGGTTTATAGGCCTGAATAGTGTGTGTCAAAAAAGTCAGTCATTACAGGCTATATTGAAATTGGTTAGATGCAGCAGGAATTCCAAGAAGGCATGTGACTGAATCCATGTGATGGGATGAGATTTTGGCCCTTTTTCTTCATCAACAGGGAAGATAAGATTCTATGAACTATATATTTGCAGAAACATGATTCTGAATGATTTAGGGTAGTCTTAGAGTTTATAACAAGTAATTAAATGAAATACAGTAAATAATAATTGACCTTGACTATCTTTTTCTGTCTGCAATATTTTCTGAGACCAACTGGCCTTCTGAGGAAGGAATATGTCATATCTCATGTGACATCTAACCTGGACTGAGCAAAGTGGCAGAAAATGTCCTTTTAAAAGATAATCCTGTCCTGACAGATGGATGGACTAGATAGATAGTAATAGTAATACTTTTATTGATATATGATCTGCTTTAACAGATAACAGCTCTTTTTGTTTTTAATTTATCCAAGTCTTACAGTTCAATGTAATACAGCTCTTGAAGTAGCAGAGTATTGTCCAGGCAATCCTGAGGACAGAATTAGGCCCTCTTGTTCTATCCTGCTTCTTTTGTTCAGTTTAGGCACCTGTCTCATTGTTTACAGTGCTTAAATTCATTCCATTCAGGCATGTACTTCTCAACCTGGACATAAGGATTGTCTGAAAGCACTAGATCCAGAAGTGATCAATTTTGAATCAATTTTAAGAACCAAAAATGCATTCAAAAGTTTGGCAGTGGGCTAATATATCAGTGTTTCAATGAAGCCTAAATTTCTTTTTAAATGTTTCAGTGTCTGAAAACAGCATGACATGGGCTAATTTATTTGCAATTTTTAAGCTTTTGAACTGCACCTGATATTTGCTCATTGTCAGTCTCCCAGAAGAGTTATGTCTGTTTCTCACAGAAGGTATATACCTGTCAGTAGTAGATCAGAGAAAACAATTGTGAGTCATGATGTGGGGGAAAGGAACTATTCGCTCTGCACTTCTTTTGGCTTAACGATCCAGCAAACAGAGCTGTGGTTGAAACATGAAGTCTGGAAGACTCTTAAAGTTGATCAGCTTTGCTCTGAGGTTGTTCACCTTGCTAGTAAAGCCTTTATTGGAAATAAATGTGTATTATATACTTGGGATTAAAGAAAGGATTTAGACAGTACAGTTCTGAGTATTTGCAGATGCATAATTACATGAATTGCATTAATTTTTTTTTTTCTTCTTTTAATTGAAATGCATTTGCTTGAATTGTTGGACGAATGTCACAGCAGAGGATCTAAATTTATATGGTCTTAAGAAGTTAAATCTTAAGAAGTTAATTCTTAAGCAGCTAATGTCTAAGCTTTTTAAGTTTCCTAATCAGAGTGGTTGTAGACTCTGTATATAGTGAAAAAAAAGCTGAAGGGAAATGTGAATAGAAACCTTTCTATTGATCACAACTAATTCCAGTAAAAGAGGGAAGGAATCCTAACTCTCAATTGTTTGAGGAGACTTACCCTGCAGTTTCCATAGCTTTTGGCTCATACTCAGTAATACTTTTAAAAGAAATGCTCAGATGACATTTGAGCCTTGGAGTCTAAAATCTCACTCTATCGTCCCCTCAGAGTGTTTTCTTCATAACCTTTTCAAATCAAATGTTGTGTCTTTTGTTTCTATGGTGTTGCCATCGTAGACAAACCATCTGCAAGCAGCTGGATTGTCTTCAACTAAGACTTCTTCTGTCCAGCTAAATAAAGTGGCTCATTTTGAGGTGCCTGTGAGGGAACTTGGAAATGTAAAGAGAAGTGATGCCATCTCTAAGTAGATAACCTAAACCAGGGACCTCAGCTAACCTCCTCTACGCTAAGTAATGTAACAGCTACTTGGGAGAGTTTGTGGGTGATGTAACCACAGTATCCACATCCACATGATGTGGAATGGACTCAGCACCTCTGCAAGAGGAGCATTGCCAGCTAAAAGGTGCCAGACTGCTCTGAAAATTGGCTCATCTTTCCAAGTTTTAAAACAATCTTATGAGAACTCCTTTGGAGTCCTTATGAGTTATATTTGGAACAAAACAAAATATCTTTGGGTGTAACAGCATCTGCTTGTGATGTACAGTATTTAAGAAAATCCATTTAAACCGAGGGGCAAACCGTCTGGCCTGATGAACCTGCTAAACCCTGCCTTTGCTGCAATATGTTCAGAAAGAGAATGTTACCTGAGATAAACTCAGCCAGCCGGTGCTGGAGCAGCTGCGAGGGCTTGTGCTGTGCCCCTGCACACCCTCCAGCCCTTGCCCATCTCAGCCACACCACCAAACATCCCCTTATTAAAGCCCCATCTCGCCTGTGCTGCTCCAGATGAAATTCTTCTTTCCCTAGGAGATTTTCCTGATGAAATGCTCAGGGTCCTGCTGATGTGTGCAGTTCTGTTCTGCTGAGTCTTCCCTAGCACAAGCATCTCACACGGCTTTAAAGCAGAAGGCACTCTTTTTTACCATAAGTCAAAGATTTAACACTATTTTGCAAAGAAATTCCTAGAGCAAAACTTACATGATGTGGATGGGATCACAGTCATAATTTTATGGGTATTTTAAGCTCCTGTTATTATTTACTTTAAGAAACATGTCCACACAGGATCAGATCACAGAAAAAAAAAAATTTGCAATTACTTATAAGCTTGCAGAAAACGTTTAAAAATAGCTAGTATTTATATTTAAAAATTAACTGTATTTGGGAACAAAGATAAAAGATAGTGTTTCCAAAAATGATCTCTGTGCATATCTGCTGTGGGTAACATTTAAAAAAGAGACAGTGCTCCCATTTTTGGAAGATATATGCTTATGTTTTAGCATGACCCCCTTAAATTTGAAATGGTTGTTCATTTACTTCTTAACTTCATGACAATTAGGGGAAATAATTACAGTTTTAAAAACTACATTGGTGTTTATAAAAATGCAAGTGATTTCACAACCATTCCATAACATCTACTCCAATGTCAGTATTCCAGAAACCCCAGATACTGGATCACATCCTAAAGTGCTTGATTACTATTTTTATGCACTGCAATCAATAGGGATGTTGCTTGCACTTAGGACTTTGTTGGCATAGCCAGAATAAAGCATATTTGATTGCTGAGAATGACAGAAAAAAAAATCTAAATTGTTATGCTGTAAAATTAAAAAGTGCTTTCCAAAGTGCAATAACCTTATCATTCTGTAATGAAATCAATAGCACTATGAGATGACAATTGCTTTATTTCAGGATATACTTGGAAAAAAGATTATTCATTTTTTCTAGGCAATATAACATTCATAAAATTTATCTGATTCTGTCATTCTGTGTTTGTTGTTAGCCTTTGTAATTGTTCTTTCAGAAGGTAATTACATTCACAGAAATTGTGATTCCATTTAAGTATGTCACATTTTAGAAAACTTGGACAAAAACAAACCAGAGGCTGATGCCTCACATCTCTAATTATACATACATGCAATATATGAAGTTTAATGCTTTGATACTTGGGTTTAGATAAAATGGACAGGTTTTGGTACAAGAATGGTTAAGTTAATAAAAGCACATTTAAATAGGTAGTATGAACAGCTTAAGCTTACAAGTGGTGTGAACACAGAAGTCCGTTGTGCAACACAAAAAGCATCTTCTGACTTAAATAAGTAACTGCTTATGTGAATAAGCATTAAGACTGGAGGATAAAGGTCTTACCCTTCCTTTTAGGAAGGAGTTCTGCATCCTGTTTCTATCTCCTTTAAGAACTCAATAAGGCCATCCAATGGATTGAAAAGACCATAACCTTTACTCTTGTCTTGGTTAATTTGGCTCCTTTCTAACACAGGCAGCTTCTGAGATGATCCATTTTCTGTATTTGCTCTGTTTTGGCTAGGATTCTCATTTTTTTCTTTTATCACCCCTGCATACCCCCCTTGTAAAATGCTTTTGCTCAGCTGCCATTTCTAGTCTTTGCTTAAAACAGCGATAAAAATCTGTAATTACAGTGATGGAATGAAGTTAAAAGAAAAAGTAATGAAATAAAAGTATTAATTCCCAAGAAAATTGGTGGGTTAAACCAGCAGCAAAGGAGTATTTTAAATTTCCCATGGATAAAATGAATGTATGTTGCTAAACTCTTGGATACAGATTCCCTGGGAGTTTTCTAGGTGCAGGAGTGGTGCTTAGAACAACTGGGGATGTAAAAGGGTGGTTGGGAGCCCTAGAGATGCTGTTCAGAGATGCTGTAGAGACCTGTTCAGGTGGGCTGTGAGAGAAGTGAGAGGTTTCAGATCATTCCTCTCCTTTGCTATGTCTACAGAACAGTTGTGACTTTTAACAAGGAGCCAACCTAAAGGGTCTCTATTGCTAAAGTGTCTGTCAAATAATGAGCAACCACAATGTCAGCAGATGCTTGGTGAAGATCACAGAGCTCATATTAAAGACTGGTTGAAGACTTCTGGAATATGAGATGGTGGCCAGCAGTGTGCTGTGCTATGTGTTTGTACCAGACTTTGCTAACTCAAATGCAGAGCATGTGGGCACTCTGTGCGACAGAAGGCAGTGTCCTTTCTGAATCCACTCATATGGCACATGGACAGAGTGTGCACATGCCCTCAGCAGAGGGAAGGAGTTATATTTCTCTCTTCCTGTAGCAAAACAATTCCCTCTTCTCGCCCCAGCATCCCAGGCACCAGCAAAGTACTTGTCCCTTGCCTGTGGGTGGGCAGCAGGAAGCCTGTGTGGCTGTTCCCTGTACAGGAACCACTCTTAGATTGGCTGTTTTGCTGGAGTTTGCACTTCACACCCATCTGTAGGGCTGTCTAGATAAAAAAAAGCATTCTCAGACACAGATATAATAATGCATTACTATGTTTAAATGCTATGTTTAAGCTACTGTTGATAGAGGTGATTAGGTGCTGCAAATGAGCTTTGCTCCTGACACTGAATTAAGGTAGGTGGTACATTTCATGGGTGTATGTTCATACAAGTTGAATTTGAACTAGAGAAAACTCTGGTGAGGGGAGAAAAGCTTCATCTAGATTAAAGATTTGATAAGAGCCTCTATCATGAAACTATGAAAGACAGGACCACTCTATTCTGCATTTATATCAATATCAATAAAATTAGTATTTAATATTTTTTCATTGTACATATGGGACAGTGGATTATTATCCCTATATACCCTGCTTAAATTTTGATGCTTTAAAAATGCCGTTTTGGCCACCAGAGGGCAATGATTTCTTCTATTCCTCAACACCAGATGTAATCTATTTCAATTGAGAGTCAGATGTTAATATAACTCCCTGACATTTTTGAGCTTTGTAGTATGTGCACTTTCACCTCCAAGTTCAAAACTGGCTACCATTTGTAGTGAGTCAGAATTCTTCACTTGTGATAGTTAATTAGTGTATGTGAAGTAACTATGGTCTTTTCAGTTCATTTTTTTAGATGTCAACAACAGAGAATTGATAGTTGGCCACTGTTTTTGCAGGTCATTTAAGATCAAATGAAAACATTTATGGGAATATCAGGCAAAATATAACATTAAAAATAGTGTCTCAACACTCAAGCATTAAAAGTGTGCGTGTGTTCCTTAGGTCTCCTTTATCCCTACGACTTACAATTATTTATCTGTCTAACTATCTATCTACACATAAACATCTAAGCTCTTTGTCTTTAGACTGAATAGATACAATTTTTACTAAAAACTGTGGTAAAATTATTTTCATTTTTGATGTCTTAATGTGAATTAGTTTGAATAAGATTTATCCCTATTATGCTGCCCATTAAGTTATTTTTTCTAACTGGATTTTGAGACATTATCATAGTTCAAGATTAAAATTTTAGCAGACTAAGTTAGAAGTTATTCGGAAAAAAAACTATTGAAGGCTGTTATCTCTGTTTTGTAAACAAATTTCATACCAAAATGAAGATTTAGTAGACAAGCTTCCGGAAGGCTTCTGAATTTCCTGTCACAAAGCTCACAGAGATATCACTGACTAACTTGGGTCAGCAGACTTGCAGCCTTTTCAGGTTTCTAAATTGTTTTGGGTGAAGACACTCTTAGAGCATGCATGACTGATGGATTCATCTTGAACATGTTTATTCTTCTTGGCCTGTTTTGCAGAGTTTCTGAGTGGTCAGCTGTCCCATTGTGGTGACCAGACTTCCACAAATCAGACCACTTGTCTGAGGTGGAATAAATATAGGAATGTCCTTTGATTCAGATCCTTAGTATTTTGGTGGAATTATGAACTTGAGATATGTGGAATAGATATAAATAAGACCAGTATGCCCCTGCTGTTTCTATTTGCACCATCTACTAAGACCTCTAGACAGAGGAGTGTGTCTAGCTTTAGAAAGCTTTAGCATCTGTTTCAGAGCAGATGCTCAGCATCATGTGCTACCCAAATTAGCTGGCCACCAGCCTCAACCTTGCTGGAGTCAGGTCCTGTCCTAATATATGAAAGAACAATCCTTTGCAGTAGGAGCTCTTGCTGAGTGACCTGTGGATTTATTAATTACAAATCAAGCTGAGCTGTCACATGGACCTTCTGTTTCTGAGTTCAAAGCCATGAAAGTTTTTACTTAGGGAGTCCTGATTGCAGCTAACATACTTTGTGAGATCCTTTGTAGGTATTATTCCTAAAAAACATCAATGATACAAGAGAGGGTTGGAAGAGGATTTGTTGTATAGAAGCATAACAGATTGCTAAAATAAAAGAAGAGAGTAAGCACTTAGACTATTACTGATTTTGAGACTTACCAAACAGAGTAGATTATAGCTGACATGTCAGGTTTGGAGTGTTTAGCCTTCTTTGTTAGCTCTTTTGTTACCTTGAGAATCAAGTCTGTATAAGACTGATTGGGTCATCCCCAGCCAGACTGTGTGCTCAGTCTCAGGGCACATTGATTTAATTTTATGCAGTGGGATTCATACATTTTCCCCCTAGCACTAGCCTTGCTCCTGCAGCAGAAAGCTAACGAAGGAGTAATGAACACTTTGCAAGTATTTTGAAGGGAAATCCTCAAATGCTGGGAAATCTCTTCCAGGAATGTAGCTGTTTTCAGCTGTGCTTTCATGTCCATCCCATGATGCTGGGAGTACTAAACTCCAGTGCCCTGGTAAGAGTCTGCTGCAAAGGAGGCAGGCAAAGAACAGAGAGAACTGTAGGCAGCAGAGATTATGACAAATTAACTTCTGAAATATCCCAGTTTGTTTCACTTTCCTGGGGATGGGACCTGGTTGGATTAGCATGAAAGATGGGGCACCACAAATCCATCTTAACCTGGTCAGAACTGTCCACACATTTTCTTCATCTTTAGTGGTGGCCAAACTTCTGGCATGGTTGTCAAGCATTGGAACAGGCTGCCCAGGAAAGTGGTTGAGTCACATCTCTGGAGTTATTCACAAGATGAGATTTTGTGCTTAGGGATATGGTCTTAGTCCTGGACTTGGTAGTGCTGGGTTAACAATTGGAATTGGTGATCTTATAGGTCTTTTCAAACATAAATAATTCTATGATTCTGTGGGGTAAAGCCATTTCAAAGCATTAGAGTGTGGTCCTTTGGGCACTGGGGAGTGCCAGTTTCATGAAGCAAAAGGAGCCACTGCAAAGGCAACTTGATTGTCATTAGGAGGAGTTAGATGATGCTGCATTTTTTTAAATGTATTTTTTTACCAATGGTAATGCCAAACAAAATGAATGTAGGTTTCCAGGAGCAGAGCTACCTTCCTGAGCTGCACCTCTCCTCTTTGTCAGTGCCTGCTGCTGGGTGGCAAGGGCACCCACCTTAATGTACAAGGTGTGTTTAAACCCAGTCACGCTGATTACACTTGAGTTCAGCAGGAACTAGAAATATATGTACACCAGTGCCTAAATTAGTCATTCTGGGGGTGGGATTACATTCTGTAACAAAAAAAAAGGAGCCGATTAAAATAAATCCGTGTAAAGAAGTAGATTTAGAATATTAACTATGCATTAGTATTCTAGATGCCTAATTTTAAAAGCTTAAAGCTTTTCTCTAAGAAGAAAAACAAAGAAACCCTCATTCAGTGCTGGGATTTTTCCTATCATTTTTAATGATAGAAAAAATAAACTAAAATCTGAACTAAAATCTGTTTTCAGAAATTGGTGATGCCAAGAAGCCATGGCATATTGATGTTATTCACACTATTTTTTTGGTGCATAGGCATGAGAATTGTAACTTTTTCAGTCTTGTGAGAAATAGCTTTGCTATTTCTACAAGTTAGCCTTTGTCAAGGATAAAATGACAGTTTTTATTTGTTTTGGACGTAAGAAATGAATGAAAGAGCAATTCTGTAAGTGATTTAAAAATGTTTTTCCAGTATTATATAAAATCTCACAATTTCGTAATAGGATATTATGCAGTAAGTTTATACAATACATATGGAATAGACTCTTTTAATAAATTACTTTTGATCATATGATTACTATGGTCTAATGTTCAAAGTGGGAAGAAGGTTTCTCAAGTGAGGTAAGCCCTATTCCTTTTTGAAAGAATCAAAAGGGGATATCTCATTAATTTATGAGTCATAACATTGACTACATCTAATTAGATATCTGGTTTGAGTGAGCACCATAGTCTGAAATTGACTGTAATTTTATTTTGATTGACAAATGATTCAGTTGTTACAAAATAATAAAAAAAAACTCCACAAAGATATAATGGGATAAAATGAGTACTACATCAACATTTGGATACTAGCAAATACTCCTTGCTTAGAATTTTATGATGAACATTTCCTTTTTTCTTTACTAGTTGAATCAAATTTTTTAACGCAAGTGTATAGTTTCACTAAAACTCTAACCTGGAAAGTTTTCCATCAAGCCCCCAATCCCAACTGAATACTTTTTGGTTCCTAGATAGACATTTAAATTTTGATTTTACACTTTTTGGAAACATGTCATATGTTAAAATATAGATTTGTTTTATTTTGGTAGAAAAGCTGGGCATGTTGTATTTCCATCTTCATGCAGAACAGAAAATATTTTGAAATCTTGAAATTATTTTGCAGTAGAGAGACCTTTTTCTACCCAGGTCTGATAGCATCTAGTAATAAACTACTTGAATAAGCATGTGTCTGAAAATGCTCTATTCATTGTCTTTAGTATTGCAAAGTGCCTTCCTTTGGGGCTTTTTTTGTAATTTTTTTCCAGTGTCATCAATGATATTTTTATTTGCAAAGATCTCTGTGTATATAATTTCTTCCTTGTATTTACGCACTGACAACAGAGAAGAATGGCACAATATATACAGAAAAGTAAACAGACAATGACCATGTAAGAATAACGTTGGAGTGACATTAGGAAATATGAGTGTTGTAAAAGCTGATGTTATGAATCAAAGTTATGAGAAGTATTATGAGAATAAATGCTGCTTTCCCAAACAAGGTCATTAGGGATAATAACAAACTATTTCATGATAGTTATGTTCTTGTGGAAGACATACTTCAAATGCCAAAGAAAATTTTAGATGAGCAGAAAAATACTTAAAGGATTATGCATGCAGGCTGGAGGGCTGAATTGCTGTTGGAAATGTAAGGTGTATTTGTACACCTAATTTCTGGCAGGCTTTGGGAAACAGGATCTGGCCTCAGGTCTAAGCTATGATGATGTTCCTGGCTGTCGGCATAAATTAACATTTTCAATATTATGTACAGAAAATTCCATGTATCAAATATATTCAGATTGATCATTAAACAGATATAAAAGCACTTTAGTTAGAAAAGTTGTGAAAAAGCCTAATCTTTTGTAAAGTTGAACTCCTTTCCCCACCCTGCCTTGTACTGCAATGCTAAAAAGCTAGCTGGAAAGGTCTTTATATCCTAGTGACCACTGTCAAAAGATAAGGAATCTGAAATAGAGGAAATTGATCCTATAGCTAGAAAGTTGTCAGTTATTGCCCTAAAGGGTTTAATACAAAAAGCAGGGCTACTAATTTTACTTATGGCAGTATGCTTGGAACTTGATCAATCTATTTAAAAAAAATGACATTTTCTGAATATCTGTACAGCATGTTTATCTGGCTGTGTACTCTGATCTCCTTATTCTACACTCTAGTAAATATGGTCACTTCCTACTTTTTGCTTTTTCACTTTTAGGTAGCACTCACAGGGACTGAAAAGGCTTTCCTCAAGAGATGTAGCTGCAGCAAGAGGATAGTGAGAGATTAAATAGATTAGTGAGGAAGAGGAGAATTACAGTAGTCTCTTTTTTTGTTATGAGTATATGATTTAAAATTTCTGGGGCACAAGAATTTCTTAACAGATACACTGTACCAGATAACACAATGAATGTGAAAAACAAGACCAAATTTCAGTACTAGTGAAATGTCAGGATTTTTCAGATAAGTATATGCTCCTCAGAAGGAGCTGTCTCTCAGGCAGGCAGAGCTCAGAGTTACATGTGTATTACTCCACATTTGTAATCACATATACAAATCCTTACAGTAAGATTGGTTGATGAGGGGTAATTTGCATAACTCCAGCATGATTATTTCTCAGTAACTCTATCACACATAAATCCCTTAGTTCTGACAGTTATTTGTCACTATTACCTAATCAGAGTATAAATATTTGTAATAACTGTGATTATGGAAATCTCTGGCTTTATAATCATTGGGATACAGGCAGTAATTTGTTTCAGTTTTTATTTTTATTGGTTAGAGACAGTGAGCTCATCCCACTGCTGTGGCTGCACCTTGCTGTGATGAAAGCCTGGCTTTGGGCACTCTGAGAGAGGGAGCACAGGTTTTGTCAAGAGAGTCATCACCTTTCAGAAGCATTTTACCAAAAGCATTTTGCCAGAGGCATTCTGCTTTGCAGGAGATTTGTCTAGGGAGGCATTCCCTGGAAGCATTTCCCTTGCAGGGACTTGTCTGTAGAACTGTTCCCCTGAGGCTTTTTTCCCAAGCAGAAAGAGTTATTTATGTCATAATTCAAATGTTTTAACAACTTATTATTTTTGTATTTTTTAATATATATTTTTATATATGTCAATATAAAACAGACTCGCTATAGTCTTAAACTGATGGATGTAATATGTGTCACAAGCACGTTTCTCCAGCTACCTTTTCAATAGCGATGTGCTAGCTACAAAAATGGCCACTTCAGCTTCCCACTTCTTTCATTTAGAGCAAATTTACTGCTATCTTTTCACACTCCAGACGGCACAGACAGAGCCAGACTTGTTCTACCCTTAATTCACATACACAGCACTCATTTATGCTGATGGGAGTCACACATACAGTCCAAGCAGGAAGATACCATGCTACATTTAGTTCTTTCAGGCAACAGAAAAAAAATTAAATTCATGGTATCATTTTGGGCCTCTGATTTTTCTTGAAAATTATCTGGGTGAAATGTTCTGTTGCATTTTGCACTTTCTAGAAACTCGTCTGTCACCTTTTAGTGAATATAAAACATCTTTGCTGTGTTTTTACCATTTGATGCTTTGCAAAAGTGTGTATACATGTGATGGCAATTGTTAAGCAAAGCTTGCAAGTGAAATGTGCACCTGCTATATTTCCTTGCTGACTGCCTTTACAGAGACATAATCCACAGATTCCTACAGACTCACCCTTTACTTACACCATTATAAATAAAGAATTACAGAACCCTTTCAGAGTAGGAAATAGGCCATTTCTTTTGTGGCTTCTGGATCACCTGAAATAGCTCAGAGGGGCAAATCTTTCCTGTATTGAAATATCTGAGATCTGAGGTCTGAGAGAGGACCCCTGTGCTTAGAATCAGGTAACTCCTGCAAGTGCCACTCTTTCCTGGACTGGACTTCTAAGAGTTTTTGACTGAAGTCCTTGAAGCAGTTAACTGTAGAGAATGCTTTAATTTGGGAGACAAAGTACAGCCAAAAGTAAGGTAATTCTCTTTTCAGTGTGCTATACGAGAGTTCTGTTTTAGACAGCTGCATCTTTTCATTGCTGCACAGTATTTACCACTTTCCCAAGATCCTCCTGCCCTATTTTCCAAAGTTTCCCTTGAAGTACTACTGATTTTCTTTGGCCTTTAATATTATGCATTATAAATATGATTTGCTTAGAAGTTTGTAATGCCTTTTTATCAGTGGTTGGTATGACTTGTGCAGCTGTTCTGCAATTACATACTCTGGAGCTGAGCAGAAACTTTAGGACATGAAGCATTTCTACGGAAGTTTGGTAATTGAAAAAAAACTGGCTTAAAAGTGAAACCTCAAATACTGGAAAATGGAAATAGACTTGTCTCTGAAAATGTTATGATGATTTTGAATGTCACTGCATTTGAAGGAATATCCACAAGGAGAGTGCTAGGCTCAGCACCGATTTAAATCATGTTCTCTCCAGTAGAGAAAATTAGTTTTAAATGTCATCTGTTTAATTGTTTGTTATGCCTAATTAAAAATGGTAATTTATTTGATTTATTTGTAGCATAGTTAGTATGTTGCTTTATTAAAGAAATTATAGAAGCTTGATTTCTAATTACAAAGACTGAGAATTTATTAAAGTATCTATTTTTGAAATATTTTCCTTTGGAAAAAAATTGAGACCATTTTGTCAATATGGAATTCTATCATTCTTGAAAAATGGATAATGGGCAAAGGAAACATAATATCTTAATGAGATTTTCCTTGCTTTATAGATGGTAAGCACAATAACAAGTAAATGCTCTTTTTTACCTGCAGAAATATTTAGCAATCAGATCTCTGACTTATTTTTACAATGGCTTAGTCAAAGAGCTTTTACTGTGGTCTAGGAGACATGGAACAAGGGAAAGCTCATCCTGCTGAGGAGCCTAGAGCTGAAATGGCACTTGTGCTGGAATGGTAGCTTTATATGATTATGTTGGAAAGCAAAATTAATAAATCTGATACGATGCATTCTGGAGGAAGAGGTAAATGCACATGAAAATTAATAAATTTTTTCAAGAGCTTTTAATGTAACAATATTTAAGAAAAAGAAATTGATTATATGAGATAGACATTTTTTACAGAGAACATCTTCAAAATGATGAGGAAAGGGCAGAAATAAATATATGGTTTTTCATTGCTTTGCTGCAGTGAAATGGACCCTTTTAGCTAGTTGGTGGTTTTTTGTTTTTTGGTGGGTTTTTTTTCTTTTTTTTTTTGGTTTTTTTTTTTTTGGAAATACATAAATAGCATGTTGCTAAAATATCTTGAGTTTTCTGCATGGTGGAGGCTGTCACTCTCAGTAGGACACTGCTTCTGTATATGAAAAAAAGAAGGAAAACGTGGGAGTCATTCCCATTCCTAGTGGTCTTTAGGGCTAGTGGTGCCCCTCACTCATGGGAGAGCCCCATGTACCTCTGGGAACTGGACTTTAGCAGAGAGAGGTGCACATGTGCCTAATGTTATTTTACTGCCCATGTTATAGTATCAAAATCAGGATGCATGAGAAGCCAAGCAGTGGCATTTTTCTAGAGAGGAATGCCACTGCTGCAGAGACAGTTACCATTCCTACCAACAGGAATTGGACCTCACTTTTTGCTCTGGTCTATTCCTACACTATGTGCATGTGCATATATGCATACTTTAAGTAACCATGGATGTTTATTTCTTGGTTCAATGCAAATTTCCCCCTTTGTGCTCTCACAGCATGCTATTCTTGCCCATACAGTCAGAAGCCTCTTTATTTACTATGAAATCTTCCATGTGTGTTTGATTTTTAAGGTTCAGCAGTATTTTGTAAATCTCCTTTACAATTTTCATGATTTACTACATGAAATTTTATATATTTCCTTTCTGCACAGGAAGTCTTAGAGAAAGTAACCCCAAAATCTGACTGTGCAGCTGTAATTCAACAAAATTCAACAACAAAATCTGCATAGGTTTAGGTTCTTGCATGTTTTCAGTGATTGTGTTATATTTATTTTCCTCTGTCAGGACATATCAAAGGACTAAAATTAGGTCAGATGATGCCTACTTCCATTTAACTTCTATATTTAAATGAGAACCAAGGCAAATATTTGCTGCTTCTTTGGTACACAGAAATATATTTGAATATTATTGAGGATATGACTTTAATCTAATCTCTTCAGTTACTGGAGACAAATAGGTCTCCAGTAGAACTTGATTAGTCCATATAGAAGTGAATTGCACAGCAGAGGTTCCTGTCTCTCTTCATGAACTACAGAGAGCTCTTAACTCAAAGCTCAGTCCAGTCACCAGTAAGGCAGGATAACCCAGGCTCAAAGCAAGGTCAGCTATGAGATCAAACCACTTGCTCAGGACCTCAACCTCTCCTCACAGGACTTCAGCTCCCAAATATTTTGGCAGCCTTTTGCTGAACTTAGTCTGGTTTATCCATTTCTATCTTGTACCTGGGGAGCCAACACTTGGCACAGTATTCCAGTGTGCATCATCATCCACCGTGATGAATGGAGAGTGATAATCCCTTCTGTGTCCTGCTCCTGTTACTACAGCCCAGGATATTTCTCATCCTCTTTGCTGCCAGGGTGCTGCTCTTGCAGTCTCATGCTGCTATCTTCAGGGTTTTTTTTCTGCAGAGCCTCCCCCCATCAGTTTCCAGCCTATATTGTTGCAAGGACCATTTCCTTCCTAAATGCAGGGATTTCAAACCTGTTCCTCAAATCTCTATAGGCTCTTTTATATGACATATCTGTCCTGTAGTGTATCCACTGTTTCCCCCAGTTTGGTGTGAAAGTGCACTCCATTGTCTTAGAAACCTGCAAATCACTGGTAAACATGTTAAGCAGGATGGGTTCCAGAATAGACCCTGTGGTAGTCAACTTTTTAACCAGTCTCCAGATGGGAATATGGCTCCTTAGTCCTGACCCTTCCCAGACAGTCTTACTGGATTTTTACCTGTCCATTTGTTCACCAGCAGATTGTAAAGTTATAATTTGGACACAAGAATAGTGTGAGACAGGGTCAAAAGCTAAAGCTCATGTAAATGACATCTCCTGCTGTATCTATGACTACAGATCCATCACTATAGAGTGATAGCAGGGTGGTCTGGCATGATTTGTTTTTAAACTCCTGTTCCTGGCCCCTCCATCCTCACACCCTCCTGTGTACTGCTTTTTAATCTTTCTGTGCTGCAAGTTCCCTCTTCAGTCATGCAGATTTTCTGATAAATTTGATGACTTCCTGACTATTCTCGGGGTCTGCTCTTGCACTTGTAGGAGGCTGTCTGACAGACCTGCCAACTTCCCTGAACTCCTTTTCTTTTCAGGTCTGCCGTAAGATCACACCTGACAGTTTCCTGAGTAAGTTAAGGTCTGCTGACCTGAGGTCTGGACTCTGTACTCTGCTGTTTTACACTAGGTATCAAGTACAGTCCAGCAAAGTTTGGCAGTTATTTGTTACATTTAACATTAAATATCTTTATCTTATTTCTAGTCCCTATGTTTTTTTCTTTCCTCATTTGCGCTATTGGATCATAAAATGACTTTTTTTTTAATAAGGAAATAAGTTTTCTGTTCAGTGGAAGAAACTGATATATTAGACTCTCAAATCACCTCTTGATCTTTAGTTGTTGAATTTACTCTTATCTCAGCTGAAAGGCACTATCATTAAGAAGCAGCTGTACTAACAGGTGACTCATACAAGCAGGTGCAAATTATCTCAGATATAGGGATATTTCCCTCAAGCAAATATAATGAAATATTAGAGCAGGGGTGGTTTCAGAGAGCTGCTGTTGCTGTAATGATTTGTGGGGGGAGAGCTTAGATTTCTATTTTGTTATTGTT
Source organism: Dicaeum eximium (assembly GCA_013396995.1). Classification (NCBI taxonomy): domain Eukaryota; kingdom Metazoa; phylum Chordata; class Aves; order Passeriformes; family Dicaeidae; genus Dicaeum; species Dicaeum eximium. The sequence goes on from VWZP01010715.1 coordinate 2,371,728, forward strand.
TGAGTTAACAGTAAAAATCAAAACTCAGGGACTCAGTAAGTTTGGACTCCGTAGAACATCTGTTGACTAATCAAAGCAGGTATTGCAGGCTCTACCTTCCAACTGTTCTTTAGATTTAATATTTGCAGTCAATAAAAAGGAGAATATATTTTTCACATTCTGAAAGAGTTCAGTATTTAACATGCTGCTTTTTGCACTCTAAACACATAAAACAAATTAATCTGTTCTGACTATACGTCAAGTATATACATTATTAACTGCTAAGTTTAAACGTGTAAATTTTTTTCTTAGATTTCATTTCTACAGCAGGCATGAGCTGAAGTAAGATAAGATGTGGAAATTGATGTAGTGTGAGAAGAATCTCAAGTGCTTCCTATTTGTCTACTGTATGTAGGTGTGGATATAGAACTTTTTTAAAAAATGTGTGAGAATTTCTGATAATTTGTTTTATTTTTATTTTTTTAACTTCTGCTTTCAGGTGAAGTTACACATCTGTGAAAAGCTTCCTTGACCTTAATAAACACTTAAATAGTGAAATTAAGTAGTTTGAGACTTGAGCATCTTATTCTCTGTAGAATATAGGAAAATTGCATTATTTTGTTTTGTATCTTCAAAAACTATAGTAAGGAGAGGTTAATGCTAACATAATATGAGAGCCTGATTCTTAATTATCTTTCTTAATTATCTTTCTGGAAGTTTATTCTGTAGAGCTGAGACTTCCACAATCTATGATGGAATGGTAGCATGAGGACAGCCCAGTAATTCCCATGCAGAAAGGCTGATATACACCTGTGTATATAAAGCTAAAATTTTCCTCTCTCAAGTGAAATTTTGTTAATTATTGGCTCAGCTGTGTCAAGCGAGCGGAAAGGATATCTGCTATAAAATGTTAAAAACGGAAAAGGAAAAACGCTCAGAGATAATAAACTGATTGATGTTCAAACATACATAAAAATAACTTATTCCCCTTGTAAGGGAATTCTGTCAGACAGAAATTCTCTTATTCTAATAGGGAGTGAAATTAGATATCTGACACAGAAGATTTACAGGTTAATTTTGCAACTGCATAATGCAACTGTATCCCTTAATTGTTTTCATAGATCCAAAGAGTTATATTTGGACTATCATGCCAAGATAGAAAAAGTAAGACTCACAGAACCCTCTTACATGCATAAAAAGGCACTTGGGCATCTGTCTGCGATCTCTAAAGATGTTCTTGGATCTGTGAAGCTTCTGCTGTCTGATTTTGGACAGTGAATTTCTCTTATTCTGTGCCTGTCTTTCCCCATGGGGGCTGTCACCTTGTCAGTTATCTTATTTCCTACATATCTGGCAAATATTTTTCTCAATGTCAAACATACCTCAAATCTGGCAAATATTTTACTCAATGTCAAACATTCCTCAGGAAGTCAAGGCCAGATCCTGGCACCTGCACCAGGTCAGATATACTATGGAGCTCTGCAACTCTGCACTTGTCCTCCAGCTTTATGCAGCCAATGCATGCAGGGCCTTGCTACCAGGGGAGGGTGAGAGAGTCCTTCCTGTGTCCCTCTGGTCAGGGTCCCAGAGCAATCCTTTGGGAGATCTGGTTCTGGCTGTGTGCGTGCTAAAGGTGACATAAGAGCCATGTTTGACACTTTGGCTCTTACTAAAACTCTGTATTGGTTTCTAACCTAGAGGAAAGGGACTTGATGATCTCCCATTAGCCCTACACAGCAGAAATTACTCTCAAATGAAGATGCAAGTGTATAAATGTGGGCTTAGTGGCAACAAACATTTCTTAAGGAAAACTAAATAGAGCTGTCAACATTATCCTCATCTCCAGACTTTTTAGAAAAGATATCTGAGCCACTCTGATGTGTTGAAGATAACTTTGGGCTACAAAAAATATGATCTTGGACACATCTCTTGCTTTATATTTCAATTGGCTAGCTCAGTAAATATCATAGTAATCCCATTCCAAGGTAATGAACTTCTGCTTTGTAGGCAACCCACATGTTGACAGAACCCACAAGCTCTGTTTCAACACACGTCAGTGCTTTGTAGCCTTTGTGATTAAAAAGTAAGTCTACAAACTGTGAAAGAGAAGACAGACTAAAAACATCAAAAACAAATGCTTCAAAGTTGCGTGGGTTGTTTGGTTGGTTTTTTTGGTTGTTTTTTTTTTTTTTCCCTCCTTGAAAGAGATGTAGATGACATTGATATTCCATGGGAAAAAAAAAGTGTTGATATCTTTCAGTTGGCAATTTTAAACCAATTCTTCCAGTGTCTGGAACTGGATAGGTGACACTGATATGCAGAAATATATTTGTGAAGCAATTTCAGTAAGTAGAGAGAAATGGAATTTTATCAGGCTCAGCACAGGCTGGCATTCCCACACCACATGTTGTCAGGAGCATCCACTCAGGCTTTTGATGTCTCCAATGTTTATTCAATGCACTTGACACTTTTAAATCTAGTTTAGTGTAATTTTGCTTTTGATGGGGTCTTTTAACATATGCAGCAACAGACTGAGGGAGGACGATTTCAAAATAAAAGATGTTCACTCATCAAAAGCTACTGTAGTATTCAGAAGTGGTACAGTGGCACTCTAGTCCCTAATACAAATCATTTGTGCACAATATACGAGAGATTTTCAAAAAACACAGTGATGCACTGCATACAGTAGCTGCAGATTGAAGCACTATGGGGTTATCTTTGGAAGATCTGTACTAAAGCTGAGTTTAAATAGCAGTGTTTTGCAGCAGTCATAGCAAAAAATCTTCAACAGCTGTTGATTATTAAGGTTCCCAATATTTGGGAAGAACAGAACTAATTGGTTTTTTATTCTAAAGAAAGACACAGTTCTGTGAAATGCATTGTGGGCTGACATGGGTATTTCAAGTGTTTTAGGTGGAAAAAAAACAGGGTTTATGTGCAGCCCCAGGGACAAGATTTACTTTGCTGCCAACTGAAGCACTGCCTGGCTGTGCTGAATAGCAAAGGTGAGCTGATCCCTGCAGGTGGGCAGGCAGGCAGGAGAGCTGCTTCTCAGGGCACTGCAAAGTGGTTATCAGCAAGCTCTGACTACTGACATACTGTCAGAAATGTGAGTTGTTACTGGGATTGCTGAAATGGGAAAACATTTGAGTGGAGGAGCTTTTGAACTTATTGAAAGCTCCTCTGCCCCTCTTCTTTCATCATCCTGCTGAGCTGCTGAAATAGGCTGTTGATGGTGTGGCCAGACTTACAAGATCAAGCTAACTGAGGAGGACTTTTAAGAACCTTCAAAAGGACTTAGATATCATTCTGTATTTGGACTTAGAGATATTGGAGAGTCATAGCTAGGGAGGAAATCTCCATTGCACTAGCCAGGAAGGCTAAAGCTAACACACTCAAACAAGGCTGTATGGTGGCGATAACAGTAAACTGATTTGTTGTTAAATTGCAATGAATAAAAATAGGGAAAAGGAGAATTTGCAGAAATTGTGAAGTGCTCATCCAATATAGGCTTTTTTCCTACATCACATACTGCTGTTGCTGACTTTGCTCTCTGACTGCATTGAGACGATGTCCACAAAAATAGCTATTGTGGAAAAGGAAGCCTTACTCAGTAGATGAGAGTGAGGAGTGGCCCTGTCCAGCTGTTTTTGACAGAAGATTTTGCCCTTTCCACTGAGTATCTCTGAACATGAGCTGCCAAAGGAGAGAAGCAGAGCTCAAACTGAGTATCCTAAATCACTCTTTAGGAACCAAATACTGTCTACTTTCCATCTGAGTTCAGTCAAGTTGTGGTTGAGGAAAAGAGAGTGAGAAGAGGTAGGGAAAACAGGTGTGAAGGAAAAGTGATATCTGGGAAGAAGGTGCTCATGTAGAGAAAAGAGAGAGAGCATCCTGAAGGGAGCAGGAGGGAACTAGAGGCTGTTAAAATGTCTGAGAAAAAAAAGTAAGAATAAGATGTAAGAAAAAAAGGAGAAAATGTCAGGTATATGTAACTGTATATAGAGATAGATTCAATAAGAAATAGCACTATGAAAAATATTTTCTTGATATTCTAATTATCTTCTTTAAATGGAGAATATATTGCTGTATAGGTAAGAAACCTCTGCAAGGTTTCTGTGTCTTTAAGTGATATTATTCCTCTTAGGCTGTGCTTTTATTTCAGCTTAGAAATAAAATTTGGGTAGCCTCCTCACTGGGGAAGTACAAACCACTAATTACCCTAAAAGAAAGGAAAGAAAAAGGGCCCAACATATGGAATGTGTGTGTGCATATGTATATTTAAATAATACATACATAAAGTACTCTTATATAAAAATATAATAATTTCTTCTGAATTCCTGACTTTTATGACAATCATTACTTTTTGGAAACTTTACTCATGGCTGCTGACAGGGACAAAATGTGGTGGATAAGTTTAGACTCTTATACCTCTGACCATGGGCACAGCCACCTTGTGTCGTGATCTGTTTGTGTGTGTTGAGAATAATTTGTAAGGCTGTACCTATCCTATCAGAATGGCAAAATTTATGAAATACAGATATTTGTGAAAGTTGATTGTTTTGCTGATCTTGCTACTGTTTGTGCTGCTATGCCTCTTTGGCTGTGGAGCAGTCACCAGAGAACCATATCCACCATCAAGACCACAAAGTCTGTCTGCAGATACTTTGGTGGGAATGGTGGGTTCTAAGTCGCTGTATGTGCTTGGATGTGCAGGTTTCAATACAGCTTTTTGGTGGGCTAGAGGACAAGGTGCGTTTTTGTACTTTGTACAATATACTTCTGAGCCCGAATTACAAGGCTTCTTTTCTCTAGTCTAAGATTGGGTAGTTATTCTTTTGAACAATCCCCAGATGGTGGGTAATGCAGTTACATTTGCTTTTTCTGTGTTGCAAGTCTGGGGTTTTCAAAAGGGACAAGTAAGATTGGCCCCTTGACAGCCAGGTTGTACTTTGGAAGAGTTAAGACACTGACACTGTTTGGTACAAGGAAAGAGAACACTAGGATATTCCTTCTATCTGAATAATTTTTATCACATGATTAAAATAATCAGTACTTTTGTTTGTTTCTCTCCCCCTCCACCTCATTCTCCTTCATAAATGTTTTGCTTTATTCTTCAACTTTTGTACTGGAAGCAACTGGACTTAGCATTTCACTGTGTTAATACAGGAAATATTGAACTTTTTGGAAATCATTTGGCATTGGCTAATAACTTTTAACTTTTTATAAATTTTAAGGTTAAAAACTCAAGGTAAAATTGTTTATCAGCAAAGTCTGATTGTTCTAAGAACGAAAGAAAATTCATCTGAACACAAGCAAAACCGATATACTTTTAGTTTTCCTCCTTCTAAGTCTGTAGTATATGGGTTTAAGATGATGCTTTATAATCCGATCTGAATTGTGTGTGCTGCAAAAGGAATCTATAGCTATGGTGACTCACAGGGATTTTCTTAATGCATTCTGATACATGGCATCCAAGTCTTTAGCATGGGACAGAGAGGTTACTGGAAAGCTGGGCTTTCTGAGCCATAGCTGAAGTGCAGGCAGTGTGGTAGAACATGTGAAAGCACTCACTAAAGCACTGCACACATCTGAAATTGCATGCTGTGCTCTCTGTGGTACAAATTATCAAATGAATGTAATTGAAACCTGATTTTGGCTGAGGGATACTCTGACCTACTAGGTAAATTTGTTACTGGTGAATAATAATAAAAAGTTGGCTTTCCTAGTTCAGATTAAAAGGAATGCACATTTTTGTATCTTTTTCTCAAACTCATCAAAATAGATTAGAGTTCCAGACACCGACATGACAAGCTCTAATGAGGAAAGTAGAGCTAGAAAAACTGAAATATCAGAGTTCACATTGTGCTCAGCAGAGTCTGACATGAGTCTAATGTATTGATACACATAATTAAGTGTGGATTTCCCCAACAAGTAGAAAGGGAATTTTAATAGTTTAAGAAGTCCCTAAAGCTATCTGCCCATCCTTGGCTTTCTGTTTGATCTGATGATTGGAGAACAGAGGGTGCTGTAAAGGAAGAGCTACCAGCAATTCCCAAGCTCAAGATCCCCTCCATCACCCCTCCTTGTGATTTGATCTCAGTATGAATATTTCTCATTTGATCTGCTACTTCTTCAGTTTATCATTCAGTGCCTGGACCTCAGATGGGCTTAAAATATTTAGAAAGAGCCTGCCTAAAGATGGTGGATAATTTAATGTGCGACTGCTTAACCCGGTTGGTTTTCAGAGAGGAAAATCACAGGATTTAAAATGATGTGGAAATACTCATATAGAACTCCCATACAGAGAAAATGCCATTGTTTAACATTTATCAATAGACTCCCTTGCACAGAATATTGATGACAATTCAAGCTGTCCCCTTAGATGGATTCTCATCCTTCTGGAGTTACACAGCATTGCACAGTGTGACAAGATGTACTTCAGTTGTAAAAATGTTCCTAATGCATAAATATTCTTTAAATGTTTTGCCCTAAAGTGCACCCCATACTTCCTGTACTGGTGAATATATTTTGTTGTGGGATTTGAGATTGGGATATCATATTATTATTATTATTATTATTTTCTATAGCTTCCCTTGTGTATAATTAAAAGTAATGGCTTCTAATGAGTCCTTCACTTATTTCAACCCGCTGGAATGAACCTAATCAAATTCAAACACTTTTTATTAGGTACATTATATTATACACATTCTTCCTTTGTCACATCCTGTTCTACCAGGGCAGAACGGCAGGTCATAAACTGAAATACACTTGCTGTAGCATGTCTTGTTAGACTTTGTGAAAGATACTTTCTGGCAGGTGGTGATGCAATGGAACTTTAATAGTTTTTCAGCCCATTATCTGACATGCATTATTATTACATGTATTAAACATAAAAAATTACTTTTACTAGGGTAATTCAGTTTATTCAGACTTCTGTAGTTGCTAGTCCATTTGACCATCAGCAATATCCTCAGAAATAAGTATGATAGATAATTACTGTGTTTGTAGTGGAGAGGAAAAAAAAAAGAGAAAATCAGTAATTAAAGAGGTTCTGTATGTTTGATTTTACCCCCGTATTTCCACTGCACTAGCGATTGCATCTGTCTCTGCAATTTTTCACATGCCAGACCAGTTTATGATGTTTGCAGAAATAATTTTGTTGGCAACAAATGGAGCTGCATTGCTCCTCACTTATGTGCTTTCATGAAAATATCAGTGCTGATCACTGAAGTTATATTCTGTTCAGGAATATGTCTTCAGAAGGTAACTGGCAGCAGAAGTAAACTCGGTGAAAGACAAATAGAAAGAAAAAAGTACAATAATCTACCTGTTCCAGTTCAGAAGCATTTTGGTATGATAGATCCTTTTTCTTTCTGTATTTGGAGCAAAAATTAGCTATGTTGCATTTTACCACAAAACCCCATATCTTTACACAAAACCTGTACAAATATATGTGGAACTTTCAAAATATTTCAAGTGACCTATCCATTACCTCCTCATCATTAGATGTATGAATTGCAAGCCCCTTTGGCAGGAACTGCTATGATATTTACTGCAAATAGAATGACTTGGAATAATTCAAATGGGTTTAAAAAAATTCCTGCCTACCAAGTGAAATCAGCTAATGACAGCTTTCTGATTATACTTTTCTTCTTTCTGTTTCCAAAGCTTTTTAAATTCTACTAAACCTTTTTGAACTAAATGCATTTTAAATTGTATTCATCTGAATGAAAAACATACTTGTGTTTTCTTGCTTTTGCTCAAGTTAATATCAACATAATTTTTTGGGGAGGAGGTAGAAATCAGTGGTAATTCCTGAACAACATGCATTGCTTGACACATGGTAAATATTGTCATTGAGGGTCCTTAATATCCAGGGAGAATGTATTCATTTAAATAAATATAGATTGGAATTGCCTGAGTTTATAAATATAAATGAATACATGAATTTATCTACTGGGAAAATATATTGTTGTAGATCACTCCTCCTCACAGTAAAATCCATGGAGCAGGGCTGATTCAAAAAACTTCACATGTTGAAACTTTTCCATAACATCAGCTCTAGCAGAGTTGCTTTGTAGCTGGTGAAGATGGCAAGGTGTCACCCTGCTCAGCTGCTGTGAACATTGAATGGGCCATCTCACATCTCCCAAGGCATTACTGAGTCTTAATGTGTTAGGTCTTGACAGGGTGATTTAATATTGGTTTATTCTGAAATGAATGAAACAAGGTATGTAGTGATAGCATGGGTGACCTCTCCAGTGTTTGTCACAGAGGGAAGGATGAAGACAACATAGGAGGAAGTTGAACATGAGGTGTCTTAATATCATGTGTAGCCAAAGTGAGTGGGATTGTGAGATTCAATGGAAGACATGTAGCTGTTTACATTGCTGTTCTACAGTGTGTAGAACAGTTGAATTAATCTCCCAGGCTCCCTTTATAGTCAGCAGAGAGAAATGTTCCAGGGTGCATTTCACCTTCTATATTTAGTAATAATAAAACACATTTTCAGTATTGTTTGGTATGCAGTAGGATGTTATTAAGCTTTATCAAACTCTTTCGAATCTTGAATGTCCTTCCTGAATGATTTTGGCATTACTGTGTTGCAGGCTGTCTTTTTTCAGAAGCAAAAGCAAACTAAGATGGTGCTCTGGCTGATGGCAATTTAAAAATGTCACTAATAGCCTAAGTATGGTGACCTTGGCTCTCCTCCTGCAGCTGTTCAATATCCAGGCCCTGAGGATTCATTTAACTACTGTGAATATTTTTGACTCACAAAGAACTCTTTCTTGCTGCACAGAAGAGGGAATAAAAATCTTGAAGAGACAGGGCCATTAATGATTAATGATAGACATTTAAAATTCAAAAAATCATCAAGTTGAAAACATGTTTTCACAGCCAAATTTTATTCTGAGTACTTTAACTCCTTTGCAAGCTGTATTAGTTGGTGGTAAGATACTGGCTGATACTGAGTAGTCATTAACTTACTGTTTATTGACTTCAATTTTTTAATTGCAATTATTACTATTTTTAATGTGCTATTGCTAATATTCCTAAAAAAAAAAAAAA
>VWZP01010715.1:2380852-2440244 GCA_013396995.1 Dicaeum eximium
AAATGCTAGTTGATATGTTAAAGTTAGTAGTGGTAGGACTGAGTGGGTAGTGAAACTGAAGATGTGAGTGATTTAAGCCCATTACTCTGGGTGACTGGACAACATAGTTACTGCTGTGAGTGTAACTCATAATGTCTAATTTTTAAAATTGATAGTGGTTCCTATCTCTCAAGCTTTTTTCCTTATGAGCTTTGCTCCTTTCACTGTCTGCTATTTTGTCCCCAAATCATGCTTTCAGCTGGAAGACTGTGTAAAGGGAGATGGCATATGAAATGGCCAGCTGATGCTTTACATTGTCAAATGTAGCATGCAAATGGATTTGAAAGCTCAGTAAAAGGGTTCTAGTGAACTTTTGCCTTAAACTTAGAGAGCATGTAATTCAAGAGAAAGCATGCTAGGTTTGCCTGCTTTGCTGAAGACACTCGTCTGGAAGGGCACAACTAGGTCATGCTGTTTCCTCTGTCATCCTCAGTGCAGCTCTTCTGTGTTTTAGGGTTTGGACCCCAGCACTGGACCCCCCAGACAGATCCATAGGAATGCTCCTCTACAAATAGTCCTGGATTCAGGAGTAGGGTGTGGTTTTTGTTTTCAGTGTATGAGGAGCTGAAAATGGTTTACCACTTGGCTGAAATAAATGGAAAGTTACATTAGCTGCCTTTGACACTCCTGAAGTTGTCCACACTTCCTCCATAAGGGAGTACAAGTCTGTTTTGCAGTAACACTTGGTGCTTGTCTTGTCCTGATGTCATTCCTCCCTTGAAGAGCTGCCACAGTCATGCTTGAGCATGGTCACTTCTGAAAGTACCTGCTCCATCTTCTCTAATCTTCTGGGCAGGGGAGATCTTTAGAGACAGATTTTAAATCAGCTAAGAGATAGATACAGATAGATCCATGAAAAACAGACTCTGCTGGACTGCTGATTTTGGCTTTAATGTATCTTCAAGAATTAGGTGTTCTGCTTATTTATCAGTGATATTTTTTGTGTGTGTGTGGGTTTAATTTTGTTTGTTTTTCTCAAAATTGTTTTATTTCTTTAAGCATGCTGAATAGTTCTCTGATGCCAGTGACTGAACAATAAATGAAATGAAGCCACCACAGACTTAGATTAAAGGACTGAGGGATCACGAGTAGTTTGAGCAGTAGCTCAGTATCAGGGTTAAGACCAGTATGAAACTAAACTGCATATTGTTTTAAAACATCACACTAAGATTCTTTTTTTTTTTTTTGTTTTCAACATTTAATAGATAGCTTAAGGTTTAAAAATAATAAAAATAAGGCTTCTATGATTTAATCTATATAATAATTTCAAGGATTTCAAATCTGTCGCCCACTAGAAGTTGAGTTTATCATCAGGTTATAGGTTAATGGGAGACAGTGGCCAAACCATAGGGCAGGAAAGAATAGAAGAATCATATCAATGAACAGTCAAACATGAATGCTTTTAGCAACTGTCACTGAATGTGACAGATGTTGTGCAAAAACCAATTCAAATGTGGTTATATAATCAATTTTTTTTCGCCCCCAAAGAGAAGGAAATACAACATTAACACTGATATATACCACTTAAATACAATATAAATGTTACAGGTATTGTATTTAATTTTGAAAAAATAGATGGAGAAATCTAGAATGAGAAATAAAACTCCTTCTTTACAGGTTTCTCTCAAAATGCAAATTTATGTCTCAAGAGACCAGTGGAACTTAAAGTAGAAATACAGTCTGTATTTAGGGAGTTTTAAAAACACACATTACTGAATTGATAGAGCATAACAGTTCCCTTGCTTATGTAGCATTATACTCCATCTTGTAAAATGTACTTGGGGAAATGTAAAATGCTTTATTAAACCTACAGTCCATAACTAGAGTTGTTACATTCTAATGTATATATTTTTCATTCATGGATTATTGAACTACTAAATCCAAAGAATTTGACCTCATGCCAAAAAATTTCTTTGAGTCTCATTCTGAGTCTTTTCACTTTCTATGTAACTGGAGCATAAACCAAATTTTCAAATTTTAGAGCTATTTTTCAGAGCTCCTCTATATAAAATTGCACATTTAAAAGCAGGCAAGGAAGGAAGGAAGGAAGGAAGATACTATTTACTTTTGCATAAACTGCTTTCAAAAAAAGAAGTCCATGAAGCATTTCTGAGTGGGAGTTCTGCAATTCTGGGGAGAAAGTTCTTGAACATGGTGTTGTTTATAACCATGAGGGATATATACAAAAAGAAATGAGAAAAATAATTATATATTTCATCACAAGAACTGTTTTTTTTTTCTCCAAACTTAAGGTTGGTTTGCTATTTAGAGAGTGTCTTTCTCTCTACTTTCACATGACATATTGTTCTTCCATGCTAGTGAAAAGCTGTTATAAAACAGAGGTGATTTAAGCTTACTAGTGTGCCCAGTGATTTCAAAGTATTGTGTTTGTGCTGAATTTGTCTTCTGTTTTCTTCCATTGTTATTAGAAATAACTCTAGGGAAGAAGTTGAACTGTAAAGAGCTGAAAAGTAGGAAAGGGACATCTCTTCTCTACATTTTCCAGGGCTCCAAAATGTGATATTTATAGTACATAAAATATCTCTCTTGAGCTGAAATGTCTCATTGCTGTGGTTGAACCAACAATTCTCCTACAAACCCACATCTAAGATTTGTTATTTATCTCATGCCTGAAGAAATTGAACTGAGAGAGTTAATGGGTATAAGTCTGTGGTCCAGGCTTCAAGATTTTCTGTGCCAAAGTATCAGTCTAAAATATTTCTTACTGGTGTTGATTCTGTTGACATTATTTATGAAATAACTTTCATCGAAGTTTCAGCTTTCATCAAACTTTCAGCAAAGGAGCAATGACATAATATTTGTAAAATGGAACACCAAGGAGCAAAATGAGTAAAATCACAAAGGTTGTATTTATTGTTTTTACATCTGTAAAAAGAAAGACTGCTTTAGAGAGTAATAGAACAAGTTTGGAAAGGCAATTATATGTGTTCTAAATATGCATAATTGTATTATTATAAAAAGTTTTGTCTGTAAGGAGGTGAAGATGTTTCAAACACTTTTTGAAAGGAAGGCAAGTTTTGTAAGAGCAATTTATCCTTTAGTTTTACTTGGTGTATTTTTTCTTTGTTAGTAATATTGATTTCCATGAAATATAAGCTCTAACTTTTTCTGTGATCCTCCCTCTCTTTTTCTTTTCTGTTCTCTTTGGTTGTTATTATAACAACGTTTCAGATTTTATTCTGAGGCATTTCCATGTGTAGAAAATTTGTTAAAGAAGAATACAGCCAAGATACATAAGAATTTATTTTGTTAGTTTCTGACTGAGAAATGATTTTGCCAAGCCTTAGGCAATTAAGTGTTTATTCAGGCTGCATGGCTGTATGCAACTGCACTGTCTATGCAGGTTTGGTTAGTGACCTGACTATGAATTCCTTACATTTGCCCCAGATTCATTTTTTAGTTTGTAGAGATGTGGAAGCACTGAACAGGACATAGCAGTTGCACTGAAACCTTCTACTCTAACATCTAATGTGACAGAGAGTATTTACCAGGACACCTGTTGCCTGGCACTGCTCAATTTGGCTCTCAACAGAATCAACTTAGGAACTCCATTCAGATTGCTTTCTTGAAGACTGTTATTTGTTTTGTGACGGGAGTTAATCACCTCTTACTAATATAGATCACAATGCCATGCAATATTTGGAGTATCTTCTATTTCAAGCTAATGACTGCTTAATCAGTTTTACCATTTAAAATAAGAAAATAATTCTCCTTTTAAATTAGCATAAATTTTAATTTAGTTTTCTTGCACAAAAAATATTCTTAAAAATAAATGAGTTCTGCTTACAGTGTCTCTTCTGGACATTACTGAACCATCTGTGTAAGACAAGAATTGACAGAAAACCACCCTTGTTTTTTTTTTTTCCTAAGAGAATAATAATGTATTTTAAAGTGTGTTCCAGCTATTTAGGTTTGTTTTTACTAAGAATGTTGAGGTATTTTCTACAAAATTTACCATCCTTGTAACCTTTCTTCTTCTGTATATGGATATCATATAGAGGTAATTTTTTAGGTGTGTTTTTTTTTTTCATCAGATAGCTTTTGCTATTTAATACATAGCCTTCATGTCCTTAAATCATGCACAATGAACTATTAAAACTGGAAAATGAAAAACCTGTGGTAGAGAAAACTTGAAAAATAGTTATAAAATGGGAACACATATTTTTATGTACATAAATAAAACAAAGAAATGGAAATAATCCACATTTTACTTGTCAAATTTCAATAATCACAGTCATCATAACTGGCCTTTTCATTTTCTGTAGTAATAGTAAGAATTCTTCATTTTTCTTTTCCCCCCTATTTTTTTTACTTCACTTGTTTCAATTTGGGCCAGAATAAAAAAAGAAGTTGTTATGTTTACATGTCAGGAATCACGACTCTGGAGCACAGCTGAATCCATTACTTCTTGGTGAGAGTTACACAGTAAGGCTTGACTGACATTATACAAAACCTGAGACGCTTTCTGATCAGCTGATTTAATTAAAACAAGATATTTGGTTCTGCACAATGCCTGTGCATAATCTATTACAAGCCTTGCAAACGTACAAGTATGTACTGTAAAATGTCATTAGATTGGCTTGCATGACTTGTGATTCTGCTTGCAGATACCTCAAATCAGCTATGCATCTACAGCTCCGGAGCTGAGCGACAACACCAGGTACGACTACTTCTCCCGCGTGGTCCCGCCGGACTCCTACCAAGCACAGGCCATGGTTGACATCGTCACGGCCCTCGGCTGGAACTACGTCTCGACGCTGGCTTCCGAAGGCAACTACGGAGAGAGCGGTGTGGAGGCGTTCACGCAGATCTCCCGGGAAATCGGTGAGCGCGTGTTTACCGGGTGTGGTACCTAGAGCTGCCGAGCCGCGTGGCGCCGCTGGGCTCTGGTCAGGTGTGTGCGGCGGGATCAGAGCACCCCTGGGTGCGTTACCTGGGCTCAGGTGGGCGATTTTTCTTCTTGAGTGTCTGCCAAGGTGGCAATTCTGGCAGCAATTTAAGAGAGGCAAAAAATATATATCTCTTGATCCTTTTTGGAAAAGGGAAGCTCCTTGGTAACTTACCGGCAAAATACAACCAGATGCTGAACTACAGCCAGATTTGAGGAAATGCAATTTTTGATTCAGCTTAGGAAAATTATGGTCCAGTGAGAGCTTTTTCCATATTCCAGCACAGATAAACGTAGAGATTTTTAATTTGGATGAATTTTAAAAACAACAAAACCCCTCCACTCCGAAGTAAAAGACATAACTTTGCCATTTTGCCCTCATAATAAAATGTGCTGTACAAATACAGGCACTATTAGAAGTATATATAAGTCCCCTTGATCCTTTTAAATTTTTTTTCTCACACTTTTATAGTTTTTTCTGGCTTGAAAAAAAAGGCTGTTTCTCAGGAACAGTAGGTTTTGGACTTCAAAGAATAAGATGCAGGTGGTTTGAAAGAGGGTAGAATTGGTCTTTCACCAAGTACAAGGTTAAATGACAAACAATTTTCCTGTCCTTCCTCAGAAAGCCTGGGTTAATCTACTAGATTTGACTTACAGGGCATGTACATATAAACTCCAGTTCTTTTGAATCAGCTTGGGTGAGAAGATATGATAATAACTCCCACTTTCACTAACTGCATGTGAATATAGAGAACATCTCTATTATATAGGAAGGCACATGTGTGTTTCAAGTACTTATGCTTGAACCATAAAGGTAAGTGATTACTTGCAAGAACCTGCTCATAGAACGAAAATACAGCCATTCTTGACATTAGGGAACCAGTGTATGCAGTATGCTCACTCATTTAACTGATAAATGTTCTCTTTTTAGCTTCTGATCATTGCTGTCAGCTCCTGGGTGTCTTCATGGGAGAGCCAAAGTTGTCTACTACATGTTGCTTTGTTCTTGGGTTAGCAAAGGCATGGATAATTCTTTCACAGTTCATATCTAAAAGAAATGGTTCGTCTATGGCAAATAGATTGGCTTCTCCAGACACTCACTAAATTAATTCGCTGAAAAATCATTTTTCTTGAAACCGTCTACAACACAGCTTGTTCTGAATTCTGAAAGCAGACAAATAAAATACAAGGCTTTTTACTGTTTCCTATTTCCAGGAGTATGAGAGAGCTTCAGATGGGTGCAAGCAAAAACTTTAATTACCTTATCACAATTACTTGAGTTTGGGTTAGTTGGATCTCCATTGATCCTGGAATAAAAAAAGACCATTGTAATTTGATAAATAATTAACATGAATAAGATAAATTAAATAAATATTATTGACAGGATTGTGAATCCAAAGCTGTTAAAATCATGAATAGGTGTCCTAAACATTACAAGATCTGTGTAACACCAAAAAGTACAGTAAGTTGTGAGTGGTGGTTTGATTTTTTTTCACCCCTTGTGATTTATGTTTTCTATAAGAACACTTGATTTTTGGCAATCTCTGTGCTCCCAGCAACTTACCAATTATTGTGAGTACCAGGGACTCTAATGGTTCTGGAGAGAGAAAGCAGAGAGAGGCAGGACAGACAAGTAATTTTTATGTCCTAGAAAAACACTCAGGTGAACAATCAGGTAAATCATATGTAACCACAGGGACATGATTGATATCCAGTGCAGAATTGTCAAGAACAAATAGTATCAAATGCGTCTAATAATTTTCTTTGACAGGATAACAGCTTATAGCTGGAGAAAAAGCACTTGATGTGTCACATCTCTCAAATTTTGTAGTGTTATCTCAATTGTCACACACAGTATTCTGAGCAAATTTGGCAATTGTGATCTAGGTGTAAATAGGGTGTATGCAGACCTATTTAGAGAACTTTTCTCAGAGAGAAATTAACAATGATTTCTGTTTAAAGGAAAGAATGTGTTGTGTGTTATTTGGCAGTTGTTTAAGCTGAATCAGGTACTAGCTGATATTTTCATATATAATCCAGATGGATTTGGAATGAAGATTACTGTAAAATCTGGAGGTTACTTTAAGGTCAGAAGGACTAAGACTAGGACTAGGAGGGTATCTAGAAGAAATCCTTAGAGTCCAAATCTGAAAACACTATCTGGAAAAGGAGATATTTAAGACACCAACAAGGCATTTGGCTTCTGCAAGAGAGATCTGTACAATGAATAATTCAGACAGACTGGTCAGAAAATACTATTTTAAAAAATGATGCAGAGATGATTGTAAATTATAATCTATATTCCTCATCTTTTAATGGAACATACAGGTGGACATACCATCTGTAAAATAATTTGAGTAATCCTCCAATTTGTCTGTCAATTGTGGAACGTCATTTTGACTCAGTACAGGTTTTGTCCCTCACTTCAGAAAAGGTGAAACTCCTCAAGCAAGCAAGAACAAAGAGAAATCTTGAAAATGTGGTCTGTGAGGAGCAGCTGGGCAGGGGGGCTTGGTTCACCTGAAGAAGAGTTGACTAAGAAGAGGTGATAGAAAATAATGTTTTCAAATAGGCTTTTGCAGAAAGATAGAGGACCACTTCTTCATCCAAAAACAGTGGATGTAAACAAAAATAAGGGACTTAATCTCTAGCATGATTCTGTCTAGGTTTGAAGAAAGCCCCTTTTAATGTTTAAGACATTAAGTGATATACCAGCTTGCTTGGGGACATTTTGGAACCTCCATTGATAAGGATCTGCAAGAATGCATTAGACAAACACCTGCCCAGTGATTATGTAAGTGTACTTAGCTCTTGCTTGGGGCTGGGAGGTGAAATGGATGATTTCTTAATGTCCCTTCCAGCCTGATCCTATTATCCTCTGTCTTCAGTCTTTTCATCTGAGCCATAGGGCTGGAAATGCTTTTAAAGTGGAAACTGAATAGCATCTAACTATGAGGTCTGAGACTATAGAGTCTATGCAGGTTTACAAAAATCATCACATAGTGTAACACTACGCAACAGCAAAACTTGCCAGGTCTGTGTTAATAAATGGTGTGTTAAGAGAACCTAATTGGGACACTATGCCTCTTGTGCAGCTGGCTTACAAGTGTACAGGACAGCTCAGCTCCTTGCTGAGTACTTTATGTCCTGCTTAAGGTAAGTAGCCAACAACTGGAAGTAAAATGAATGTGAAGATCAGCATAATGAAAAGCAAAAAAAAAAAAAAAGCTGAGGAAAGGATGTGAAAAATATTGATATATTCATTTCTCAAAAAAATTCGGTGTATGAGAAACATGTGAGATAGCAGATTTGAAAATATTATAAGAAAGCTTGTTTCGTTGGTTTACTATTTGTATTGTTTTTTAAAGGATAGTTGAAAAAGGGCTAGGGTTTTACCTAATTTTAATAGACAGATTAATTCAATGTACTTATTTAATATAATTTTGAGACCTTGTCTCTAATTTCCAGTTTGATTTGCTCTCTGTTCAACTTCTGTTTCTTGATCAGTAACAGAAAGAAAATGAAGAAACAGGCTACCAAATTAAATGTGGAATACTGAAAAGGTCAAAGTGGTGCCACCCTGACATGTCACCAAATATATTACATATCAAAATCTGCTCTCATTTTAATGACAAAGATCCTGTCTGGGACAAAGCAGAACTGGAAATTAAATATTTTATATGACAACGATTGGAAGGAGATTATTCCAACTCATTCTTCCATGCATTGTTTGAAGACAATGATTAAATTTATAGAATTTTCTACTCCCATTAAAAAGTTAATGATACCACTGTAATCATTTTGACATCATGATCAAATCATTTTGGTACATTGACCAAAGGAATGAATTCCTACTAATTGCTTAAGAGTTTAAACATTAAACTGGAACTTGACTCACTGATACAAATGAAAATGCGGAAAAAAAGGAAGTGCATTTTACCAAGTCTTCATTAAACTGTCATGCTAAATATTAGTCTTCTATTTACTTTCTGTTCATTATCTTTGACCAAATAAATGTTGGAAAGTTTCTGATCCAACTTTCTTTTAATGATTCATTTCGCCTGTTATTAGAAACCAAACGAATTTACCATTAGGGAGAAAATCATGGGATGCTTTTCCTTTACTTTCTTTTTTTCCCCTCAAAATACAAAAGCACTTGATTCGGACAAATCTCTTTGAGTTCAGAATACTTGTTCTGTGCAATGTTTCTACTGGAAAATGTAACAAATCTACAAATAATATATGAAATGCTACATGACAGATTTTGTTCTACTATTGGTCAACTGCTGATAGGTACTGGCTGAGAAACACTGATGGAACTCTTAGAAGAGGAGGTAAAAATGATAAAGAGGCACTGCTTGCCCCTTTTTGCTTGTAAGTTGATTTTGCATGTCTTTACAGAGGTGTAAAGAAGACAGCAAAGAGCATGTAATCAAAGAACATTTTTTAGTCTTTGGCTTGCCAAAATAACAGCTTCGTAGCACCTTTATTCCAGAAGAGAATGGTGCACTTAATCTCAGGGTGTGACCTTGAATACATGTTTTTAGGATCAAGGTTCTGTAGTTTTACCTACTCCTTTTACACTGGTACATTGCAGTTAACAGGTTTTTCTGAGGAGGGACTGCAATTACATTATGATCTTTCATAATATTGTATCATTACAGTGACAATGAAAGCTATATATTAATGATAATGAATGCATGTGCTGAATGAATGCTGCAGTAGCTTTGTTTGGTTCAGACTTCAACACTGGTAGCTATGTTTTGTTTACATAGGGAATGGTCTGTGACATTTCACAGAATCACAGAATCACAAGGTTGGAAGAGACCTTCAAGATCATCGAGTCCAACCCAGCCCTAACACCTCAATTAAACCATGGCCCTCAGTGCCACATCCAGTCTTTTTTTAAACTCATCCAGGGATGGAGACTCCACCACCTCCCCAGGCAGACCATTCCAGAACTTTAATCACTCGTTCTGTGAAAAACTTCTTCCTAATGTCCAGCCTGTATTTCCCTTGGCACAGCTTGAGACTGTGTCCTCTGGTTCTGTCAGTGCTGCCTGGAGAAAGAGACCGACCCCCACCTGACTGCAGCCACCTTTCCTTGACATAGTTCTTAAATCATGTTTGTCTCGTCAGTTCTTTCAGGGTGTTTACAGTTGTGCATTGTACCTCTGCTTTTATCCAAATTATTGGATTACTTCTTCCCAGAAGAATCATAGAATAGTTAGGGTTAGAAGTGATTTTGAGGATCATCTAGTCCAGCCCCCTTCCAAGGCAGGGTCACCTAAAGCAGGTTACAGAGGAATATGTCCAGGTGGGTTTTGAATGTCTCCAGAGAGCCAGAATTGCCTTTCACAATTTTTGGACTTCGAATTTTCAGTGGAGAAAGTGGAAGTCCATTGGGAAGTGGGGAGGGAGCTTTGAACAAGAAAATAAAACTTCAGGGGTGTAGCATTTCCTTTCCACTTAAACTTTGATTGATAATTTAGAAATAAGATGGGTTGCTGTTAAGGTTAGTTTATATTTCCTGCAGTAATCTCTGCATATGTTTGATATAAAGCAAAAGATTTTTGTATTTTGTTAAGTAAGATGAATGGACTTCTTCCACACCCCCAAGATAGTGTTTAATAGAAGATTAAAAATCTTGCAACATGAAGATGAAAGAAATACAATACATGAAATGTAACCATTTCCCCAGAGAGATTTCTGCTTTAAAGTCTGTTTTCAGGCATAACAAATTAATTTTCACAACTAATAATATTCTAACATACCCTCGCTAAGGGTAAACAGTTTAATTCAATTTTAAGTTTTATTTTCATATTTATGCAGATAAAACTCTATTGATAGCACTGTATTTCAAGCTGCAAGCTGTAATTAATAATACCACTATATAATTGGCTACAGGAGCTTCAAAGTAATGTTGAAAAATTACAAGATCAGATGGTAGGTGTATTAATATTGCAAAAGCTTGAAAATTACTCCAGCAGTTTTTAATATTTGTACCAATTAGTACTGATAAAGAACAGTGTAATTTCTAGGGATTTAAAATGAAGGACTATTTTAATTTCTCTCAGTGGTGCTAATCAATGTGATATTCTTTACCTATAATTATTTTTTTTCTCTATAGTTTTAGGGAGATATCCCAGAGCATTAAGCATACTTTCTGTGTATGCTCTCTGACCCTCCAATAATTGTAGGGAGAGAGAATTTAATACTCTTGAGGTGTTTCTTCTTCAGTCAGTTGGTTAAGGCACTTTTAAAATGTCCTATAGGAAGCTCACTAGCTGTAGTACTCTAAGTACTACAGAAGTCTCTGTAGTAGGACTTTTTTCTTCCTTTTGCTTCATGTGAACACCAGATGTTTGCATTGGTTGTGAACACAAATTCAAAGAATAATAAAGATGTCCAGGAAAGTTTATTTAATCAGTGCTTTTAGTGCTATGACTTGTTTGTAGCCATTTCAAACTTAGTCACGATATCTAATTCAATTTTTTAAAATGCATAAATACAAACAAAATTATAAATGTGATGATATTAATTTTAAGCAAAAAGTCTTATTGGATTAAAAATTAGATTGAAAAAAATATTTTTGTTAAAATATATTGTGTGATGCCCACAATGAATATACTTTTTCATGATGAAAACTGTTTTTTCAAATGAGGGGCACTTTCCTCTTTGCAGACTGGAAAGTCTTAATATCTGTAAACTGAAGTAGTAGTTTTAAGGAAACCATTTCAAATAAGATGTAAGGTGTGCTTTTTAATGTTAAATGTGGAAAGGATCTTAAAAGTACTAAGTGATAGTGGTATATTTATTTGAGGTTTAAATCCTTAGGTAAAATATTTCTAAAAGGAAAAACCAAATTTAGAAATAGTTGCTTAAACTGTAGTCTATATTATGCTTAGGACATCTATGACTATAAAGGATCTTTTCTGGCCATAGTAACTGTTATTAAAATTTCTGAAATAAAAAGGAAGAGAAATATATAGGTTTTAATGTGTCATCCGATCATTGAGATGACAGGAATAGCATTTCTCAAGTGCTGATCTTCTGTGTGTTAGTATGTTACCATTGAGCCTGTAGCTCCTCATAGACTTTGTGACTTTTTTTGGCTAGAAGGAGTCCCAGAGCAAAGAATTCACACATAATTAAAAAACTCACGTGAAAGCAAAGTTAGGAAATGTCTAAATCAAAATGTAGCCATCCTAGTTGTTTATGACCAAATTTCACACAGTCTCACTGGCAGGACTTTTAACTCAGTTAATACCACTGGATTTTCTTGTGTTAGGAAAAATATTTGTCAAGTGGATACTAGAAGGATAATCATCAAGGATGCCCAATAGGATTTGTGGTCTGAATAAAGCTACCCATGCTTTGTTTTTGTATTATGAGTTTTTTGTCATGAAAGACAGAGGAGAACATTGGAAAAAAATTGTCAGCTTATCTTCCATGGTGGTTGTGCTTAATTGTTTAAAAATAAATTTAAAAATATCTCATAATAATAAGTTCCAGAAGCTTTACAGATTTTGCCACAAGTGAGATTTTTCCCTCCTTTATCAAGAACTGAGTTCCTCTGACCTTCTTTTTTTTTTTTTTTTACATAAATTTCTGTTATTGTCACTTCTGCAGAAAGCTTGTTTTCACACAAGATTCAGCCAAGCACCTTCTGTATCGCAGTGATGTGAATGAATCAGGGATCAAACAGGCAGACTAAGGCACAGCCTTGATCAGAGCCTGTGTGAGTGAACTTTGCCAACAGTCAATGGTTTTGCTTTCCCGGCATGCACAGACTTTTGTAAGGAAAGCCTGTATTTAAGGGCACCATCTGAGTAAAACTGACAGGAAGGACCGTGCTGACATGGACTTGGGCTGTATTTACATGAGCCTTTTGTTAACATGTCAAAGGGTTCACAGCATTTGAATTGTAGTCTTGGTTATACTCCTGTCAAGAAGAACTGTTCCTGATATCACAGAATATTCTGAGTTAGAAGGGACCCACAGGGATCATCAAATCCATTTTTTAAGTGAATGGCCCGTGCAGGGATTGAACCTTCACAACCTTGGTGTGATTAGCTCTCACCAGTTGAGCCAATCTCAGGGTCTTCTGTGGTCCAGAATCAGTCTCATTCACATTAGGAAGGTACACCTGATAAGAAAAACTGTTGAGGCTCTTGAGTTTTCTGAGAAAATTTCAGTTGTCTCTCTGCATGCCTTTTGGCTTGAAATGGTTTCTGTTAGTTTTAAATATTTAGCATTTTTTATAAGGCTTTGGTTTCTACCTGGAGAATTGTAAGTTTTAAAAATTGTGTGAGCAATGCCTCGTGATTGATATTAGCAATATACTCTCAGTATCAGCTCTTTTGTGATCTGTGGCTGCAGTTAAAACAATGAAGCACTGGAACTGCCAGACTGAGCCAGACACTGCAAGTCAATACCTTGTCTCCAGTGGAGGCCTCAATACATGGAACAGAAAGACACCAAAATCTTACTTAGTCACTGGCAGAAATACTTATCCAAGGAGTGTTCTGTAACCCCAGGTATTTAGTGGTTGATACTTAGATTTCCTGAAGCATGAAAATTTATATCCATTATAATTTCTTTGTTACCATTTTAACCTCACTTGTTAAATATTCTCTTGTTTGGATGCTACAAATGGTATGCAGGAAAATCCAGTTCACCTCCTTCATAGTGTGCCTTCTTACTTAACTCTGGGTTATAAGATATGAAGTAATTGCAGTTTAATGGTTTCTGTTGTCACTTCCTGGATCCTTTATTTCATTTATATCTCTGTTAAGCTGCATAGCCGTGACTGAACACTCCCAAGTAAAGCTTTACTGTTGATTTATGTAGTGTCATTGTAATCTCATTTTTTATTCTCAGCCCCAATCTTTATGCATCCTGACAAATTGTAAGCTTTTTCTTTTGGCTGCTGCGTATCAAGCAAATTATTTCCAAAAGCAATCTGTTCTGACACTAAAAGTTTATTAACAAATGGCAACAGCTGATTTAGAACCCAATGATGTGTGTGAACAATCCCAGGTATTTCTGCCAGCCTGCTCTCCAATGTATTTGTCAACAGTCAATATTTTTCTATGACATACTTGTTTGTCTATCTTTGTGAATACTTTGTCTCCTCCCTGCTCTTGTTTATTTCAAATAATTCTATATAATTTTCAAAATTTCCAATCTTTCTATTCAATACACTCCCTCCCCTTTTGAAGAGATTTGTGTTAAACAAATCAAGCCTAGTAGGCATTTCTAGAGCACATGTTTATTAGCCTTTTCCAGTGCTGAGTTTTGTGTATTTCTATTCCTTCTGCTCATTGTTTTTGATCCTCTGGAGTCCCTTCTCTCTCCTCACTCCCCAATTTCTAACTGTTCATCCAAAACTCTTCTAAAAACTGTATTGTGAATGTTAATATTCTTTATGCAAAGCTGATATATCAGTTTTAGTAGCAACTACTGTTGCGTGCTAATTACGAAGAACAGAATGCAGAGAGATTGGAATTTACCTTATAAATGTATCTTGTACAACTGTATGCCCCTCCTGAATGCATTTCTTCTTCAAAGTGTTTTAAACTATGTAGGATCATATCTGCTACTGAGCCAGTGGTACTGGTAGTTCAAGAGTGAAGGTTAGTAACTTTGCTAAGTTGAATTTTTCTTATCATCCAGCTGCACGTGGAGCCACTGACTGAGTCACATAACCCATGGTCTTTCAAATGTTAGATTAGCCCTAAATGAAACTTGGAATTTCTCTTTCTTCAGAACTCTAGACAACTGGTAGTTTATGAATTGAGACAGAAGGAAATTGCATCATGATTTTTGTATAAACTTCTTTATTACAGCTGAAGCATATTTTGATCAGATTTCAGTTTAATTTTATTTTTGATAGCTACAAAATGAAACAGAAAATAAATATTTCGTCTGATAGCTTTGCAATTATGCCTTCTGATATTAAAAAGAAAAAATGAACAAATGTAACTGAGGCTTTGTTTTCAAGATTTTTTAACAATTTTGTCTGAATGGTAATATCTATCAGAAAAAAAAATCATAAACATTAATGTTACCCAATAATTATTTTTCCTTCCTTCCATAGGCTAAATGTTGTTAATTGTGTATGTGCATGATATATAGTGTACTTTCCTGGGTAGTCCTATGGATATCTGGGAAACTGTTAAAGCAGACAGTGCTGTTTTTTTTTTTTCTCTGAAGAGAAAGCGAAGGGAGAAAACATCTATTCATCATTCTGTGTTTATGTAGTAGATATGTGACATCATGCCCAATGTAATTTACTGTACTGTGATATATCTACCTCAATATTAGGTAGATGATAGTAGGAGGTGCCCACTACCTTTCTTCCTTTATATTATGGTAAATTTCAATGTGTTCTGGGTTTTACCAGAGGGACTTCCACTTCTCATTTTACTTCTTTATGACTTTCCCTACTTGTTCCACTGTTTGTATTGTCACTGGCTGCTATTTTCAATATGCCATACTAATACCAGATTCTTGAGCTTTGCTCTTCTGAACGATGTAGAAGGGTTGACTGAGTTGAATGTTACAATGCTGACAGTATTCTTGCAGGTCTAAATGCAAAGACTGTCTGATTGTAAATGTCAAAGAGATATTCTTGTTTTCATTTTACTTACTTTCTTTCTGTTGTAGAAGGGCAGGGGCCCATATTGTGCTGAGTCACAGTAAGCACGTTTGCTATTAAACATGCAGTGGGGTAGCCTAGCAGTAGCAGCTCTCTCTTGGATGTTCAGACTGGGGTAACCCTTCAGACACAGGTCATTCCCTCAATTCTGTTACCTAATGAACTTTCCACAGAGTTCCAGAGAATTCTGTTAAAAAGAATTGCTTTTATTTGTTTCAGAAAAAACACGCATATGTGTATGCCTCACTA
The DNA here is from genome assembly GCA_013396995.1 of Dicaeum eximium. Lineage (NCBI taxonomy): Eukaryota > Metazoa > Chordata > Aves > Passeriformes > Dicaeidae > Dicaeum > Dicaeum eximium. The sequence continues at coordinate 2,396,713 of VWZP01010715.1, forward strand.
ATATTTAGAAAGACTCCTACATTGATTTTTTTTCTGTTATAAATGCATGGTTTTTATGCAAATTGCAAGCTGTGATACCACTACTTTAAACTGGGATGGCAGAAATATGCATATTGTAAAAACTCACAACTTATGAAACAAGATATTATTTTTCTCTTGCCAGGAAACAAAGTGTTTCTCAGGTCCTCTCAAGGACAGAGTTTTGTATGATGAAAACAGTTGTTTATTCCTCTACTTTCTTAAATACATAATGATTAGAGACTTTGCATCACTTTCTAGAAGAAACTGAAAGAGAACTAATTATTTAAAATGCTGACATTCCAACAAAAATGCCAGTCTTTAATGCATGTCTTTAATATTCTTCATAAAAGCAGGATATTTTGACTAGACAATTAATCAAGAGAATGAGTTACAAAACAATACCCTTGAGTAGCACAGGTGTCATGCAGATAAATCCCTGTGTTGCTGTGTCTGTACGCATCCCAAAATTTTCTTACCATATCCATCCAGATCATACTCTGCAGTAGCATACAGGAATGCACACTGCCCTTCAAGTACCTTCATAAGTCATCTTCTCCTTGGGATCCTTGCTGAAGTGCTGTGATTGGGTTGTCATGGGGAGAGGAACAAAATTCAAACCCTCTTGCAAATGCAAGAACAAGGGGGTTGTTGATTTCTAAACTGAGGACTGAGTCCATTGAAATGCATGCATCTGTGTGATTTGTAGATGTTAGGGGAGGGATTGCGGGCTAAGAAAACCAAAAATATCTCAACACTTTGATGATTCCTACAAACACTTATGCTGGAAATGTTGAATTGCCATTAAGTGGTCCATGGGAATTGTATGATGTAATTAATCCCGAGGATGTTAATGCTCTCTCAGGTAAGATCAACCACAACTGTTTGCAGGAGTACCAGGTCAAGATCTGTTTTCTTTTAAAAACAAGAACAAAAAGTCTGAATTAAACTTGTAGGGAAGTTTTTTATTTTTTGTAGGGATTCCTATTTTCCTTTTAGCCTATTTTCCTTTCTTTTGAGGGTGGGTGGGTGGGTGGGTATCTATTTATCTTCTGCATGGCCCCCTTCCTTTAATGCAGCATGCAAATCCTGGAACATCTTAGGTCCCAGAAGGATGAGAGAGAATGGTATTTTGTAGTCCCAGGAAATAAGCAACCTTCATTTTATAAAATTTTAGCTGAAGTTTGGTATGAGTACCATGACAACCTCATCAGAGCCTGCCCAGGTCTTTGGTGACTCTGCAGAGTGCCCTTGGATAAGGGGAATAAAGCACAAACTGAGCCCCTTTTTGCTGCTCTGCTCAGATGGGAGCCAGATGAAGGCAGTATGTCTGCATGTGCATTGTCATACACTCTGCTGGCAGACTGGAGTTGCTGTGACATGCAGTACAACATTTGCTAGGGCCAGTAAACTGAGTTATATGATTGTAAGTATTTTACCTAATATGGCAAGGTGCACTTAACAAAGTGCAGATAATCTTGCTGCTCAGTTTATAAGAATTGTCAAACTGCATAATTAATTCCATTATATTGTGGTATTTTATGGATTAAAACCTTTCAAACCTTATTCAGGAGGTGGAAATATTAATAATATTTGATTAAAATATTTTGATTAGTTAATTTTTTTTTTTCAAAGTATCATTAGCTTTGTAAACTATAATGCCCCTTTCACAGAAGTGAGATGTTAGGGCCAACCTGAAGATATTCTTTCTGTTGCTAAAATGCATGCAAAATATGTTTTCTTTTCATTTTCATTTTTTTTTCCTACAGTTAAGTGCAAAGAATTTTGTTTAATAATTAAAAAGTATCCTACAGAATGGTACTCGTGGCACAAGTTTTTACAGACTTAGTTATGAACTTTTTATTGTAGTTAATGTGCATTTTGTTGTTAAATCCTGTAATTGCTTTGATATTTTAATTAATCAGATGTACATGAGTTGTCAGTGATGACTTTTCAGAGTCTTGATGTGCAGAGGATTTTAAAGCCATGGAGTTTTGAGGATGCTTTTCCTCCTATGTGGACCTAGGTAGAATCTAAACTCTAGGTTGGCTGGTGAGAGGAGAATTTCATGTGATGGCAAACGTTAAATTGAGATGTAGAATGACTTTTCAAAGAGAGAGCAATGACCAGTTTTTCATTATAATGTCCATGAAATTGTAAGTTTCATTAACTAAGGTCAGTTTAACTGGGGTTGTCTTATCTTTCTTTGTCTTTCCGTGATAAACAATTTCAGAGGAGACAGCTTTTTAGAAGAGGACATTTGGATGTGTTCAGGAAATGTGTTAGTGATGGAAGAGCAATGGTTCCCATATGTACACTTGCCACAGGCACTGAAAGCTTGTGACAAGCCCCTCTGGGCTATCTGCACATCAGGTGCCTCTCAGAAGGAATGGTGAAAGGCATTCAAGGACTTCTGTGCTGGCTAGAGAATCACTTTCTGTTTCCTTCTAAATAACTCTTTCTGCTCATTTGTTATTTCCGTTGTTGTGCAGGCATTGAATACCTTGTGTAAGAAAAAGATTATGTACAGGTTTAAATGGTAGAATACATAGTGTTCAAATGCTTTTTTCCCCCCTACTCTTATTACATAGTTTACACAAAAGAAAACAGGGCAAATGAAAAGTGAAAGAAGGGAAAGAAAGAACATAAACAAAGAGAAAAATGCTTAGTGGATATCTTCTGTTATCTGTTATCAGCTTTGAGTTTACATTATGTTCAGTGTAATAAAGTGCTTGACAAAATACAATGTTTTGTCAGGAAGTGATATTCTAGGCAGTGTAATGTGTTGCTGAACAGGGAAGTAAGCCCCTGAATTCTGTCCAGTTTGGTTTAACTTATGCACAGGAAGGGAAGGAAAACAAAGCAAGATTCAAGAGTGGAGCTGAACAGTTTATAAAAAGGACTGTTCAATGCCTTTACTTGAGTCAGAGTGGAATTGGACTCAGAAACCCAGATGATCCTTTTGTACACTCTCTTGGTCTTGGGATTTGCTCAGGCTCAAGGGCAGAACAGTTGTGCAGGCTCAAAGCTTGAAAGTTGAATTTAGGTTCCTTCTGGCCCCTGAAATCTTCCGTTCTTGCTCAAGCAATTTATCACTTCTTTAGGAAGGTGTTTTGATTGATGAGTCTGTAATTTTATTCCATTTTAAATGGATTTATTCAAATGAAACACAAGTCTTGAGTAAATGTTTCTTTTGATGGTGCACAAAATCCCTATGCTCTACTTCACTCTGTCTTAAATAAAAAAATGAAATTAAATGAAATACATCCACAAATACTTTTTTTCACTGCAATTTTGAGATATGGTTTTCTGATCCAATTAAAAATGGTTACCTTTTAGTTTGGAGAGTGGACTTTATACTAAATCATGGTTTCAATTAGAAAAGATTGCTCTTGAAGTGGTTGTAGCTTTATGGATTATTGGGCATATCAGATGTGACTGCTTTTTTTGAATTCTGGCTAATTAATTAAAAAACCCCATAAAACAATAAGAAGGTTAATGCAATACCAAACATTCACCTGTGCAACTGAGCTCAAATCTTAGTTATTTGTGCAAAAGCTCCTTTGCTATCTCCAAAGGGGAGGAATCCCAGTGTTATGAGGTCTTCATGATTCCTCAATTAGCACACTGTGCCACGTGCAGTTGACAGCATGGTGAGAGAATTTACACGGTGCTGTTGCTCTTGCTTACTCAAAATTATTAATTCTTTACTTCTACAATTAGTGAATTTCCCACCATTCTAATTAATTACTTTCCACACATATGAATGAATAGATTTTAGACAACTAAGCAACTGAAATAAGACTGACACCACCAAAATCACATGATGAGACACCAAGATTAGCCTCAGCCCTTCTCCAATTTATTTGCTTTGTCAACATTTTATTCTTACTGAAATCATTGTTCACTGCTAACTGGACGAAAAATAAAGCAATCATTCCATCACAGAGGCAGTGTGAGGGGATGGAGGGCAAGAACCTGTAATTTTTGTATTAAAGTAATCCTAACACCGGTGAATCTGTAGGAATTCAAGATAATGGATATGACAACACTAAAATGGCATGTATTCATCTTATCTTTTCCATTTAGTATAAGTTCATTATAAATCTTAACATTAGGTTTAATCCCTTGATTATTGATTGATGTTGTGCATCAAGAGGAACAAAATTATTGAAGTAAAACAACTTTTGGAAGGCAGAAAGAAACCTGGTACTTGTCCATTTCAGACTTATGAAAAGAAAGGAAGTAAAGGTATGTTGTGGACTTGCACTATTTTAATACATTAAACTAGTTGCCAGAAAATAGTTACTTTTAATTTAGTTTTAGATGCAACATCCTGTACTGTGTTTTCCAATAACTGAGCGGTTCCTGCTTTTTCAGGTTTTGTTATTGATTGTGTTGAATTGCAGAACTTAGGGTATGTATATATACATTTTTGTGGTGGCAGTGGGAAGTAGAATGAGTGGTCTTTGTATAAAAGTAGAGACAGATGTTGAAGTCCCAAAGCTGATGGCAGAGTACTAGGTGAAATGAAAGCATTACAGATGCTATATGCTACCACAGGATCTTTGTGGGAGGGGAAAAAAGCTTTTACTTCTCATAGCTTGCTCATGACAGCCTTTCAGATTAAGAAATTGGGGGGAAATGGAAAACAAGTGATGCAGTTGCTTGATGATAAAGAAGAATTAAGGATGAATAATAGATAATTAATTCTGTAGTATGACATGAGGTCAGAGCCCCAGATGGCCTTCCAGCTGTCGTTTTTTTGAACTTAACTCTTAGATATCCAATTAATTCCTTTGAAAGTTCCCACTTGAGGCTTCTGGTTGCAAGCATGCCATGTCCTCAACACTCCAAAAATCCTCAGAGTAGTCTGAAACAGTGGCTGTGATCAGGAGTTTGATTTACATCACCTCATGCTCTGATCATCTGTGGGGTTACTCTAGTACCAGTGGATGCTGATTTTTGGAGATGTGGAATGACCTTCCCATGCTGACTGCAGCCAGAGCCTACCTGTCCAGGAGGGTGCCTTGACCTGTAGGGTTGCACACATGCACACTCACAGAAGGGGCAAAACCTAAAAATTATTTGGGGCAATTAGTTCAAGTGGTGCCTTTTAATTTGGAATCTCTAAGATTGAGAGTAGCAGGTGTGCAAGCTTAGACCCACAACCTCAGATATACAAACAGAATAACAACATCTGTAAATCCAGAACCTTATTTGGCAGAAAATAAAATACAAGAATATGAACCTACAAACTTATATATTTTCTCATAGCATGCCTTAAAAGTAGTTGCTGTTTAAAAAGGATTTCCACTATGAACGAAGTATCACATCTATATTCAGTTCTTTTAGCAGCTCTTAGTTTCATCAAACAGGAGTTTTCCAGGATTACCTGTAGCAAAGGAGTTACCCAAAATGTGGAAGATCATCCAATTACAGTTTAAAGAAACTTATAACAAAGAAAATTAAGTAAAGATAGAAGTCTCTGAGAGCATCAGGAGAAGAGAATGAAAAGGTGTGACAGGGGTTGTGTGAGAGCAAGAACTTCTCTTATGTCTGTGATTAAAACAAGGGGAATTACAACACTTGTTTATTTTTGCAGTTAAAGTAATTGAGGTCCCTGGTGTTGGGACATCTGCTTGCCTTCCTTTCTTTCTACTTTTACCTCTTTTTTTCCCATTTCTCTCTCAACTTTGCTATGAACAGACCCCACACTTATATGAAAAACTGACATATTATTCAAATGGAGTGGTTTTAGACTTTTACATGTTAACAAAAAGGGACCAGTGGTCTGCTGTGGGAGGAGGGATGTGTAGTAGGATAATGAAATTTTCCTCTGCATTTTTCTATTAGCTTCCTAAATTCTTTAGAGAGTCAATTTAAGTGGACTGAGAAGTCCCCATTTGGGTCCAGAAACTTAAAATTTCAGTCAGACAGTGCCTAACTTGATCATCCCATTAACAGGATTGTATTTCATCCCATGTGTATTCTGTGACAATAGAAGAACTATTATAGGAAGGAAATCAGGGAGTTTTGAGTAATCCCTTATTTAATATTATGAAATGTGGACACCATTTCATTTAAGGGATGTGGTAGCAAATACCTGATTTTTTCTTGTAAAAGCAGTCAGTTAAATTTAATTATGATTAATTATCTAGAATTCACAAAACATAAGAGCCTTAATGCACCTGAATGGGGTCTAATAAAAGGTCCAGAAATCTCAGGCCTCTGTCTGTGGCAAAGGCATTTTCCAGAAATAAACCTCTAAGGTTTTATATATGCCGATATATGTAGAAACTGATTGACCAGCATTTTCTAGACCATGAAGTGTATTTGGGCCATTTTATTTTATAGCCATTTGATCAATCTATGCTCCCTGAATTTATTTATTTTTTGGTAGGGGACTGAGCATATAAAAGGCTTTGGGATTTTCTAAGCTGCAAACATCTCTGGTTCTAAAATTAAAGAACAAAGAGTTTTGATGAGCAGGGGCATAATGTAGTCTTGTTTACTGTGGCTTAATATGTTACGGTTGAATTGGCTGAGAACTTTAATCAAAGTGTTTTCTGTTGTTGGAGCATTTGAAGTGACTCTTTATTGTGTGGGTGCTACGGTGTCTACCAAAAACTGAAATTAGCCTTTCCCCAAGGGAGACCACCTAACTGAATCTCGTCTGTAATCAGCCTTGTGCTTTCACAAAAGACAAATGTACTTAATAAGCTTTTGCACCTCTACCTCTCTGTCAAATTTGGCAAAACTGTGAAAAAAGCTGGTAGACCTCTTGCAGTATGCCAGAAAAAGGATAGATTGTTCCACACAGGATTCCATAGCTTTACTGTATAGGTTTTGTTTCTTTGGGAAACAAACAAACAAGAAAATATCTGGAATGTGCAAAGCATGACGATAATGTGGTCAGAACTTAGTCTGTGATTTAAAATGAAAGGCCTCTTATTTACATCTGAAATTAGGGTTCTTGCAGTAAATACTGTTGTTTTCCCTCTTAGTAATTATTGGAAATAAAAAGAGAAGAAAGTTTCTTTCCAAAATTATCTCCCTCCTTGCTCTCCCCCTCCTGCCCAAGAGAAAACTAAAGGCATCAAGTAAGGTCTTTTATTTTTGATTATTTATACATTGTTTATAAGACACCATCAGTGCCTACAACTTTCATGCAAGGCAATATTTACCTTCATATGGTATTTGTAACATTCAGAACTCAATGTGGCATACTGCAAAGATCATGGTAACTGTAACTACTGTGTGTGGGAAATGTCAAGATTTTAATCGCACCTAAGCCATAGGCTTCTTATTGCTTTTTTGAAGGAAGCATGTAATGAACATCTCCCCAGGATGGTATGTGATGAAGGGATTCATCAACATAGTTTACCTGCTGCTGCTCTAAGAGTGGAGTGGTTAGTGTGTAGCTTTAGGCTGTAAAAAACAGACCCTGAGAAAACTAAAAAGGAGAAATGTGTTTATGTGATAGTGTCTCTCCTACATACACAGCAATTTAATATCACCACAGTTAAATAAATTGTCAGTGCCATAATGTGGTTTTTTGCCTAGGTACTGGCTAACCTTTGCAGGATATAAATAAAGAGGCTGTTGTCAAAGACTGCAGATGGAAACAAATAGTGAAGGAATTTAACTCTCTGCACTGGTTTTAGCTGGTTGAAGAGTTTTTCTTTAGCTGTGAACAGAGATTAGTTCTTAGTATGCAAGTCCCACTCAGCCCCTCACAGTATGACATCTGTGGGTATTTTTCACAAAGATGTGGACAGCCCAAGACCTGCCTCAGTAACTGGCTGATTTGAACTAGGGCAGGTAAAAGGTCTCAGGGATGTGCTAAGCACGTGCTTTCCACATCAGTTCATCTGCTGTAGTTATCAGTGCCCCAGATGGGTTCATTGTGGGGGTGTGCTTGAGGTGGAGTTGCAGCAGGTTCAATGTTATCTCCGTCCTCTGGCACCACAAATTAGAAAACACTCTTTTATCTGAGTCATTTTTACAGCACCCTTCTCTGACTTTTCCTTAATTCTCCAGCACCAGGGAGTGTAATGGTTTTCCTCTGGACAGATCTTGTCTTTTTTATTGAATATTTATTGAGGGACTAAAGTGCTTAACCCTCTTCTCCTTCACATTTGCCCAGGATGTTCTGTCCAGTGTTCCTGTAGCAGCAGTTCCTACATGTAGCCTCAGCTCCTCCAGAGCAAGATTCTGAGTGTTGAGTTGTGGATCACCAGTGTGTTATGTTGTGTTTGCTCCTTGCTGTGGCACAACATAGGAAGAAAGAGCTGGGTCTTCTCCCTCAAGGGTGTTTCTCTCCCTACATATAACTCCCAGTTATGTGAATAGAGAGCTGCAGGTTAGCTTGGGATGTAAAAAAAAAAAAACCCAGACCTGAAACCTCAGTACAAAGATGCCCTAGGAAGCAAATTTGATACTGTGCTGTTGAAAAAATTTTCCCTGTAAGCTCTCAAGCCCTGAAAGTGGGTTTTAGGTTTTAATTCCAGAAGCAAGATTTCTCTGTAAGCATTTTAGATTCTGTTGCATTGTGTGAATTGCTGTAATGCTTTGCTGTTATTTCTTCAGCTTCCTGGTTTTTTGAAAGTGTTTGGAGACAGGCCTTAAACTTTTGGTTGTTATTGAATGAGAGTCCAAAGTGATTTTCAATGAATCTGTTGCCAGACAGTTTGCTGTCACTGGGAATGGGCTTGAGGACCCATCCAATTCCATCTAATATCATGTTCCTGTGCACTCGAGTGTAGTGTCCTCTGAATGACAGAGAGATATAGCAAAGCTGTTCTTTTCTAGGCAAGCAGAGATTTTCCAGCTTTGTTAGGATTTCTCAAGAGAATTAGTCTGTTATAGGTGACTAAAGAAATACTTATGTTGGTCATATTTTCAAGTTAGCATCTTATGAGATTTTTCATAACATTTAAGTAATAGTATTACTCCTTTTTCAGAGCTCTTAATTGTATTATACATCATCTGGCTGCATAGAAAAAAATATGCTGAAATCCGGAAATGGATGAAATGAATGCTTGAATTAGTCCCATAGCAAAATCTTTTGTTCTAGACAGAAAAGAACATCTTTAATTCTTTACACTGTAGGAGAAGAGGAAGAGCTGGTTTGGATTTACATCCATTATAATTCTGCCCCAGTGACTTCAGCACATTGTGTTGTGTTAGGCACTCATGTTCAGTTATGGAAATGATGCTTTAGAAGGAGCTCTTTTTAATAAAATGCATAGAAGTTTTGAAGGAAACAGGCTGATGATCACTGTAAGGTGACAGATGGAGGGAGAATAAACAATTCAGAAGTAACATTATGGTATTGTGTGGGTTACAATTGGAATCTGGGTCATAGACAGACTGTCTAGTATACATATTTGAACAGGGCTTGCAAGTGCTTCTTGCTGTTGGCTGCATTAGGATCCCAAGGCATGACAGCACTGAAGAAATTGGGCAGACAACTTGGATATGTCTGTGTCAGTTTTTGTAGACCAGCAAGTATATCCTGCTTTTCAGAAGCTAGTAGAAAACAGAGTTGCAGTATAAAAGTAGGTACTGCTTAGTTTAATTAAGGGTAGTTTTTGATGCTCAGCTGTCTGGGTGATTTTTTTTTTGGACTAACTATTCTGGTGAAGAACAAGACACAATGCAGTCTTGTGCTGCTCCAAACTAGATACAAGCACCTCTAATAGTCACTCTCTAGAAAGCAACATGTGATCAAAAGGGCCTTCTGAGCCTTATTGAAATGAGAGGAGAAAACTGATCTCTAAAAGCCTTTCTCAGCTTGTCATGATGGGATCCAAGCATGGCATTGAGTTAAAAGGCACATCCTGTAACTGCCTCCTAAAGGCAGCATGGCAAATGTTAATAATGATATCCCCTGACTTGAGAACTGCAGAAGAGCAGGTGTGTGACATTCATTTCCCTTCCTGCAGAGGCACACAATAGTATGTGCAGAATCACCTATTGCCTCCTTGGGGATTGTGACCTCTTGATGACAGCAAGAATGACCTAACTCAACACTGGAGTTTAGGATATCTGACAGAATGAAATGGGCCATAGTGGAAACATTTTCCCTCAAAGCTTGTTGAAAATAATCTGTTCCATCTGCCTGTTGAAACTCTGATGCTCTGATATTTTCAGTAAGAACAACTCATTTTCAATCTGCCTATCAAGAAATATTCATGAAAAATAATTGGATACACCAGTTTTGAAACATGAGTTTAAGAAATGCACACTAATTGTGTCAGTATTCAAGCATAAGAAGAGACAAAATTCAATGAATAAATGATTCATCATTAATTACTGCCATTTCATGGGCACTCAGAGTATGATAGGGATGTACAAACCTTTGCCCAAAAATCATCTGATAAAAAAGAATGTGTTCCTGATGATTGCATGCATATTAGGTGTAGGCCTCATCAGCAATGCAGGAGTAACATTTATTTTTGTATTTAAGTTTGTTATTAGCCTTTTTTCAATCTAAATCTCACAGTTATTCTCTGAAGTCAATGGTCTTTTCTGCCTCACCCAGCCTGATTTGGTTTCTTCTAATGTGCCCACCTGTTGTTTCAAATTCCCTCCTGAGCCATTTCTGCAATTCTGTGAGGAGTTTATGCCTTCAGAACCAAGGCAATATAGCTGAATGTACTATCTTTTTTGTGGATGTGGGAGAAGAAATGGGTTTTGCAGAATTATGGGATACTAGCATTGTGTGTCCAACATTATAAAACAATTCATATAGCTATCTTTTTAAAATAACATTTTTAGAACATTATCTGTGTCTTTGTAGAGATTAATTTAATTACCTTTATATAATTAATTGTAATATTTGTGCCATTAATGTAGCTTCTGCTCTTGAAATCTCTGCATTCATGTAAAGTGGTCCCAAGGTCCTTCCCTGATAGCAGGTACAATGTTACAAAACAGAAATGTCACAAATTCCAATATTTCACTATCTTTAATGGTATTGTTGTTTGAAAAAAAAAAACAAAACAACTACATGCATTTCAAATGTGTACCACTGTAGCATTAAATTTTTTTGTTAGTGATTACAACAGACAGTGCATGCAGTGATGCCATGTGTAGCAGCTGTCACACAATATCATTGGGAACAAATTTTCCTTTGACTGTAGAACATGAACTACAGATAAAGAAAATGTGGAGTGGAGTATCTGGAAAAATACAAACTGGGATGTATTTGGACAGTCCTTTCTGGCAGTCAAAGGAATTGTGCACCTGTTGGTATCTTTTAATTCAAACTGAAATTGCTTTCTGGATATACTACATACAGATGATTTACAGCTTTATAATCTGTTATGGCAGTCTCTGGAACAATTCAGTAAAGAAGTAGAACTGGTTGTGTTATGGACTATGATGAAAAAAGTTACATTTTCTACATTTTAAATCCTAGTGTTTTAGTTTAATTATGCAATTAAGATATAAAGAACGAATGGAGACAATGTATTAAGTCTCTGTTGAGACAGCTAAACTGAACCATAAAAAAGACTATGGAAGATGTCATAGTAAAAGAACTACAAGTCTTCATGGCAGTGAATTTTAAGAGATATTAAAGAGTGTTGTACTGTATAAAACAGAGGTCATGACTGTATAAAACAGAGGTCATATCTGCTACTGCAGAAATCAGCCAAGGTGCCCATCTGTCAGGCCCACTGGGATGACCACAGAGCACAGTAATAACCCAAAGGCTTGTCTGAGCTGCAGCTCAGTTTGTTGGTCACTGAGCCAAACTCCCCACTACTAAATTTGAAGAATATCTTTTTAACAGAGGAATCAGTATGTAGAGCATATTCATGTTTTCTCTTCTTTTGAATAACTGGGAGGTCCCATTCATTCATTGCTTGCATAAATCAGAAAGATTATAAGGGTAATAAGTAACTTTGTACACTTTATTTTCTGAATTCAGAAAATCTTAGATCTTTTGATGATTATTGGGCTGTATCAGGGTAAAAAATATGGACCTTACCACAAATCCCTGTTCTTTTTTTTTTCCCCCCTTAACTTCTGGATTTCAGAACCCCTGGCTGGTGTGATAATATTTAGACTCTGGAGGCTATCCTACTGGACCTTTTGAGTAGGACTGTGAGAAGACACTTGACCATCTTGCCTTTGCATTTATTTTGCTCTTCTATTGGCACATAACAAAATGAAGCTCCCAGCCCTTTGATCCACTGAGAATATTTACGTTCTCACTATTTACTCAGACGAAAAAGCGGCAGCCCCCCTGTGTGTAGGAAATAGTGGTGGTTTTGATATTTGTGGTTGTATAAGGCTGTTAGAAACTGCAACTAATCACAGATAAATTGTATCTGTTGTAGCTACTTCATTATTATTTTGCAAAGCTAATACCGGGGTTTCAAACTGTACTTTAAATATGGTGAAGTTTTGATAATACTGAACAGATAATCTTTCTTTCTTTGAGGTGAGAAAAGTCTGTAAATGAAAACAAAGCACTCTTACAGTTACTGAAAATGGGAACTTGAAAGTGATAAAATTTAAATACTGGTAAAAGCCCTGATATTTGCAAGAAAATATCTTAAATTCTCTGAAGAACAGACCATACATGTGTTCTTACAGTATGTCACCTGTTGATAGGGTAACTGTTCCTTTGGAGATAGTGTCTCCAAAACCACATTGCTAGAAGATGCAGATTAAAATGTCTGCAGGTGAAGAGATAAAGTATGTACTGAAGACTTCCCTAAATACAAAATCTTCATACAATGGTCTTTGTGAAAGCCTAAAATTACTTCTGTCATTCATTAAATTAATTAGTCCTTTTTTATTTGCTTGATTTCTTAAAATATATTTGAGAAAACAAGCCCTATGATATATATTCATTTTATAATTTTATTTTTTATTATTGCTAAGATTATTTTAAACAAATGGGATATTAAAGTGGGCAGATGAGCAATGAACAAAGGCTACAAAGATTCTGTCTGACAGAAAAATATAGCATGAAACCTAAGGGATTTGTTATTTCAGTTTTACTTGTTGTAGTATGTTACAGGAGGATAAAGATATGAGTCACTGAAGAACATGAAAAGTTAGTTATAAATGGTTTCAACAAGCAAAAAATTTGAGGCTGTCTAAGCATAAGGTTACTTGTCTAGTTCAAGTGGAAGTTTTATCATTTGGAGTGCCTCCTGTTACGCCTTTAATGTGACACATGAAAATTAAACACAGACAGTACTTTTAAGTACCCTGAAGAAAAACCAACTGATAATTTGTTTTAAGAATATCTTCTCTTCAAAAAGGGACCTTTAGGTATTTTCTGAAGTATTGTGATTTATTATTTATTTCATGATCATATGTAGGGCTGCCTCCCTTTTGGAAAGTTTTAGTCTTTTTAAGTGGTAGCAATTTGCCTGTGACACAGCTAATTTTTACATTTCCAGAAGGCAGATACTTCAGGAGTGTACCATGTTTTAATAACTAACACACTTAAAGCAATGATTCAAGAGGAAAGGATAACATGTACTCTTGGGATGGGAAAACAATTTCTGGGGCAGTGGGAGAGGTGTTATAGTAAATTTTGGCTAAACTACTTGTTAAATAGGTAGCCTAATAGCATATATTCAAGCATATATCAGAAGTTTATAATAAAAACTACATGTTGAAAGAGGATAGACAGTGTTATTTCTGAGGTTGAGAGAGACTTAATAAAAACAAAAGAATAAGAGGAAACTTTTGTTTTTAAAGGTCTAAGGTAAAAGAGCACTCTGACCTTTTAAGTACATGACTACTGCAATTAATACAATTTATGTGGCAGGGAATTGGCAGCAGAGTGATAGATCAATTAAAAGCTGAGAAAAGAAAGAAGGACAAAATGCTTCTTTCTTCCTTAATATTTGGGTATTTTGTTAATTTTGTTAGTTTGGCTTCACTGTGTTAATAGTACTAAAAAAATGCCAAAAATTGAAAAGAACTTGCATCAGTGAAATGAGAAACGAGTTGCTGTGGGTATCGAAAATGTCTGTATCAGGTAAAGGCATTTTTTACATGCAAAAAAGAGAAGATGCCTTAGATAATATAAATAGCAAACAGGTCTGTTTCCCAAGGGACATATTTTGTCTCTTCCAATGGCATATACCATGCCTGTGGTCATCCTGATGTTTGGAGAGTACTTGAGAGTAGCAGGAGCAGCAGCAGACCAAGCTGACAGTAGACAAAGACCTGTGTTTATGTCCCTTTTCTCTGCACTCACATCACAGGCACATTTTCAGAAAGGTCTTCTGCACCTCTTCCTGGAGCAGACCTGATATCTAGAAGTGCCAGAACTTGTCTTGCCTGTAGATGAAAGTCCTTGTTGTGTGATAGAGAAACCCACTATTTCAGCCCACTGACTGTTCCTTTCAGTGCTGGTAAGAGGCTGCTCTGGATGCACTGAACAGTGGAAACTACTGTTCTCATTTGACAGACTGTGTATTTATTCCCATGGGCTATCTTGTCCTGTCATTCTCACTACCTGTCCTTCATCTTTGCCCTTTCCCTGCCCTCATTGTCCTCCTTGCCTACTCTTTAGCTTTCTCCTTCTACCTTTTCTTTTTCCTCCTAACCAGCATACCAAAGGCTGTTGATATGCCACTAGCTCTTTCGTTTGATGTATAAATTCTCCATGTTTTTGTTTTGATCTTTTTTTTTGGCTCATGGGTTGATAAAGCAGATAGTTTGTCCAAAGTATACAGTAAGATGGTACAATCCCGTAGATGTTACCAAAATGTAAATAATCGCTTGAATAGGAATTCCTCTATTTCTTGTCTAAAGGTCATTGTGAATGCACAAGACATCTGTCTGGGTACTGATATTGTTAGTATAAAACATATTCTAAATGCCAAAATTAAATAAGAGCTATTATAGAAAACAATATGAAAACAGAGTGACAGTGACAAAATTATAGTAGTAGCCTTGTTTTTTGTCTCATTGGTGTTCCTATCAGGAGAATGTAGGGTGTTTTAGTTTAACCCCACCTGCAGTTAAGCCCTACACAGCTCCTTGCTTGCTTCCCCTCCCTGCAGCAGGATGGGGGAGAGAATTGGAAGAATAAAAGTGAAAAGACTCATGAGTTGAGGTAAAGAAAGTTTAATAGGTAAAGCAAAAGCTGTGCACACAAGCAGAGCAAAACAAGGAATTATTCACAACTTCTTATGTTATGTGTGGCAGATGTTAAGCCACACCCAGGAAAGCAGGGCACCATCATGTGTAACAGTGACTTGGGAAGGGAAATGTCATCAATGCAAACATCCTTCATTTTGTTCTTCTTCACCCAGCTCTAAATGCTAGGAACTCCATCTGGTAGGGAATATCTTTAGGGTAAACTGGGGTCAGCTTCCTGCCTGTGTTTCCTCCCATGCCCTTATGCATCCCCAAGCTACTCATGGTGGGCTGGGATAAGAAGCAGAAAAGGTCTTGGCTCTGTGTAAGCACCACTCCAGAGCAACAAAAGCATCCCTGTGTTATCAATACTGCTCTCAGCACAAATCCAAAACTGAGTCTCGTACCCCCTATATCCTAGTCAGAACCAGCACATAGGGTAAGAAATGAAGCTGCTGATATATATATATAGAGAGAGAAACTTTATCTCAAGAATTCTGAAGTGTAAGCCTATGTGGCATGTGCAGTAGAACAGGTAGGCAGGCAGGGTGGTGTTCACCTGCCCTAGTTTAAGGTTTCAAACACCATATATTTGTGAATGGTGTTTGTTATCATGACCTGCCTCACATTCAGTTTAGAAAGATGAAGGCAGCTTCAGAAACCAATTTATTTGACTTAGCTTAAGTATTTGAAAGGGGATGAGAGAAGCACCACTGGTAGGGGCTAGTTTCTGCCCAATGAGGATAAACAGAGCCTGAATGGCTTCTTTGTATTCTATTATCTGACTTTTACAAACTGAAATTTCAGTGATGCTGCTGTCATTTGTGATTACCTGATTTATATATACTTCCTGGAGAAGAGACAAAATATTCAGGCCTAAGGCTAGTGGAACATTTTGACAGTTTGTTTTTGCTCCCTATACAGTCTCATTCCACTCATACTGCTTCACAGCACAATGAAAATAAGGGCAATGAGGTCTACATGGAACAATCACATGAGTGCCTCTTGGCACTAACAGATGTTCAGTAGTGATTCTGATTTTGATTTGCTTAGGATGCACTCTTCTGCTTTCTACAGCTGTCTGCCCAACCCTACAGCTGTAGAGCAGAGTACCCATAATAAAGGTAATAGAAAGGGTTATGTTTCTGGGTCTCAGTAACCTCTAGGGTACAATGATCCCATATCAATAAATTTATGATAAATAGGCATTCTATTTCTGTTTTATCTCTGTAGTGGTGTAGCAATAGCACAAACACATGTTATCTGGCAGAGAAGAAGGGTGGTCTAATGCAGTGATCTCCAAAGTGGACTTTGCACACCACAGAGGGTGTGCAAACCAACCTGCTTGGGAGAAGAAAGATTTTATTTTGGTACTAATAAAATAAAAAATAAACCCCAAATACCAAATATCACAGTAGTGTTATATTTTATCTTTAACTTACCTTTTAAATTCTTTTCTGGTTATTTTATAATAATAATACAATATTATTAATAATAACAGATGCTATATATACATACACACAGCACAAACATACATGTACAATAGTACATGTGTATAGTCTATAAATAAATATATATTGGGGTGTACACTTGAAAATTTTTTACTGAAAAAGGTGAGTGATCAAAAACTCTTGGAGACTGCTGGTGTAGTAGATTTGAAAATATTTAAAATTTGACAGCAAGATTTGCTAGAGGATGTCTGTCAGAACCCTTCATGGTGTTTTTGATGGTTTCATGAAACTAAAGGGTTCTGTTCTGCTATCTCATTAGATGCAGAAGTTGTCTCCTGTTTATTTGAGGTAAACACTACCCTGAGCAATGTATTCTCAAGGTGATAGACCTGTCACTATTTAGTGGAAAACACAGTATGGCCTCTAATGGACTCTAGAGAGAGCAGAAGGTAGGCACATCAAAACAGGAGTTTTAAAATATATTTAAAGTGTGGATCATGAAAAAACAGACCTTGCTAAGGAGTCTCTGTTATGAGGTTTTAAAAGTAAGAACAAAATGATCTTATTGGCAGGGTTGCCTATGGGACAGATAAAATTGATTGGGAGGCTACCTATGCCTCTGTCATTTCAGACAGGCAGGCTTGCATCCAAATGATGCCAATGGTTTTTATCTTCTTCTTTGTGGATTTAAGCTGAGGACAAAACCTGATATTTCACCCGTTTTATCACATTATGGATTCTCATAAGTTGCTTGCGTTTCAAATTTGGGAACTAGGATCATGCTGGGATCAAATAGGCTAGTAAAGGATGATAGGAAGTGGTGTGAGTAGTTCTTATCAAGTGTCAGAAGCTGTCAAGAAAGATCAGTGAAGCATCTTGGAGAAAGAACAAGAAGAGTGTGCACAGTGGTGCTGTAAAGTGTGGTAAGTTGTCACTGAGCTATTTGTGAGTTTGTCTGTGTAGGAGGAGTTGTCTTCTTTAGCCAGCAGCAGAGCCTATCAGTCTCAGTTTCCTACCAGGATAACTGTCAACCATGTTCCATAACTTTCCAATCTTCTAGGTAGGAAGAGACTGAACTTCTTGTAACAAGGGAGAATTTACCTTCATACTGCTTTTTCAGTGTAATCATAACATTTTTAGAGCATTTTGGGAGCTCTGAATGGGGTTTGCAGGACTGATTTTCAGTTCTCAGAACCTGAATTTTCAAATGAAGCAGGTGATAGTGATAGAACTTAACATATCTGAAAATCCTGAGAGATCTGAACATCTCAGAGTTCCTTTATGTGTCAGTCGTAAGTTTTGTTTATTCCTTTAAAGTTTATTTTTTTGAAGAATAGTTATAAAAGGACTGCTTTCCTCATGTGGGACAGTGTCTGCATTTTGTCAGTAATCTACTGTTTAAAGCTACAGGATGTTGATGTGACTCAGGAGCCATTTTCTTAGAATGATGGACATTACTCTTGGGTTTTACTTGGAAACTGAAAACATCTGACAAGCTTTCCTTAGGTTACTTCTGCAAATTTCCCCGCTTTCTTCAGAGCTGTCCAAATTTCTTAATTCTGCTTTTCAAGATTTGAATGATAAAATTCCTCCTGGGAGAGTTGCGAGCTTTCCAGCAAGAGTCTCCATTTTTGTAATTTCATCATTTATGAGATATCACTTTAGGTAAATGCACACTAACAAATTATGAAGGGACATAAATTTAATGCATCACTTATAATACTACAGGATCAGACTGGATATGCTTCTCTCCTAATGTGATGTAACTTATCTCCAGAGCATGTATGTGAGTATCTGTTGCAGAGCAGTGGAAAATATGTTTTTACACTAATGTACCAACATATCTGATTGTAATTTGTCTATGTTGCAGTTCCATAGATAACCAAATGACCTGTACTGTCCAAGCCTGAACTTTCTGTATGAAACTGGTTTTCACACTACTCTAACTCCTTTTGGTTTAGGGGTCATAATGGCTCAGTTTGCATTCTAATTTTTGCCTGGCACACTTCTCTTCTTGAAGCGAGAAATACTCATTCTCCTTCTGCTTCTGTACTGGGGAGCATTGATAGCATCTGTGTGAGAATCTGTAGATAGATAACACCAAAAAAAAACGGGGATCAAAGACCATGAAGTTAAAAAGAATCTTAAAAATGCATAAAATGCACATTGAAACAAGGGCTAACAAACTTTATTGCTGTTCTGAGCTCTGTTGGAGGGTATTTAGGACACACACTTGGTTGAAGTGTTTATGGCTTCCATTCCCAAATGCACTCAGGGATCTCACATTTCTTATTAATACATTTAACCCAGGTATGAAATGTACTGTGTATAAAGAAGCAATGGAAGGTATGATTAATGTCATCTGGGAAGCAAAGTGCATCATAACTTGCCAGCTGTCTTCCCTCAGTCTGTTCTGAGCCTCTTCCAAGTCATCCAAACCCATGAAAGATCTTCGTGATATGTTTTTATGACCTTTATGCGTAATCAAACTGCCAGTTTTCTTAGATTGCTTCAGAAGAATGCAGTCTTGGTTTTTTTTTTCTATCTTAATTCTATGAGCTAGTTTCAGTTCTTTTTTACTCCTAATAACTCCCAAAGGTTTCAATAAAAGTTAGGTTCCTCACATATTGCTCACTGTATTGATGGACAGAGAATATCCCTGTCCAAAGACTTCACAGTATATGGAAACAGGATGTGAATTACTATAGATTATGGCTGGATAAATTATGATAGTGAATATTGAGAAATATAATCACTGTCACCTCGTTTCAGTTCTTTCATTTTAGTTAAATATACCTAGGTAATCCTTTCTACCAAGATTTGCATTGATAATCAACAGATGATTTCACAGGGGTTGTAGCAAAAGTATATTGAGAAGGTCGTCCACATGAAAGAGGGAGAAGTAAACAGTTTAATAAAACCTGACTAAAGCATTTCTTTTTAGAGGTTTGTTTTTTTTTTTAATGAACAGCAAAATTTGGATGTCTTGCTGGAGTTGAGAAATTGAAAAATATTCAATGCCCTTTTTTCAGAAGGTACAGACTGTCATTGTCTTATTTTGAAGCTGTCCAGCAAAAATGCTGCCATTTTCTGTGCTCATTACTGAAGCCTCAGGATGACCTGAATCACAACAAGGGTCTTGCAATAGAAATCTGTAAGGAAACTCTAGTTCAGATTGATTTTTATGCGGCATTATAAGACAAAAATTGATATATGGTTTTCTGTATAAAATTTTAAATCTTGAATACTGAAAAATAATTTATTTTCACCAAGTTCAGAAAGGAAATCACAAGTAAATAAAGGAGAAAGAATTATCTTCTTTGTTCAAGTTGCAGAGAAGTTAGAAAAGTAAAGCTCGAAATCAAAATTGCTTTGCCATAGAGATTTGTCAAGGTAATACATTTGATACTAATATCACCACAACAAGAAACGACTTTAAAAAACCCCAGCCTGGCTTCTTAGAGTAGGTTGATTTTGGACCTTTTTTTCTTATTGTATAAGAATGCATGTCTCCAAAAATACAAGGTTTTCACAGTCCAAAATTAAATAAATACTGAGAATTTGTTTTACAACAGTAAAAATTTGACTGATTTTACATTGGAACTACAGCTGGTCCTTATGGAAATGAGCATGCAAAGACGAATGTGTTCTGTATTTCATGGTGATAAATAGGATTCTGTATAACTTCTGGATTTCTAAGTAGGAGGGTTCCAGAGATGAAGGGATTGTCTGGCCTCAGCAGTTTGTCCCCTAATTCCCTGCTGTTACTTCAGAAACCTGTGGTTTTCTGGTGTGGCTTTCTCAGCTTCTTGCTCCCTCAGTGCTGTGCCTGACATGACCTGGTGAGAGGGACAATGTCACAGTGCAAACTCAGTGTGGCTGAACTCGTCTGGGTGTGCAAACTGCTGGAGCAATCCCCCCGGCTTTTGCAATTCAAAAAGGTGACATTCGTGGCAGGTGACTTTCTAATCCTTCTCTATGCCTTTGAATCATGATTTGCTGTTCCTCACTAAAGTAATCATCTTTATTTTACCAGGAAAGAATGAGAAAATGGGTAATTACACACATACTCTCTGGACCTTTTCATGAAAAAACCACTGAAGCAGTGTTTCACAAAACTGCACTGGCAGGATCCTAGAGAAGATTTAAAGAATGGGCAGGAAATAGAATTGATTATATCTGGGGAAAAAATAATCCCAAACAACAGGAAGAAGATTGATGGAAATCAATAATGTTGAAAAGCAGGCCTATGGGCAATAATAGACAATTAGATATAACTTTGTTGTGAAATATGGCAGCAAAAAGTCAAAGCTGTTTCGATTTAGAGGTAGCTCAGCTAGAACAGGAGGTGGCAATGCCCCTTTCTGAGAGCTGCTAACAGTGCAATTAAAAAAAATGTTACAGTTCTGAGCACTTTGGAACTAGAAAGACACCAAAAAAATCAGCAATGTGACGTGGATAGCCACCAAGGTCTTTAGGAACCCAACACTATTACTTTGGGAAGGAACACTAAAGACTGAAATTTGTTTTTTACTAATGCAACTGAAAAATTTGGGCTTTTTTTGTGGTGCTTATGGTGGCTGTTGGTGTTGTTTCCCTGCCCCAGAAAAATAGCTTTATAGAAACTGAAAAAAAAAGTTGATATAACAAAATCTTTATTTTTATCAAAATGGAATTTTTTTTACTTTCCTTCATTTATTGCTTCTTTATACTTTAATTTTGTTAAAGTCGTATATATTATTTCTACATTAACAGAAATTGAACTGGTATGTGGCATTTTTATTTGTTATGTTAACATTTTTTATTCTGTGCAGTGATTTCCTAATATCAAAAAAAAAGGGTAGAATTCAGTGGCTGAAAGAAAGGTACTTAGTAATATTTAGGTGCTTTTTGGGTAGGTCATTTTGCCTCCAGCTGTGGCTCCCAAAAGCCATGGATTGCCCATTGCTCCTGTGCCACCCCTGCAAGGACAGAGTTGGTACCTCAGGTGCTGCTGTGCCCACAGGAGAGGAGGCATTTGCAGCCCCTAAAACACCTCTGGATGTTCATTTGTGTTGACTGAATTTTACATAAATAATTTAAATTTATTAATATTTTTTTCTTAATTTCTGTTCTTAGAGAAGATGGTAAAAAGAACCCTCTTCAAAGAGAAGAATTTGTCTCTATTTCTGATAGAAATATAAGAAAATCATATAAAGATACAGAAAATAAGAAAGGTTAAGAATGCAACATAGAATCAAAGAAGGTTGTCTAGGATGTCTAAAAGTTGAGCAGGATTTTGAGGGGTGTTAGGATAGCTTTAGAGATTGCCTACCTTCCTAGAGTATCACCCTGCATATCAGCTGCTCAGCCATCACATGGAAGAAATACTGGAATTAAATGGCTGTTTTATGTCTCACTTGATACTTCCATGATAAGCTCAGGGCATGCCAGCCAAAGCAGGTGTCAAAGGTGGATTTACTACTGCTTTAAGGTGACCATGGGAGCCACAAGTAGGTCTGAGGTAGAGATGTCCCACTGCTGAGCACACACATGCTCAAGGGGGATGTAATTTTAGAAATGGAAGGAGTTTTGATCTCTCTGTACAATTACAGGAATTTGTGTAAGAATCTAAGCAAACTGGTTTTCTTGGTTGTTTTTGTGGTATTTGTACTTGAGACATTAAGTGCCTAAAATCTCTGTATTTCAAATTAGGATGATGTAGGATAGTCCGTATCTCGCTAAATGTGAGAGATAAGATGAGGCTAGGCACCTCATCCACAATTGCCCTTGCTTTTCACCTGTGAATAATCTGGAATATTGTCCACTGATTCTTTGACAAGCATTTTTGGGTGACTGGAAGTGGCCACCCTACTGCTATATCTGGAATACTCCGATGTGTTAGAAGGGAAGAGATTGTGACAGTGTTACCAGGAACTTAGTGATAAAGAAAGGAATTGAAGGGTTTTATGTGCACAGAGACAATATGGCACCTTTTTCCTTTTCCTCCCAACCCATCCACCATGTAAAATTGTCACTTTAAGAACATAAGTGTTATGGAAAACCCTTCAAAAAAAGCAGGATAGCATCAAGAAACAAAAATGTTCTGAGAAATGAATGAATTACTGAGAAACAAATTGTTCTCATTCTCTCTGTATGTAACTTATGTCCACTTGAATTCTCTATGTGAGTGTACCCTTGAATGTTTGGTCCTCTTTTCTTTAAAGGGAATTAAGGTTGATCCTGATTTTTTTTTTTTTTTGGTGCATGAAGGAAAGGTAGTAAATGAGTATTAGCAGCATATAAATTTGTTTTCTTGAAAATCTTGAGGCAAATGATTGTAATAGAAGTTATTTAGACTAAATAGCACTGAAATGTGTGCTTTGGATAAAAGGAGTAATATCTGCTAAATACCTTTAACAGAAAAATATTTCTTCAGCCAGTGAATCTTTCCATGGATGAGGACTGGGGAAGAGGAATAAACTATGATGAAAATAGAAATGTTTTTACCAATTTTGCTATATGAAATGCTATTAATGCAAGGAAGAAATATTAACATTGATTTAAAAAAATAGGGAAGGCATCAAGACGTATGACCGGTTATGACAAGGGGCCGAACTGAACTGTAAAAATGCAAAGGGTATTGTAGAAAAATGGAATGTTATTCTATTTTAAAAGTTTTCATGACAGCAACTGGAAAAGCAGTTGTTTTGTTATGTTTATATGTTTTGTAATGTGCAACATGAGCTGTTTATGTAACCAGACTGTACAATTGTTGTGGTTTAATCCCAGCCAAGAACTATGCACCACTGAGCTGCTCACTCCTTTCCCCCGCAGTGGGATGTGGAACAGAACCAGGAGGGTAAGAATGAGGAAACACATGGGTTGAGATAAAGACAGTTTAATAAGTAAAGCACACACAAGCTATCCAAAAGAAAGAATTTGTTCACCACTTCCCATGGGCAGGCAGCTGTTCAGCCATCTCTAGGAAAGCAGGGCCCCATCACGTGCAATGGTTACTTGGGAAGAAAAAATTCCAAATGTCCCCCTCACTTCCTTGTTTTTCCCCCAGCTTTATCTGAGCTGAGCATGATGCCAGGTGGTCTGAAATATCCCTTAATTCAGGTGGGGTCAGCTGTGCTGGCTCTCTCCCCTCCCAACTTCTTGTGCACCCCCAGCCTCCCCACTGGTGGGGTGGGGCCAGAAAAGGCTTTGACTCTGTTTAAGCTCTGTTCATCAATAATGAAAACATCTTTGCATTATCAATGTTTTAATCACAAATCCAAAACAGAGCTCCATACTAGGCTACTGTGAAGCTCATTAACTCTATCCCAGCCAAACCCAGCACAGCAATATCAAAAGATGCATATGATTTTACTTACAATTTTTCACAATCTGTTGTATTACTTTCAATTTATTCACAATCTGTTCATATAATTTTATGTAACTACACCAAACTTAAGATCTGCAATGCAGCATACAATTATTTAAGGTGCTGGTAAGATCACTCAGCATCATCAACTCCCACTGACTTCTCAGCTTCAGGAAGCTTCTCAGCTTCAGGAGAAACTGTAAAATGCTATACATTTCCTGTCAGAATCGCTGTGATGACCAAGGCTAGGAAGATGTTGTGGTTTTTTGTGGTTGAACAAATGCTCTTGGATGGAAGGCATGTTTGTAGAACCTATGAAAATCCATTTCTTCCTGCATGTGCACATGTAGTAGCTCTTAGTTCAAGCTGTTAGCTTGAACAGCATTTAAGCAAGACTTCACGTTCCTCAAAATGAGTAGACTTGTATTTAAGAGTTAAAATAGGAATTCAGAATTGGGAGAACTTGTCAGGCAACCTCTCTTCCTAATCTAATTAAACTGTTTTCACTTGATGAAATGATCAAAGATGTTTCCTGCAGTGCTGACATTGTTTTGATCAGGATAATAATCTGATATATAAAAGGTTTGTAGTAGATAACCTCAGACCTTGCAATGTGATTGTTTAAGCTTAATTGTCAAATTCCACAGAAATGTTACCATTCTGTCTGTGTGTTTGTGCACATAAGCACATACACATAGCACAGGCAATTGCAGATATTTTGTGTGTGGATATTGCAAAAATAGTTCTTCAAAAATACTGATCAGGGCTTGAACTTGGAACTTTCATTCCAATATGATGAATTTAAAGACTTTTTCAAGTCAGAAAAAGTACCAAAATTATCTGTTTTATTAATAAATTGTGCAAAATTGAGTAAGGATCTGGCAAGACAGTTTAGTGTTCTAGTTGTTTTTATGCTTGGTGTTGCCTTTTGCATCTCACAGTGGGTCTCTTTCAGACAAACCCTAACTCCTTTCTCATCTAGCTCTGCAGAAAGAGGAGTGCAGACAGTGCCACAGAGCTCTGATACTACTCTGTGGGTGTCTTGTCACATGAAATAGTCTGCACCTGGAGGTAGGATGAAGAAAGGAGAATACTGTGGTCTAACTTTCATCATCTTACTTAGTCAAGGTGCAGGGCTGATCTGTTCAAGTGGTCTGTGAAGTCTGGAAAAGAATCATTGGGTGGGGACCTGTTCATGTTTATAGGTAATGCAAAGGATAATGAAATGGTAAAATAAAGTAAATTATAGAATGTTCAGAACAAGTTATACCAGTGAACAATATTGATCAAACAGAAGAGATGTTTGCACCTAAGCCACATAATAAGAAAATGTTTATGAGCTGGAAAGTATATCTTATGATGGGAAACATAAGGAGGTCACTGAAGAGAAGGTCAAGAGGTGATTTGAACTAGTCTCTGTGTTTCTTTTCAGGAAGTGAAGATATCCTTTGTAGAACAAAAAAAACCCAACATTGCATTATTTAATAGCTGAAACAGTACTGCAGAAATTCGGGAAGGCTTTATTTAATCAGTGTTATTATCTAAGATATGAAAAACACAGCAAATATAAGATAATTCCACTGCTGAATACTACCAGCCATATCTGGAAATTTTTTTATTGAATGCTGTAGACTGCTAGTAGTGTGGTAACTGGTGTGCAAAAAGATGATTTCTGCATCTGTGAATTCAGAAGCTAAGCAGAAAATAAAAGAAAATAGAATTCACCATTTCAACCTCAACTTATGGGCTTAAATTGGAAACTTTTAGGTGATGTAGAGTATACTGTGCAGGAGATAATACCAGGTGTTAATAATAAATTCTAGATTTTCCTTAAAATAAGAGAATTACATCTCATAATAGGAACTGAATGAAAAAGGTCATGTAAACCTTTTAATTTTACAAAACATTCAACAATGACTGCTGAAAGAGAAGAGAGGTCAGACATGAAAGACTTTCTGACCAAGTAGGTTCTCTAAATAAACTGCCACCCACTCTCCACTTACCAGTATGAATGTTGTTTCCATCCAGAATTTCCTCAAGTACTCTGCCAGATAGGGTCAATGTGACTTGACAAGAAATTTGTAACATAATTTCTTTTTATTTACATAATTTCTATTCAGGGATATTAGAATCAAGAAGTTATGCTTTAATATGCTGCCAGGTGTTAACCATCCAGGCATGAAGGATTGTATTTGGTCACATATTGTGGCATCAGAATCTATCCTGGACATACTTAAATGCAAGGAAAAAAACCCTCAGGAGGTGGAAAAGGAAACAACTGGGCACTAGATAAGTGGGTAGAATTTTTATACTTTGAAGATGCTGTAAGTTAGGTTCTCATTGCTTTAATACCTGTGCTCATGGGAACCATTTCTTGTGTCATTACTTCATATATGGATATTAGGGAAGGTAGAATGGGATTCACTGTGTTTAGCCCATGGAGTTCCTGTCCTAGCTCCTCGAATGGAGATCTGCAGTGACATGCAGACCCTGTTTACATGTACAGATTTGGACAGTTGTGCTCCCATTCCATCTGTGCTCTCAGACAGCTGAATGCGAGCCAGCAGCATGTGTTATCATAGTGCTAATCCTAAATAATAACCAGGTAATGTGGTTCTGTAAGTTTTGGACTAGAGCTGGCCTATATCCAGCCAGCTCAGACCTCAAGTGAACAAGTAACTGCATCTGCTTCTGTGGATATGCTTGTACAATCACACAGGATTTTGTGCAGTCTCAGGATGTTCATATCTTTTGCTTTCTTTCCCTCTGTTGTTGCACTTAGGGGGAAAAGGTAGAGCAGGGAAAAAGAAAAAAAGAAAAGTCATTCACTGCTGTTGTGCTGACAGTAAATAAGCTATTCCTAAACTTTTTGATTTTGTGCATTATACTTGAAGTTAAGTATGGTGCATTTTATCTCAAAAGCAGCTCTTTTCATTCTTTCTTTCTTTCTCTTAGTGGAGGAGAAGGAGAGATCAATAAGCTCCTGGATATCTTAGACTGTCAATGAGCAGCAAATTTGTAGCTCAAAATATTTCAATAGGTGTTCTTGGAGGTGGAACCTGAATATGTAAGGGCTGCAGATTTTGTTTCTTTTTCTTTTTAAAATTGGTAGGGTTTCTTCAATTGAGGCTGATAGAATTGGTGATGAATAAAGAGGCAGTTTAATCAAGGCACATAACATAGCTACTTGCTTTTTTCTTCTCTAATGTGTGGATAGAGAGTAGTTTTTCTCCAGCCAGCTCTAAACTCTGACCTCCTGTGAGAAATTATGGCTTTTGGCCTTTGGTCGGTTCTGATCCTCAGCTGTTGGTGAGATGAGCCCTGTTGGTGATCCTAAAGTGATTCTCAAGATAGGAAAAGAGGGTTTTTAAAAGGTGTAGAAGAGAAAAGCAGGCAACCAAATAACTGTGCATAATGTGAGCTGGCTTACAATCTGCTCTACATACCCATCCATGAAGGTAAAAAGGCTCATCCCAGGAAGCAGCAAGGTAGGAGGAAAACCATCTGAGTATTAACTACTTGACCTCCTGTTCCAAAAAGAAAGAGAGACTGGGCTAGACCATGGGAAACTGAAAAGTCCTTGACTTAGGGTCAGCACTGCTTAGCAACAACTAAAACATCAGCATGTCCTCAACATTCCTTGTTACATTAAAACCAAAATGCAGCACTGTACCAGCTACTAGGAAGAGGTTGACTCTCATGTCTGAAACCAGGGCAATACATATTTCATGTGTTTTCTGTCACAGCAGGAGAAAATCTGAAAGCTCTTGTCAGAGAAGACAGAAGTACAAGACTTAGGTTAGCACACTAACTCATGGTAAGATATCCCAATTAAGGGAAGTTACTATCCCCATTATGAAAGTCATTGCCAATGAATGTTGCTGGACCTAAATGTGTTCACTGGGAGATATCCTGATTAAGCAGATCTCCTGGGTTATATCCTAATTAAATAGAGCATCTAATAATAGATATGGCAACAGGTCACTGGCTGGGTGACAGGATATTCCTCCTGAGCAGGAATCTTGAAATCAGGTTTATTCATTTATTATGAACCTCTGAGAACAGGGGAAAAAAAAATCATACTATATAATGAATTCTGAACTTCTCAGAAAACATTCCAATTTCTCTACTGGATTCAATGTCTTCATAGAACTTCATAAAGAAAATAGAGAGAAACTACTAAATTAGTGATTAATTATGTAATAGATTAGTAATAGCAATTTCAGCCAAAAAGATTGACACAAATTAGTGAATCAGCAATAGCAGACATGGCTGTCAATAGGTGGGTGGAAAATACCGATTTTACTGGCACTACATGTTGGGAAATGTTGAATAGGTGACACATCTCAGGTAGTAAAATATTGATTTAATATATTTCTAGAATTTCAAGGTAAAATTTCATGGAAGAAAGTTCAGAGTGAGATATAGGGAAATCTCTGTGTTTTCCAACTTCCACTGGATGTCACAACTCTCTGTTACTGCTGGCTCCTGGCTCCTTAGGACCGAGGGAGATGATGATCCAGATACTACCAGAAGGCTGAGTGCCACCAGGAGCAGCATCAGCCTCAGTGGGCTGGGGAGAGGTTTCTGAGAGTCCATCAGGGATTTTGCAGCATTCCCTGTCTCTTCCTATGCTCCTGAGCGTAGGAAACCTCAAGTCAAACCTATCATCAAAGACCTGCTGGTGGGAGAGTTGTTTAAAAACTCTACTTTTTCTATACTGTGGTACCTGATTGCTTTGAATTTTCTCTCTATAAAGAGTTAATTATATAGATAAAATTGTAATGATCCTGGCCTTGAGTCTGAGAGATGTAAATTCTTTTTTATAACCCTGTAACACAGAGAAATTCTTGATAGATCAACCCAAGGCTCTGCCTTGGTTCCTCACATGAGGAAGGAACAGCCAATTTCCAGAGCTCACACTTAAAACAGTTGTCTAGAAAACAAGCAAGTGGAAACAGGAGGAAAGAGGGAAGATAGAAATTGTAAAAGCATTTCAAAGACAGAGTGATAATGGAAAAACATTTGAAAAATTAAATCAAATATTGCAATATAGAAGTATTTTGAAGTAAAACACCTCCAAAATTGTAACAAAGGGAATGATGAGCAATTGACCAAAAAAAAAAAAAAGAACAAACAAACAAACAAACAAAAAACTCCAAACATTAGTCATACTACTGTGAGCATTAGAAATTACTGAAAAATGAAGGGCTCCTAAATAAAGTGCATATTTGCAAATGAAAGCAGCTACCTTCTGCTAGAGCTGCTTGCCATAGTTTGCAGAACATGGAAAATCAGCATAGTTTCCTTTCCCCATCTGGCTACCAGATTCCAGGGGTTTCTATTCTTCAAGCTACTTGTGCTTTTGGTATTTTCTGCTTTTCCAGAAAACTCTAAAATTGTTGAGTCTATCTTTTCCACAGTACTATTTTTAGATTTTAAGGATCATACCTAGCTATCATAAATGTTCTTTTTGCTGTAAAAAGGATTTTTAATGCGTTCAGGAACAAAGTTTCAGAGTGCTACTTGTTTCATTCTTATCCATTAGCTGAGCTATACACCTTCAGCTTTTTTATGAACTAAATTTTTCATGCCATTGACATTTCTTCTTTCCTAGGTGTCTGGAATACAACCTATTGTATTGTTGTTTTACTAAAACTGTTGTGTTTTAGTTATTTCTTATAGTTTACTCTTTTACAGGGTAAGATGAAGTAAGCTGTGTAGGATGTCCAAGGAGTTCCCCTTTTAGCTGACATAAAAAGGGAATGTCCTCATTGTCCTGATAGACCTATGCATCACATACTACACATGGCAGGAAACAAGGTGAAGTTTGCAGTGTTGATTCAGGTTTGATCCTCTGCTGAGAAATATGTCCAACATGATGATGAATAAAAAATGGAAGAGGTATGGGTTAAGGATTATTAAAATATCATTTGCCAGGAAAGTGAGTTTGTGGGTCTAGTGCACAATTAAGCTGAGGAAATTAAAAGGATAGAGTAAAGTATAAGTTTTCTTACACTTTTAGCCTGCAGAGATCAGCAGAATATCTTTGTGTGCTTTTCTTTTTTCCCCCTAAAAAGAACAGAATTTTATGCTTAGTACAGAAGAACATACTGGAGTTCACAATGTGAGGAGGCATTCCCTGAAATACGCTTAATGTAAATGCTGCTAGTTTGAGAATCAACAGAACATCTTTATTAGAGTATTTAAAGTAGCCAAATTAATTTGAATCCTTAATCACCTCATCTTTAATCTGATCATTTCTCTAATAGAAAATCTAACATTTAATTATAGAACCTTACATTAAAGTATTAAATACCAGAGTGTTTTACTGATCTTTTCCATGTGGCTTTGAAGATTGGAAACCTTGCTTCTTTTGGAACTGTTACAAGAGAACTTTTCTTAGCTTCCCTGTCCCCATAAAGCAGGCAATTTGTCCATTAATCTTTTTTTAAGCACAGAGGTTAGATGTCTTTTCTTAACTTTTTAATCTTATGGACTACTTTATAACCTGATAATAGAGTCAGAATTTTATTATAGCAGCTTTTAAGTGACAGGGGCTGGAAGAGACTAAAAGAAATTATTCTTTGCCAAATAATTCTCAGTAAAATATTATAAAGAGATTAAGAATAAAGAAAAAGGGGTAAGTGTCATGTGAAAAGGGGAGGCTTCCCTCACCCTTTGTGCGGGGAGATTTACTTGACAATTAATTTTTAACTTGTCTGTCATGGGGTTTCAGCACTCCAGGAAAGCTGGAAAAGACTCTTGTGTCTGACCAGTGTGTGATGGGGACCCCTCACTGTGCAGTCCTGCTGGATTGGAGGGTGGACTGACTGAGGGAAAACACCAGCTCAGCAGGTCTACCTTTTATTTGGGTATATTCCCTGCTGCAGTCAACTGCCAGTGCCCATGAGAGACTTGTACCAATGGCTTATGGAATAGCACTCTTTATTAATATAAAATTGTGGCAGGTTAAGGTTCAAAGATTGTTGGTGATAGTACTGAGTTCAAAAACATATTCAAAACAATACACAGCAAGCTCTAATCCCTAAAATGTATTCAGCACATGTAGGGTGGTTCTTACCCAATAAACGTCCCTACGAGGCACAAGACAGGTTCAGCCCATCAGATCCCAGCAGTTATGATGGAGTCTTCCCTGACTTTTCCCCCATTCTTGACTTACTTTCATGCTATTTCTTTATGTTTAGGTGGAGCTTGAGTGACTCTAGTCATGCATACCTTGTCTCCCTTCTCTTTTAAAGATACAATCAAAAATAAGTATCCCAGTGGGGGGTGGCCATACCTTAGAATCAGGTAATGTTGGGATGGAGGTGTCTATTACCATTAGGCTTTAATGAACCATGCTCATCTGAGGAGAGTGGTTTCACCACATTGTTGGCTCAGCAGCAGGACATCTCCTCTCTCCCCTGGCTGACAGATGTTACACGGTTTATCAGCTGCAAAGTACCATCAAGTTCCCTTCTTTGAAAGGATTTCAACAGTGCCTGGCCATGATTTCTCTGCTCTGCTCCACCCTCCATTCAATCCCATTAGCACATCCTCCCAGTTGCAGTTTGTGTGTATGGGGAACCATTGTGGAATGGGTTTCGAGCATGTGAACCGCATTCCATCCAGGAAACAGCAACTACATTTTATCCTATAATTTCCATACCGTTATAACTTGTGTTAGGATGCAAATGTAACTCCTCAGTTTCCTCTAATTTTATCCCCATTCATCTTTTCACAGTGTGGGAGAGAGTTACCATTTCTTTGTGGATGGACTTTTTCATCTGCCCAGAGAAAAATGTGGCAGGACAGGGGTGCTGTTAAACACAGAAATAAGCCAAGTTGCATTCTTCTATCAGGACAAAAGAGCATAATCGCTTCTCCCTGCTCCTTGGAGGCTGAATGCACATCCTCATTCAGCTGCTGGTGGGCCAGCAGGGAGGGTTATAAGCCCTGCAACAAGGGTAATTCTCCACCTTCACCCTTTCGTGTAACAAACTCAATTGCTCATGATATTATGTCCTGACCACAGTGAGCTCAGGTTGCGCTTAGCTAGTACAGGTAGTAGTAAATAGCATTACTGGAGTTTTGGCAACAGAAGCTTTTGTAGCTTGGATCATGCCTTTGGATTGGGTTATTATGGTGCCACTGCAGAAACAGCTGCACTAGCAGGTCAGAAATGCAGTGTAGATACAAAGGTGCAAGCGGGGATGACTGCTCATGGTGATCCTCTTTGCTGGAGCAAGCTCTGTGATTGCTGCCATGGTGCTGTGGCTCCCTGGAACATAGAGCCAGATTTCTTCGGGTTACTTCTGCTCCTGGATATGTGTGTGCTTTTAAGGTTCTTGTCTTACTACATTTCAAATATATCTGACATCAAAATATGTAGCTAAAGGTATGAAGATAATCTCTGGAGAAATTGAAGCTGTGAGTACAGGACTTATGTCTAAGTCACTTTGCTATATGTCAGTGGCATTTTCATTAATATTTTAATGAGATCTTGCTATTACGAATGAAAATAATATTAAGAAATGTTGCACTATGTAGTTTTTCTTTATAATTCTTTTCACCTAAGCCATGTGACTCATAACTTTTATGAGTTTTTAAATTCCAACTGGTCAAGACGAATAAAAGTGAATAAAAGTCTCATCAGTTGTACTACTGGTTATATTGGAGGCTTTTGCTTTCCCCTGCATTGTCCTACTCTCTACTTAAGAAGTATCAGTTCCCAAGGGGTGTGCTTTTTGTTAACAAGTGTTTAAAGAATGAAGTAGGTTCTAGACATAAGTTCAAATAGTAATTTAGATGGTAGTATAAACTTTTCTTAGCCCAATTTTTGAACTTCATGTTTTCCACGCTTCTTGCACATTCTAGAATGTCTGGGGTAGAAAGGACTACAAGAAGTTACTTAGTCTGTCTCACCCACAGCAAGATTGACAAGACCTGTAACACTTCAAGGGAGATTTTTGTTTTGCTCCTAGATATTTCCAATGACAGGTGTGTCACAGCACCCCTGTGCACCCTGCTTGAGTGTTTTAGGTGCCCTGGTTCTTTGGATGATTTTGCTGTTTCTAACCTGAGTCTTTCTTGCTGAAATTTAATCTCATTACTTTGTGTCCTTTATACTATGGGTGTAGAGAACATACTGTCTTTTGTGTAGGATATTTCAAACATTGCATTTCATCTGTCATTTAGCATTGTGAATTAGCAGATAGGTGTAAGCTTTTTAAGTATGACTAATTTGGTTAGAGGATTATTGATTTAAATGTCAGAAGGAAAAAACAGTAGGCAAGATATCTGCTAAAACCAGGAGACTTACATGGACATTTAATGATAAGAAATGCCAGTGGAAATGTAAGATACTGCTGTTTGACAGAAGTCTGCATGATAACAAATGGTATTAAGAGTATCTTGTACTTGACCCAAGTAATTTGCTAGGGACAGGAGAGAGTCAATACAGATATCCAGTCATGAAGGGAAAGAGAATTAGGATTTTTCCCTTTGTTTTTGTTTTTTATTGTTATTACAACCAATGTTAAGAAAACAAATTAATATACTTGTATTTGATTATTGTTGAGATGTTCAGACATAAACTGTTCTACTATAACCCACACCAAGTTGTCTTTCATTATGTATTTCCAATGGTAAAAGTACTTTTACCAAAATCATCATGAAAATTTGTTATTTCTGATGTAAGCATAGATGAGCTTTTTGACACTGATGATGTACAAACTCCTTTGTAGTGATTCCAAAAATACCAGTAAGATGATTTCCCTACACTGCTTCTTAGTTGTTCAAGGGCTCTAGAGCATGTTGTAGGCAGACGGTGAACCCTGCCAATCTCTGGAGCAGATTTTAAAGAAACAGCAATTGATAGTGCAGAGCAGCTTAAATCTGTTTTCCAAGAGTTGCCTTCCCTTGCAGTCATGGTGTTAAAACATGCCTTATCACAACTTGGCTTGCACAGAGGAGCTTCTGTTACCTGTAAGGAATAAAAGTAACTAGTTTATTTTAAAGTCTGGTGAAGGGATGGTTTCTGGCACTTTTGCTGTTAAAGTGAGCTTTTCAAGAGGCATTATGGATCTCACAGTTGTGTTCAAAGATAAAAGATCAATAATTATGGGGTTGTATAATTAG
Organism: Dicaeum eximium; assembly: GCA_013396995.1. NCBI lineage: Eukaryota > Metazoa > Chordata > Aves > Passeriformes > Dicaeidae > Dicaeum > Dicaeum eximium. Next base: position 2,430,802 of record VWZP01010715.1, read on the forward strand.
CAAAAATTTTTCCTATTTTTTTTTTTTTTTTTAATGGAGAATTCTGCAGCGGTTCTGTTCTGCAGAGCTGTTATGGAGCTGAAAGGTTGTTCATTAAGAAACATTGGTCCATTTTTGCAAACAGTTGTAATTTTTTTTAGCTCTACCATGCAGCTTCACAGTACTTTTCCTGAGAAAGCTGAAAATAGTTTGTGGAGATATCTCTTGTGCTATTTCTGGTTTTTCTGCTGATGTGACATACTGCTTTGATGTCCCCTGCTACATAACAACTTAATGTCATCTGCAATATCTTCACAGTGCAGCGAAAATATGGAAGTTTGCAATTGTTTACCTGCTGTGCATATTTGATGGAAAGTTTGCACTGGGTTAACTCATTCTGTTTGTCGTGGCTTCCATTTATCTGAGATGCACTCTGCAGCTGTGCTGGCAGCACTTCAAACAAGGGAGATTCAGACCTCTGTAGTATGAAATGAAATACTGAATTTCTGCTAATAACATAAAATTAAAAAATAGTGTAACCTTCATTACCACATTTTCAGTATGCATTTTATGGAGGAAAAAAAAAAAAAAACATCCTGAAGTACTTCGCAAAAATGTCACTGATTATGATACCTGTGTGGGTGCTCTCACCTTGGAAAGGTGATAAAGCCTGTATATATTAACAATGAGGGAATATTTCTGCTATGCAGCTCTGTTTTAATACAGTACTGACAAATGTATTCAACATATTTTCATGCTGTCCTATATTTAGTGATCCTCTGTAGTGTTTGCAGCCAGGAGCTGTATGCCTTTAGATATGCCATGCAGAAAAGAAAGGAAAATATGAAAGTAGGGAAGATGACTTTTTTTTAAAATAGAATTTCTTAATGGAACCAAAACAATTCTTTGCTGGTAAGTGGAGCAAATAAAAGTGATGTGATACAGAAAGATTGTTCTCGTCTCTCTTGTGCATTTGCCTTTTTAATTAAAATAAGTTAGCAACTATGTACTATTTAAAGCTTTTCTGCACATGCCACAGGGCTTTCAGTGTCCTGTCACCATGAATCATCATGTATTAAAACATTGCTATGTCAGACAGACTTTGCTGTTTTGTGATAGTGTTGATTCAGCAAATGTAAGATTTGGGGTCAAGCAGTAGGGTACCATTAAAATACAAACCAACTCGTTTCAGAGGTGCAATGTCACCCTAATGACATGAACAGCTGGGAGAATGGCCTTGCATTCAAAATATGAGGGGTAGGTAGTCACTCAGTCCTCCTGTCAATCCTGACTCACACCTTCATAGGCCTCATAACATTCAACTGTTGGTGGAGTGTATTCTCAAAATAAGGGGCAAAACTAATTATTTTGAGAATCAGTATGTTTTGTTCATGTATTAGGAATAGAAATGTTGACTCTTCAAGACATGATGTTGACATTACCTACCTCTTTTTTATGCATAACTCTGTGGTGTTAAAAGAACAAATGGGTAAAATCTTGAGATATGCCTAGATGCTTCTCTAGCAGTCACACTTAATGCTACCCCACTGCAATGACTTTGCTTATAGATCAAGAGATAAACTGTGGCCTAATCATTCATAAATGTCATACTATGTGTGCTTGTTGAAATAATATAAACTCTGTGCTCAATTTTGGGCACTGTAATTGATATCCCTATTATATGACACGTGTACAGCAGAACCTGGGTTTATGTGTCTTTGGCAGCACTCCCATAGAATGATTTAGTGTAATTACCATCACCTGTGTAATCAGTGGGAGTTTTATGTAAATAAGAGAGAGATTTAGATGGACACAAAGCAGAGTGTGAAAAAAAAAATTTTTATAATGAATTATGTGATTAAGGGTGAATTGCTGTTTGCATGTCTTCTGCATTTGCTTTCAAAAGTGCTACATTGGACACTGTGAGTACCCATACAGACGCTTCAAGCCAACGACCAGAATCAGTGCTGTGATCAAAGTAGAGCTGTGTCTTGTATGTTAGCCTATAACAAGGCCAACAAATTACATGGCAGAGTACACTGGGGAAAAAAAAAAACAAAAAACAGACCAAAAAACAGCTAGAGATGGCTTTATATCTTTCTTGCATGAATAGTATCAGGGCCTCCTATTTTCCCTGACTTTGACTTAGCTGGTTGAGCAAAGCAGAAAGATTGCTGTTTTTCTTTATGCAGCACAGCTGCTGAAAGGACCACACAGTCTTCTGTTAAAGATCACACATGCTTCCAGCACTCTTAAAAAATTAAATAAACTGATAAATAAACATGGCCACTCACAGTCAGTCACTTTTAGAGCAGACATGCAAAGAAACAAGCAGATGTATACAGCTGCCATGTTTACCAAGTGTGATTAAAAATGCAGAAAAACCAGTCCTTCCTGGAAATTTCCTCAGAACAGTTACATCATAAAGTATCTGTTTGTTTAGCTCACATGCTTCATTCAGAATAATTTTAGCTTAAAAATTTTTGAGTGAATGTTATAGGTTTGTGCCTAGCTTCTTGTTGGACTTCATCATTGTAAACTTTTGGGGTTTATAATCTCTGATTTTGGGACTGATTCAGTAACTAGACTTTGTCCCCCTTAGAAATCACTGGTTCCTGAAAAAATGGGCCCCATGAAAATGCTGTTTCACTGGTGCTATTAGCAGTAAAAATGATGGGAACAGAAGTTTCACTGAGCAGATGCACTATCTGCTCACAGTAAGCAAATATCAGCTTCAACCCCAAATTTAGATAAGAAATTTAAATTTCTTGATAACCAGACATATTGTGTTTATCTGTCTAGTCTCAGCTCCTGTCATTACTGTAAGTATTTCAGATAAAAAGAAGCATGTGCTTTCCATGTAAATAAGAGATTAATGGCAGGTTTTCAGTTTTGAAGATCTTCTTCAGTTTGTAATAGCAGTTAAAGGGCTCATGCAATTTGACTTCTTAATATAGCTTTTCCTCTCCCTCTTGTTCTTCCATTTCCTCCCCTTACAAATCGAGTACAAGTGTCTGTGGTTTGTACCCAGCTAAGAGCTCTTCCCCAGATACACTTCTATTGAATGCAGTTTTTCTAGAAGAGATTGGTCTCAGCATATGGCTGGAATGTACGAGTTCCTTCCCATCATATTTAGCATGGGTTTTTTTTGGCATTAATCTAAGTGTTGTTTTCCTGTAAGGAATGTTTCTTTCTTTCCTTCTTCTGTCTCCATCACAAATGTTTTTTATATTCCTGTGGATTTTACTTAATTCTTGATCTACAAAATAATGTGGTTCATGCAGAGGTGGAGTACTAATTCTAAAAGTTTTTCATTAATAAATGCTCAATTTTCAGGAAGTTCAGATGAATAACCAAATCCCAGTATTCTAGAGCTATTCCACTGGTGGCACTTGCTATTAGTCCTGTTAGTGATGATTTTGTATTTGGAATAATAATTCAGTAGTTTTGCTTCTGAATTAAAGCATGTTGGCAGATTTTCCGGGTGCAAGCTGCAGTTTTACAGAATTGCTTATGATATTTTGACTTCTCCTTTTGCATGAGGTCAAGTCTGCAACACAATCTGTTCTCAGAGAGAGATACATTAAAAACTGCCTCTCTTTTCTCAAAATGGGTCTAACAGGTATAGAAGGCTGCATACTTTATTGCCAGTTCACATGGCAACCAGTTAAAACAAAACAAAAGAAAAATCTCAAACCTGAATATAACATAAACTGAAAGAATGAAAAAGGAATTTGATGTTTGTCTTGAGGGATAGTCCATCCTCCTCTGCCACTTTATTTTGCTACTGTATAGCATGGAAATATTTCTGAATGTGAAAATATTTTTTTAATTGACAGCAACAATATTCAATATAACCTAGCCTTGTAGTAACTATGGAAATACTCAGTTTTGGAAAATTAGGAAAATAATGAAGCTTAAACAAATCTTGCAAGGCTGCTTAATATTTCTCAATGAGATTATTATTAGTGAAAGGAAAGAATCTATACTGCAGTCACAGTAGAGACCTTCTCATCATTTACAGTGCAGGGGTAGAACAACCTGAAGAAATGTAGAAAATTAACCAAGCTATAATTAAACATATTTGAGATTTGAAATATATGCTGAAAATATTAACAGGAAAATCCCTTGTATTTTATTCCTGGGTGAGTATGGTTGATGGTACAGCAAGTAAGAATAAATTGTTTAGAAAAAATTCAAACTTTGTATTTTAGCTGCAAACACTTTCCCCTGCTGGCAGGAGCTAAAATTAGAGTAGATGCATTTATATTGTTATATAAATGCACATTTTGCAACAACTGCGGATGCTGCCTGTCCTTGCAGCAGCTCAAAGAGACATCAGCAGGTACATAGGATGGTTAGGGGAGCTTGCATGTGTTACATGAATTCAATCAATATTACAGAATTATTCTGTAATTAGGAAAACTGCTGTATTGTGAATATTTCTTGTCACATGTTTATCTGCATTTACTGACAAGTTTTCCAACATATACCCTTCAGCCTCAGAACAATAGTTACATTTTAGTGACTGTCCCTTGACCAAAAATGAATATATTTTATCAATCTGCAGCAAGAGGGTGGAATATGACTAAACACAGAACAAAGAGGCCAAGCTTTTTCTATATAAAGAAACTCCCAGGATCACTTGAAAACCTGTCATAAAACACTCCAGGTAAGAAGAGAGGAGCTGTGTGTACGTGGCTTAACTGTTGGTCTTGCTAAGGTGAGCTGGACAGAAAAGGCTCCAGGGTTCAGAAGTGACTCAAGATGCACTGAAATGTCATGAAGATACTTAAGGTACAGGTTAAAAGGATGCAAAGCTCTGCATGTTTGCAAGACTTACCCATCTCCAGAATCATGTATTTTTCATACTTACATAGCAAACAGTTTGGTTTTAACTCAAGGTGTTGAATATCTCCAGTGTGACATGGTTAGGTTGAGGAATAGTCTTTTTGGCATGCAAACTGGGGAGACAACTGGCTGGTGGAGTTGAGGGATAATCTGTAAGGTTAGCACAGGGACACAAGCAGGGAGATTAGTCAGGCAAGTCCTGCTGAATGAGCCCTGGAAATACTCAAGGAGAGAGCAGTCTGGTGGAAATAGTATGAAGCAAAACTTGATCAGATCTGGTAGAAGTCATAGGAAGTAGAGCTTGATCAGACCAGAGATGGAGCTGGCTAGTGAAACTACAAATGCTGCAAGCTTAAATGGCTCTAAAAAAGTAAAGCTTTTTGGACTCTTCATGATTTATGCTAGTATTTATTTAGCAGCCAAGAGGGTTAGAAATATTCAGTAACTTGTATTTCTCTGTGAACATTTGTGTTTTCTCCACACCTCAACATCCTGTTTTCTGTAGACGGCAGAGGGACACTTACAAGTACTTGTTTACAGTATTTTCCAGCAGCATTCTCCAAAGTATTCACTCATAGCTTTACCCTGCTTGAGTAGTATTTCTTGATATGATGAACATCCTGTGTCTCATGAATAACTAAGCTCAGTGGGGTGGGAGAGTGAGTCTGTAGCTCTGTGATTCACCTGGGAGAGAAGAGGCTTTGATCTTGGCTTTTTCTCTGCTTAACTCTATACACGGAAATGTGCACGCATCTGGGCCAAACTGCATAAGCCTTGTTTGAATGTGCACTGGGGAATGCAGGGGGCTAAAGCAGGTTGGGCTTATTATACCGTGTTGTTATGGTGTTTGCACACAAGAATTGGCCGAGAAAAGGCATTGTGAGAGCAATAAGCAAACCTCGGTAAACATTGGTTGTCTTTGCAAGCTGCGTCAAGTGGGAATGTCAAATTGCTCTCGTTCTGCTCTGAGTTCAGCTCATCTCCGAAACAGTGAATTCTCGTCTGAATTACCTTGATCTACATGTGAGACAGACTGATGTCTCGTGTCTCACAGTCTCATTGGACTCTCTGTGTTTGAAATCTCAACTGCCCTCTTTTCTGAGACTTGCAGCTCATGTTCCAGGAATAGGAAAATAAGTTCTGAGCAAAAAGTGGTCAGGGTTTTTTGTTTGTTTGTTTTCAGTTGTGGTTGGGTTTTTTTTGAGTGGGAGGAGGGCAGAGAAGAGGTGTGGTATGGTTTGTTTTGGTTTGTTTTGATTTTTCTGTTTTTTGTTTGAGCTTAATAGGGGAAATACCCTAAGCCTTAACTTTGCATTTCAAAGTAGTTTTTAATTTAAAACTGATGGGTTTTCAATAGACATAGGTTTCAGCTTTTATTTTGTGTGTTTTCCTGACCAGTATTCAGATGCTCTTCACTCACAATTACAGACTTCAGCATGATTAGCACACAACCCTAACACCATTCAGGATGCTCTGTGCTTGCCTGCAGCTCTGTTTAAATGGAAATAATGGCCTTTTACAAGGTCACAAACAGTTTTTCACCTTTCTTATGTAAACTTTAATATGCAGAGAAGGTCATTCTTCTCAATACCGCCCTCACTCAACAAAACTAAGTCCTAAGCGAATGCTTATTTAGCCTAGTGCCTGAATCTGAGCCAATACAGGAGTACATGAAAAATACCCTCAGATTTGTGTCTCTGAAGATGAAGAAAATAGACTGCAAAGCTTTTCTTTTAAAATTACACTATATATCTGATGTTACATTGACTTATTTAAATAGTATTTCTTTTTTTAATAAAACTGTCTAATGGTGATACAAAGCATAAGAACTGAAAGTGCTTACAGAAATTAGCTATTTCTGTTGAATCTCATTTTTGCATTTCTTTCAGAGATGTATAGAATAATCTTTCTAAAGTAGTTGGGCATTAATTTCTTTGTATTCTACTCCCGTGAGTATGGGATCTAGAAGGTTATTTGATGTCTGGCTTTCTCATACATTGCAGTCCTTAAATAATGGTGTGTTTGTGTGACTGATTATACTTTAGATTGCTTATTAATGGCTAAAATTACTTTTACTCTGTTGTGGTTTACCCCAGCCAGCAGCTAAGCTCCACAGAGCTGCTCACTCACTCCCTGCCTCAGCAGGACAGGTGGCAGTGAATTGGAAAGGTAAAAGTGAGAAAAGTTTTGGGTTGAGATAAGAGCAGTTTAATTATCTTTCTTTTAATAATAATGCTAATAGTAATGTAAAGAAAAATACTAAAGAGACAGGAGTAGAACTCCAAAAAGAAAAGTGATACAAATTGAACCAATTCCTCAGCACTGACTGACTGATGCCCAGCCAGTCTCAGCAGTGGCCCCTCAGCCAACTCCCCCCCAGTTTTACTGCTGAGCATGATGATATGGTCTGGAATATCCCTTGGGTCTGTTGAGGTCAGCTCTCCTGACTGTGTTGCTTTCCACCTTATCCACCCCTGCCTGGCCTCCTCACTGGCAGGACAGTATTAAAAGGCCTAGACTCTGTGTAAGTACTGCTCTGCAGTAGTTAAATTAACTCTGTATTATCAATCCTGTTTTCATCAGAACCTGAAAACACAGCCCCGAGTAGCTACTATGAAAGAAATTAACTCCATCCTAGCCAAAACCAATACACTCAAACATGTTTTAATTATGCTTCCCTGTAGGTCGCACTACAATATCAAACTATGTAAGTTTTTCATGTGGTTTTTTTTGTTTAATTAGCAAAGTCTTTAGCACAAATGGATTACAATTCCCAGTACTGCTGGGAGACTGCTTTAGAACCACAGCATGCTTTTCTTTTGTTTGACATCCCCTTCTCCTCAATGTTTTTCTAATCCTATTATTTCCTTTCTTCAGAACTACAGAATACAGTAGTTGCATCCCTGAGAGGAAAGGACAGACTGACAAGATGACTTGCTGCTTATGCTGAGTTGATAGGTTGTTTAAATTCTACATTTGTAATGCAGATGGAAATAAACAGTTTCTGAGCAAAAGCTGCTTAAAGAATTTAGTCGGAATTTTGCATTCAAAAGAAATTGCTTACTTGAGCAAAATGAAAACGTTGATGGGGCCCAAGTGGTTAACCAAAAATTCTCACCAAGCCCCTCAAAAACCAAAAGCATATCACAAAAAATAATAAAAGCCTTGCCAGATACAAGACCCCGAAATAACTAGTTTCATAATGAAGTCACTAAACCTTACTAATTTTACATGAGGGTAAAGGATTTTAAAATACTGACCCTGTGGGATCACGTAGCATTGGAAGACTTGAACTTCAGTTCTATAAAAGCAAGGAGGCCCTATGGTGAGAATTACTTAAACAAGCCCTGAAGAAGGATGTGTTTCAAGGTAAACAATCCAGTGAGTCAGTGTGTAAAAAATGTTCTTCTTTCCTTTTCTGTTGTTATGGGCACGCACAAACTGTGGATGTAAATGAGATCCTCAACTGCTAGTTAGAGCTGAGCACTTCTATACTCTTGACCTTTTGGCAACTTTGGGCTTAGAGTCCAAATTCTACATTGATATTTTGATTATTTGGGTTAGACCTGATTTCTGTATGGATAAGAGAATTACAGCCATATGTAGGTGTGAACTCTTATTAGCCCAGACAGTGATATGTCTTCTAAGCTGTTGTTTCTGCAGTGCTGCCCACTCTCCCCTAACTCATATAAATAAAGCATATTTATTGAATTTAGTTTATTTTCTTGAATTTTATGTAGCCTTCCTTTCCTTTACTGTGAATTTATAAGCTTTTGTAATAAAGATCTGTTTTTTAATATATTGCCTTTGGTTTATTTAGAGTCATCCTCTGAAATGCCCCACAGGGAGCTGTAATTTAAGTTCACTTTCTAGAAACAGAAATCTGAGTATCCTGTTAAAAGTGAAAGTTTAACATTGGAGGCAATCTGTGAATTTTAGGTTAATAAGCTGGATGTATGACTTCCACTGCAAAACATGTATGAAAAAGTCTTAATTGAATAACATACTATAAAATCAGCATTCATGGGAAAAAAACACAGAAGAGTATAGACTCCTTTGGGTAGCAACAGAGATACAATTTTATACATAGCTTTTTGATATTTTGGCTGACTGTTAAATACAGATAAGCTGCATACTAATCCCAATGCGTCCTTCTGGGGATGCAGTCATCAGACAGCATCTACCAGGCAGTAACAAAGCAGCAGACATGCAGCGTGCCAGCACCTGAACTAAAAAGCAGCTGTGACAGTGTCAGTGGCAGAGCCATTGTTTGATGTAGCAGCCAACAGTAGCTCGGTGCCTCCCAGGAGAGCAGGTGAAACTCATTTTGTTCCACCAGAGATGGCAGAACAGCCCTGGCCAAAGTCGTGCTTCTCTTGGCATGGGCAGGAGTGGAGGAGGATGGAAGTGAATCAGGAGGCTGAGGAGAAAGACCCATAAAAGCAGCCGTGTTTCTCAGGCTGAGGCTGTGGGAGGCAGAGGACAGCAACCCATATGCTCAGAGGGGTCCAGGTCTGTCCTCCAGCCCCAGCCTTCCCCCTGACACCCCCACAGACACACACAGACACACACACAGACACACACACACACACACAGACACACACAGAGACACA
>VWZP01010715.1:2440831-2530154 GCA_013396995.1 Dicaeum eximium
CACACACACACACAGACACACAGACACACACACACAGAGACACACACAGAAACACACACACAGAGACACACACAGACACACAGACACACAGACACACAGACACACACACAGACACACAAAGACACCCAGACACACACACAGAAACACACACACAGAGACACACAGAGACACACACAGACACACACACACACACACACACACACACACACACACACACAGACACACACAGACACACACACAGACACACACACACACACACACAGACACACACAGACACACACACAGACACACACACAGACACACACGCTCCCTTCCCCGCGGTGCAGCAGCCGCAGTGCGGTCCAGGCTCCAGGCTGGTCTCAGTGGGCAGCAGGACCACAGGCACTGCATCATCCCTGGCTGCCTCCTGCTCTCTGCTGGGAGCTGCCTCACTTGCTGGTCTCTGCCCTCTTAGCAGTGCTTCTGTCACCTGGCCTGAAATGCAAATACCTGATAGGTGTGCTAACAGAGCTGAGGAGACTCTGCCCATAAAAAATGAGATTTTGGGATTAAAAGCATCCTGTAAAGGTAGTTGACTGCTGTTACTCTGGTATCTTAAATCCATACCAAATCGATCCTTGGACCTACCTCTGATGGTGATAAGTATTTATTTCTGTCACAAATGAAAAGCTTCTGGGACAGAGATGTGCCTGAGGAAACATGAGAGATGAAGAGCAGAGCAGTGAACTGAATCCAGGTCACAGCTCAGCTCCCTAGCCAGGAGCAAGGCCTTTGTTTGCTTGCAGCATCACAAGTCCTCCAGGCTCTGCAGTGAAGGACTGTAGTTCTCTTTGACTGCTTAGAATGCTGACTTGAGCTCTGGGAACATCTCTCAATGCCATGAGTGTACCTGATGGAAGAAATAGTGGGCACTGATTAGAGTGATCGGGATGTATGATCCCATGCAAAAAAAAAAGGCTTAGATCTCTCTTAAAACCTCTGGGCTTTATTGCTCTCCCTAAATCTACTGAAACAATACTCTCTCTTTCACAGCTAATTAAGAAGCTTCTAATTTCTAGCCTAACCATGGTCATATCTTCTTTTCTTCTTGTCTTAACATTATAAATTGTGTAAATAGCTCTTTTGTCTTGCAATATTTTTTCTGTCACTTCTGAGAGAACCAGATTACCATAGTAGGACTGAATGTCAGTAGTGTAATTCAGTGTAGAACTTTATCCTGAGTATTTTTTGCAACTGTTATGCAGAATTTGTGTAGATACTTCAAAAATATTAATTAGGCTATCCTGTCAGCTTCACCCTTTGGTAGGTACGTATTTTACCATTTCATAGAGTGCAGTCAAATGCAGCATTCTTGTGTCTCACCCTTGAGAGGCCTTCTCTATTTGACTTTAATGTGCTGGGTTTTTAAATATGTAACCTAGAAGCATAACAGAATACAAGATTTGAATATAGTTTTGTACCTAATTTTATGTTTATTCCTGTAGTATATGACATTCTAAGGTCACTGATTGGGAGTTTGGGCTTTTTTTTTTTTTTTTTGGATGCCTCAACTTTCAGCATCCAGAAGAATGTCTTAAAATAAGAAGAACCTGACATGAGAAAACTCTTAAAAAGCTTTGTTCACTTTTGCAGGTGAACCATCTGTCTTGTGTTTCCATCTGCTAATTTAAAAACATCTTGATGAATCTAATCAAATTCTTTCAGGCTGGTTTTTGATTCTAAGATGGTGTACAGTGAGATTGCATTATTATTTCCATCTTCAACCAGTCTAAAAAAGTTATATTCACAATTGTGTTATCAAATATATCTGTACTGACAATCAAGGAACTATGTTGATTGACACCATCCAGGGTTTATTCCCATTTTTCCTAAGCCATACCAGTGCAGGACTTCGCTAGAAACTTAAAGAACTTCTCTCCTACTTAGACTGTGATTGGTACAGTACAGCCCTCTAGGAGTGTGGCTGTCAAGCAGTAATCATGCATTATTAGAATCATTAGATGTAAAGATCTTCAATCTCTGTTATTTGGCTATTTTGACAATGTCAGAACCCTGGAATTGTTTAGACTTCTTTTCAATGACTGTAGACCAGACTAGAATGACTGTAGACCATAGACTGTATTCTGTGCCTAGATAGTTGCTCATCATAAAATGCAAGTCTGGTAGTGAGAAGGGAGTATAGTTCATTAAATACATAAATCTCTAAAATATTTTTTGCTATTGTTGTTGGTTTAGTGGTCTTACAAATTGAACCTTCTGATACCAGCAGGACTTACTTAAAATTTAAGAGTATTTTGGGGAAAAATTGTTAAATCAATCCTTATGGCAGCAGATACAGTATTATTGTAAAAAGGATTTTCAATATAAACTATATTATGCATTACAAAACTATATGGTTAGTATAGTTTGTAAGGTATTTTGAAAGAAAAAATATTTGATTGATTCTGATTTATTAGTTTAACCCTCTGCCTGTTGGAGAAAACAGTAATAGAATGTAAGCACACTTGGATCCTGGTTTGGCTTCTACATACGCCTGTAGGTGCAAAAGAATTTCAAACAATTGAAATGAAGAAGCCGTGTAATGAAGAGGCTCTCCTAAATTATGCAGTGCTAATATTCTCGCTCCCAGGATTTTGTGTTGTAAGAAGTTTGCCAACTGTGCTAGAGCAAAATGGGATGATTGAGAGAGATGTGGGTGGGGGTGAAACTTACCCAGAAGAAACACAAAAAAAGATGGTAGGGTGAGGAAAATGAAGTGAAACACAAAAGTTTTGGATGTACAATTAAACTGTCCCAGGAGCTGTTTTCATGGTCATGTATGATGATCACTTGTCTAAATCCTGATGCAAACTCATCTGAAATGTGTGAGTTTAGAGAGACAAGATAAGACAGACAAGATTTAGCCCCATATGGCTTTTCACTTTGATCTTCAAAGGTCAATTTTGTATTGCTGAGCCAGTATTGAATAAGTCCCCAATTAATTAGGAAGAGAAAACACTTCTGTTCAGAAAAAACGTGCATCTGCTCAGTGTTACTTTTTTTGCAGCAGGAAAATTAATGACTGCAAACAAAACAATATTTCCTGTTCCATTCCCTCTGTCCTTACAGAACAGCACTAATGCAGGATACACCTCACTAGCTGTTCTGACAATTTCATCATCTACCCTCCCTGAATAACAAAAATAATAGATATAAGCCTTGCATGAAGTGGACTTTGTTTTCTTTGGTAAAAAGAAATTAGATTATCCTTTGCTTTTTGTATAACATCTTTCATGTAGAGTACATTCCAAAAGATATTCTAGAGGAAGAGCAGCAACAAAAAAGAAAGCAAAAAGCAAAATAGTGAATACTAGCTATAGACAAGAGAGAAAATGCAATCTAAAAAGAAATTGTATGTTAATGAGATTGGATTTCAATTTCACAAGACAGAAAAGACATTCACACCTAGAAAAAAATAACACTAAGTGAAGAAACAGAGACACCTGTGTTAAATGAACTGAGGAAAAAGAGAACTAATAATACCTTTTGCTGAATTTGCTGTATGAATAATTAAGCAAAACCCCTTTGAAATCCCAAAACCCAACTCACCAGTACCTTCCTGCTATTTTGCAATGCTCAGGTGGTTTCCGTGGTGGGATGGAATAAGCCTGGGAAAACTGAGGGTTTGTTTTTGTGGTTGCTTTTTTTTTTTTAAATTCAGATGAAGAAGCCATTTAACTAATATTTTTATTGTGGGTAATTTATTTCACTTCTACAGCATCAGAAATCATCAACACTTGAGCCTGCTTGGTCTACAAGTGAAATAGGACATATATTATTTTCTACAGACAGAGGAAGAATAGGATATGATTCTTGAGAGTTGCTTTTGGGTCAGCTAGAAACACATCCTCAGTGTTTTGACTGGAATGATGTGACAAAACAATTTCTTCCACCACAGATCACTCTCCCAATTGGTTTTGCATGTCACATGAATGAAAGAGAGGGTTGTTAGCAGATATATTTTGCATTTAAAAAGCTGAGAATTTGCATTTTGTTTATGTCAGACTGCAGAATTTGGACTTTAATAAAGCCTCTGCAGGAATCCTCTTGCACTGCAAGTCAACTTGAAGGAATGGTCTGAACAATAAAAGCTGTAGATTTAAGACCCATTCAGCAGGAGACTGATGTGCACATTACTTCAGATGTATTCAGAATCCCACAGATGCTTCCAGTGCCTGCACGTTCACATGCTGGGAAAAGATCAAATAAGGAAGTCAGTTTGAGATTTATGATAATGCCAGTACTGCAGACTTCAGAAGGAGTGGTGCAACGTGTCCTTAATATTATGCTTAAATTCTCTGGAAGAAAATACTGTGGGGCATTCTGTGTAATCAGGGCCTTTGGTTTTCCTTGCCCACAAAATGTGTAGGGAGGAGTAGAGGAGGTCCAGGTGGATTAAAGGAGAACATTCACAGTTAAACTGAGCTCAGCTGGCTGCCATAGCTAATGTGATTTACTCTAACCATAGGTATTTCAAAGAAAGGGTTTCAAAGTCCTTTAGGAGGCATTTACCAAAAAGATTTGACTGCAATAGGTTTTGCTAATTATTATTATACAAATTGTTGCTAAAAGAATAATAAAAAACTGATGTGGAGCAAATGCAGAGATAAACTGGATTTTGAATCAGTGGAGTCCTTGGGTTTTTGTCTATTCTTTTGTATACTGTATACTTGCCAGGAATGCATGGATAAAAAATGAGTTCCTAAGCACAAACCATTTTGTATGATGTGAATGTTATAATCATGAATCAAATATAATTTGATTCATATGGCATTTTTCCACACACCTACTCATCTCGAGGAAGAAGGAGAAACGAATCTGCCTGTCCACCTACATAACAACACAAGGCGCCTGAACTTAGGTAAAATGGGCTCCTAGTGTTGATATAGTTGCTTGGATAGATATATTTATCGTGTTCTGAGTAAATGTGAAAGAAATGCCAAAGAAAGAATTTGCTGTGCCAAGGATGGGCTCAGGAATACAAAATGTCAATACCTCTTCTTGTGCTTTCCTTTCGTTTACCATCGGCAGGCTGATATTCGATTTTCAGTAAAAATGTAACCAAATAACTTTTGTTTGTAGTTTGTCATCATACTGGGAACTCTTTTTTGCTATTATCATTAATTGTTCTAAACCACAGTGAACCTAAAGAAGGGTCTTTGAACCTCCTTTCCTTAAAACACTGCTCTGTGACAAATGCTTTCTGTTATTATTTAATTTTTGATTTTTTTGATTGAAGTTCAGATGGTGGGATTTGCCCTAACTTCAGAGAGCTATAGTTGCACACTGTATACCAGTGAGGTAGGATAGTTGCTTATAAAGTGGGTATCTCAAACACAAGGGTATTTCAGAAGTGAAATCATGCTGCTTCATTCTGAAAGCACAGTTTTCTTAAATGCCATGCAAGAATCAAAACTGATCAAATATACATTTTGTGTCTGTGCAGCAGTTATTTTTTTTCTCTTATTGGGCAGAGCTTAATGTAGTGTCACAGAAGATCTTCCTCATTTAAGTTATCAAGCAGTTTATGAGCTGACACCAGTTCATTTTGATACTGGTGAAATGTCCACAGGACCCGCTTCCAGCCCTCTCACCCGTAAGAGCCAGCTCCAGTGGCTACTGCATGGCTATTGGATGAAGGGAGTGATGAGAACAGAGTGCCTGCCTTATTTATTGCATTTAAAATTGGACAAACTCATTTTTTATCCAAGAAATGAGGGGAAACAAGAAGAGTGGATGTTTCTACTTCTAATAGCCAAGCCTTCAGAGTTCATTGTGCTGCACTCTGGTCTGGATTGTGATTTTGCACTATACTGAGTGAAAGGCCCTTATGTTACTGTGTGCATTCACTTTGGAGTCTCATGGAAACTTTAAATCACTTTCTCCTTTCCTTTATTTTATTTCTTTCTCACTGTATGAAGTTGAACCTATTTAACAGAAGTATGATACAACCCAAAGGGAAAGGAAGTTATAGATGAGGAGTTTTGGAGATACATACATGGAAAAATTATTGCAAAAATGTAATAATGTTAAATGATAAGGTACTTAGATGGTAAATTGTGCTTAAGAAAATGCAAAACACCTTTGAATTAAAAGGACAATCAGAATAATGAGCACTTTACAGACAGAAATCTGGTGACTGGTAAAATCTCTTTTATTAGTGGTTGCAGTGAGCAGAGGGTTTTGCTTATTCCAACATTTTTTCAGAAATGTGTTAATAACAAGGTAGATAATTATATATATTTTATGTTTAACCTTTATACCTTTAAAAAGGATTTTTTTAAAATCTTCATTTACCACAAGCCTTGGATAAATTTGATCAATACAGTTTTAGATATTGCATATAAGAGTCCATGTGAAAATGAGGGAAGAAGATAATTTATGCTTTCAAATGTAGGTGTATTTCGGCGTGGTATGTAAGATATGGAAGCAATACACAGAGGCTTTGCCTTGCTTAGTTGAAACAAAATGGTTATTTCACACCCTAAAGAAAAATGGTGTAGGAAATAGAATAAAGTAAAACTAAGAAGTAAATAGGCTAGGAAACACATTTTAAATCCTAAGAAATATCATCATCTAGTTCAATTGATGTCTGACTATGTGAACTGTACTGAGAGCAGTCTGGACTGAGAAAGATTTATGTGGATGTCACTTGAGCAAGGGTGGTAGGCAGGGAGCTGGTTTCACAAGGATACAGGAAAAGAAATTGTGATACTGTATTTTGTCCAGTTTACAACTGAATGGATGGTTTGATGGAAGGTACTTAACATTTAATTGTATTCTCTTCAAAATAATCTGTCCGTGAGCAAAGCCTCTCCCTAACCCTATAAATTACTAGTTGGGTTATGCCCTGGAGTATGAGAGTTTACTGCCCTATGAAATTGTTTTTGTTCTATCTACTGTAGCATAGTTTGTTCTCATTTTTCATATAAATATCTAATGAACATTCCAAACTATGAAAAATGAAACCCTTTCGGTGACTTCAGAGGGAGCTGTGCAGTATGAAATAGGACTTCTAGAAGCAAATGTAATGAAAATGGTGAACTCAAATCAGTAACCAATTTTGTCTTGTTAAATTTATTGTTATAAATACAAATATTTTAGATGCAGGGGAAAATATTTTTTTCAGCATCTAATATGGGAATTTTACTTTAAAACACTGCAGTTACTGGATAGTTACAAACAGAAATAGATGTAGAAAATCACTATATTTGAATATATAGCAAGAAAGGGTTCAGTATGTACCAGATAACTGCTAGGCTATTGTAAAAAGTCACTAAGAAAATGTATCTGGGATTATTCTGTAATTAGTGTTTTGAGTCATTCATAAAAAAAAAAGTTCTCTTGATTCTAGAGCACTGAATTGCTTGTCAGATATATCTGGTCCTTGATTTCAGTTGTCCTAGAAACTAAAGAACTTGTTACTTAAAAAACTTTCATGCAGCCTTTAGAGATGTGCGTATATGCCTGTACATTCAGATCCTTGCATATGCTGTTTTTCTTGGCCAGTTTTCTGGGGTCCATGAAAAAAAATCTGCAGACACACATATGGGGATATAAAAATATACCTACAGTTTTAGATACTAGAATATTCTGGGAAGCTGCATAGAAGTGTATCTAAATATACTTGGCAGATCTGTTCCAAAGAGAGGGGGGAAAGTGATGGATATATGTGATGAATAAGACCACCAGCTTACCAAGAAGGCAAAGCTGCAAAGTACATGCAATGTTGGGAAGACTTTGCCATGGCATTAGGATCAAACTATGTTTTTTGGAACTTAAAACCGTAATAATGAAAAAAAGTAAAAGGAAAATTGATCTTTAGGCATTGCAAAGTTTAGGCTCACTGATGTTGAGGGAATCCCTGGACCATCTACTGTAGCTTTTATATTTTTTGGGGTACTAAGTGTACTAAGGAAGAAAAATTCTAGCAAGGGCTTTTGATGAGCATAAGGGCACCTTTTCTCAAAAAGCCCTTGAGCTGGGGATTGTTGAAGGCTAGAACAATGTGTCAGCACATATGTTTATTCTTCCACTCTTACACTATGAGTCATAGCCAGGAAAGGACTACCAGGGAAGATGAACCTTTGGTCAGACCCATAACGGCTGTTCTCCAGTAGAAATTCCCTTGCAACTGGAAATCCAGTGATTTCAGTTAGCAAAATTTAATTAAATGACAGCTGGCGGGGAACTTTCAGCCACAAATGTGGGGGAAAAAATAGAAAAACTATTCCAAATAAAAATATGGAACTAAATCCTTCTGCAGAGATGAAAAAAAGTATCCTTTCCTGTCAAATATACAACTTTATTAGAAGAAAAGAATCTTGTCCATTCTAGACTTCAATCATAATAATAATAATAATAATATGATAATAATAGTCCTTTCTCCTAGTCTCTTCAGTGACAACATGCAACAAATCATTTATTCTTTGAATTGGTCATTTTTCATCATTAATTATCAACAAAGTGTGTAGAGGCAATTGCTGCCCATATGTGGCTTGAGAAGCCATAGTGAGAGTTTTCATCTCTTTGTAAAGATTTTGTGAAACCAGCTGAGGACTGAATTTGTGTTCAAACCCCACTGTAACTGCCCAGGGATATGATGTTTTCCTGTAATGAACAGGGCTTATTTCTGACAGAGTATTGCTATCCATCTCTTAGTGGGGTTGAACTCTGCATACCCAAAGTTACATTACAGTAATTTTTTTTCCAGTTGCATCCTGTCTGTGAAAACTGATTTTGAGTGAGTCATTTAAGTTCCACCATACTGGTTCATTCTTGGAAAGGATGACCCTGTCTTTGTAGACAGAAGTATCTGAGGGGAATTGAAGAGGGAGTTTGACAAATATTCTGAAAATAGTTGGAAGGTGCTCAATGGGAAAATACCAGGAGTCTGGAGTATAATTAAAATATTTTCTTATCCCCTCCATTGCTAGTTACTAGATTTAGCACTTGAGAGAAGTGGGGTTCTTCCTGGCTAGCTGTGAAAATAAAATTGAAGTTATCTATTAAGACATGATCTTGATAATTTCTCAGAATTTACAGCTTCAGAAAGCAGCTCTAAGTGCATGTCCTTGTGTTAGTTTTTGATAGGTCCTTGTCTGTTTAATTTCACAGCCTCTGTCTCAGGGACCTAGACTGACTGTAAATTCTACAATGCCATAGGCATAATTTCACTGTGTCTTGTTAAAAAAAAAATCGTCTGTTGGCTTTGATTTTAAATCAGGCTCTCACTGTGCCCTAGTCGAGCTTGGCATGCAATGCCAATCTGAGGCATGCAACTTGGAGGAAAGCATAGCAACACTGTGAGAGCAGGAATTCAATTTAGGAAGTCCCATGTGGGATTGCCTCTGGACTTCTGTCATCTGCAGCATTGCCCTTCAGCTTCTAAAGGACTAACCTGAATCTAACAGCCACACAGATGGTTAAAGGTGATTTCTAGGATATTAGTATATTATTTTCCAATTAAAAAATCAGCATCAAAAGAAGCCGATCAATAGCTAATTCTGTTGCATGTAGTTTTGTGCTCTTAATGTCCTTTTTCCAGATAGGATTTTACAACAAAGACTTGCTGCTGGAATCTCTTTAGGTTTATGACAGATGCATTTCCTTCCTTAAGCACTTTTGGTCTTGACTAAAGTTGTAGTGGCGAGGAGACTAAGGATTCCTGTTCTGTTTGACATGTGGCAGCACAGGACACTGGGGGAGGTACGGTATGGAACAGATGTAGGCTCTGTGGAGCACTGTAAGTCTTCTGTAGGTATTCTCATCCAGATGGAGTTTGCAGAGAATAGTGCTCTATTGTGGATGTATTTTTTGGAGATAGGAGACTAAAAGATAAGCTCAAGATCCTCAGGGTCACTTTTCTGGTCCTGACCAGCTGTAATTTCCTGCTTCATGTTTTTGTTCCTATGCAAGAGATGACTCTTAAGTCAAGTGAGTAGAAGTTTCACAGGAGAGGAAAAATTGTTGAAATCTGAGTGGAAAATGGCTAGACTTTGGTTACTAGGAGAGCTATGCACTTAGTTGACTTCATATGGAAAACCTGCCAATGATTAGTTTACGTATCAAGAAGTAAAATTGTCATTGTGAAAAGGCCTAGCTGAGGCTAAACATTTTACAGTTTTACAAAAACTGTTATGAGTTATATTTGCACACTGAGATCCTTATGCATTTGTCCAAGGAGCCCAAATCTGAAGCCTGAAGTTGGACGGTGTCTTGCAGATTGTACACAGATGTCTGGTATGGGTTCCAGTAGACCTTGTGTGCACATGCCACTCTGGAAAAGCACAAGCCCAGCAAGGTCACTGTCCCTGACTTGTCTTCTTGTAAACAGGTGTTCTACATGGTTGTTTCGTTGTCTTAAACTAGTATATGTATATAATGCTGCTTTCTTCATTGGAATTAAATTTATTTTCAGACAAGCTATCAGGAGTGGTATTGTGCAGTTAATATCTTCTTTTTACCCCTCCCATATTCCTTTTATTTTCATTTTTTGGCTACTCTGTTCTAAAATGATAGTCCCTCTGCAAGAAACAAGCACTGGAAAAAAAGGCAGAAGATATTTGTGCTCCTTAGAGCTCTCTTTTGCTTTTTACTATTTGTTGTGGTTTAACCTCAGCAGGCAGCCAAGCCCTACACAGCCCCTTGCTCATTCAGTCTCGCAGCAGGATGGGAGAGAGAATCAGAAGGGTAAAAGTGAGAAAACCCACAGGTTGAGATAAAGACAGTTTAAAAGGTAAAGCAAAAGCCATGCACACAAGCAAAGCAAAGCAAGGAATTAATTCACCACTTCCCACGGGCAGGCAGGATTTCAGGCATAGCCAGGAGGGCAGGGCCCTATTTTGGGTGACAGTGTCTGGGGAAGACAAACACCATCACCCCAAATGTCCCTCCTCTTTTTTCTCCCCCCAGCTCTCTATGCTGAGCATGACATGATGTGGTCTACAATACCTCTCTGGTCACTTGGGGTCACTGCCCCTCCTGTGTCCCTTCCCAACTCCTTGTACAGCCCCAGCCTCCTTGCTGCTGGGGTTGGGCTGTGAGGCAGAAAAGTCCTTGGCTCTGAGTAAGCGCTGCTCAACAATAATGAAAGCATCCCTGTGTTATCAACATTATTCTTGTCCTAAATCCAAAACACGCACTGCACAGTCTCCGACAAAGAAATTTAACTTTATTCCAGCCAAAACCTGCACACAATTGAAATTGATTTCCCTCTTTTCCATCCTTCCATCACTGAAAAGTTTCTAAATGGTGGGAAAGGGATACTGTCTCTTTAAACACTGAATCCAGTGGAACTTCGTTCATCTTCGGCTGATTGTGATCTTTCTCATATAGAGAAAAATATTCTCAAAGTTGTACTGTTTTGGCTGCTAACAGAAATCAGAAAATGAAAAAGTAAAAATTTTAATACTTAAATTTCTAGTAACTTTTATTGAATTCTTCTGGGATTTGAAAATACACATTTGACTTGAAAATTTTAATGCAAACTCTCACAGTAGGTTTATTATGAAGGGTTTGGAAGACCCTTGTTCCTTTACTTTTTCTTATAGCAGAAGTATGTATTTCACTGGGGAAACTTCTTTAAATAAGCAGAGCAAGAAAGTTCTTTAGAAGTCTGGAGAATAAAGGATTCATTCCTATTTTTTTTTCCACTTCAAAACTTGACAGTGATTAATCATAAAGCGTTGCAAACAGAGGTGTATTATTATTTTAGCAGTAGGCATTTGCCAAAGATTTTGTTTTAGGATCAGCACTATTATTTGTGCATTACACTGAACAATGAGTGATTGTAGCACATCTCTCCAATCCTTACTTGCTTTGTTATCTTCTCTTTGTCTTCTATGTTATCTTCATTTTTTATCCTCACTCGCTACTTTTGGCAAAAAATATAGAATGGATTTTTTGTTACTGCAAGGTGGAGTTTCTTTCTCATGAGTTCATGAGGCTAATCATATATCTCTATTCAAGACATAACCCAGTGTAAATTTAAGTACCTTCATTTTCCCCATTACATCTTTTGACAGATTTGATGGGCATTACATTTCAGAATCAATTAGTTTTGAAAACATGTATTTCTGTATTTTTCTTTTATAATATGTGACATGTAAGTGCTCCATGAACAATAGATTTTTGTGTAGTATAATTTTTTGATAGCTTTTGGGACAAAGTAAAACGTAATGGAGGATGCTTAAAAATGTTACATATGACGAATTGTCTCAAATTACTGAAACCATGTGATCAGATGAGTAGTGTGGAGGGAGAAAAATCCTTCAGGCCCTTGATGAGATAGTTTGTTGATCAAAGGTCTATGTGGACAAGACTAGATGCACACTGAAATAGGCTTTTATTTATCTTGTATTAACAACATAATAGTGTCCACTATTGTGCAATGCTCATAAAAGCAATTTTGTACTTGGTGACTATATTTTTTTGTCATTGCTGGTGTGTTTTTTCATCTCATTCTCTAAAAAATGTAGTGGATCTATCAAACTTTGTATTAGAAGGGGGTGAAATGCAGACATCTTTTGTCAGTTACTATATACAATGAATACATAATCTGTGACAAAGCAACCACTTCCATTTCTTTTACAGCTAATGACGATTTACTGTAGTACAGGTATTATTTGCATGGAAAGAGTTAGATCTGGAGTATTCTAATATTAAATCAGATGGAAATAAATCTATAGAGGCACTTGCAAGTTTTCATCTCTGGTAAAACCAAGAAGAATGCTGGCAAGGATTGGTCCAACCACCCTCCTAGTGTTTGTTCTGTTTTCCATGTCTTAAGCCTTTCTTCCATTTGATAGCTACATTAGTAGAAGTATCTAGATTTCCCTTTCACTGTAGTGTTAATTTTGTACAAGGTTCCACCCATTCATCTGATGTCACTGAGCAGCTTGGCTGAGGTTGAATGAGATTGATATATTCTAGCTGAGACTCTCCAAGTTTGGACTAGGAGAGCAAAACCCCTTCTTCCCACTGGCTACCGTTCTTTCCAGGAGATTTTACATTAGCTGTGCACTTGCATGGAAAGAGCAGGTTTTTCTCTTTCTCCCTGCATGGATAGCAGCTTTCTTGCCATATTTTTCTGACTTTGATGTTATGTAGAGCCTTTGTTCCTTTCACGATGTTAGTGAAAATGAAGCCATATTTCTAGCATCTGGAAAAATGATAGGTATGGTTAAATCCTGTCCTAATACAGGACAGACTACGTAACATTTGATTCTGTTTGCTGGTCCTTTCCCAATAAGGCAAGTGCATCCCCACTGTTACATATCAGACCTCCTATCGAGAATCCAGGATCCTCATCCTCCTGATGAATTATCCTCCAGATAACTCATCAGACCTCCTATCAAGAATCCTTAGTATATGTCTGCTGCATCATTTACAACGTAGGATTAGTTTGGAAGATTAATTTGATATTTGTGTCCTCAAACAAAAAAAACAGAGGTGAGTAATTAGATATTCAAGAAAAGTAAACACTGCTGTATTTCTGCAATTTATTTTATATGTTAAGGAAGATTTCCTGTCTGGCATCCCAGAGCCTCTCTGGCAGTCACTGTCAGACCACCTGGATGCTCTGCTTCATGCCCTGTACTCACTCCACAGTCAGACAAGGACTCCTCACCTTTTGTATTTTGAGTGCCCAGTCACCTGGCAGTGACACAGGTCCCCATGCCCTTTGTTGTGCAAAAGGTTGGCAGGAACCAGCTCACTGCTTCTTGCCTCAGGCTCCTGCCCCTCCAAGCTCAACCTGAAGCTCTCTCTGCAGCTGCTCACCAGCCACCTGCACTGTTGCATGCCCATAGTATCTTTTGTCCAAGAACAGGCAAGTACCTTTTCAGCATTTCTTATACTCCAGAATTAAAACCGTTTCAGTGCTTTTACTCTTGTCCCAATGTTTCTACATTGTTGTTACATGCCTTACATGCCTCTGTTCAGTTTGCAATCTCTCTTTGATTGAATGCACAGGCCTTCTGAACACTTTCCAGTGGCTTCCTCAGCTATAAATTCTCATGCCTGTTGCAGCTGTCTGACGATATATCCTGGTTAGTCATTTTTGTCCAAATGCCTTTTTTTACTCTCTAGACCTGTATGAATTCAGTTAATCCTGTATCTCAACATACTTCAGGAAATGCCAATTAGCTGATCTGCTCACTCCTGGACTTCTCAAGAGACATTTTAACACTTGTTATTGAATACATAGATACAGAAGGCTCTTGGTTTTAAATGCATAGAGATTAAATGCAGTGCAGCAAACTTTCTTAAATCTACAAAATCTGTGTGGCCAACTTGAATTCAGTTACATTTTTAAAATTAAGGTAGACTTCTGTAAGTTTATATGTGTGGATGGCTGCAGAGTCACTAACTCCTTCATTTTACTGCTGTGTTACAGAAGAAGTATTGCCGATTCTTAATATCCCTGTATTTTCAACTGGTGTAAAGAAGCATAAAGACCTGAAGCAATATAAAAGATTTAGTTTTATTCTTTCAGTTTTTTATTACCCACAATGGTGAGAAGTCAGCAGATAAACTTCCTTAATATTTTTAGATCCTAATTGTGTTTTTACCCGTGTCCAGCTCTCAAAGAACTTTGAAGCCAGATAGTTAGGTGCTAACATCAAAATAGATATATATATAAATATATGAATTTTGAAAATGTAACTTGCAGCCTAGATACTTAATGAAATAAAACCAGGCTTCCTAATTTTTAATATAACTTGATAACACAACTTAATAATATACAAGTTATTGTGTTTGGAGAAATGAGGGAGGTGGATGTCTGTTCATCTGTTTTGATGAAAAAGGTGTAACCAGACTGAGTTGTTTACAAACTGAGTTAGAAACATTAAAAATTAAACTGATTAAGAGGGACTTTTTCTTCAGTAAAGGTGATTATAAATAATCTCAGGAACTTCTATGGCAGTGTGGGCTACTCTTCATGCCTTAAAATGTTTTTGTTTTTTTTTTTTTTAAACTATGTGCACTTCAGCTCACTTGGAAACCATATGATCCAGACATTACAGGGTAGCATTCTTTGACTCACTACATATGCAACCACTCAGAAATTGTATTTCCATTATATTGAAAACTCTGATGCTAAAAAGAAATTAAAACAAATATTGAAATTTGTTTTGTGAAATTTTAGAAATACACAAAGAAAATAAAACATTTATTTCTCAAGTATTTAATTGCTTTGTCTCTGTAGTGCTGATATATAATTTTGTACCAAGTTAAAAAAAAAAGTAACAAACCCTCAAAACTATCAATTAAAAACCCCCATTTTATCTTAATGTTTCAATATTGCTAAGATAAGAAATCTAACCACTAAGTTATTTCATACTTTAAAATATTTTCAAACAAGTGCAAAATATTTAATTTTTAATGAAACTGCCTTTCCAAAAGCTAAGCTAGGCCTTTTAAAAATATTCTGATCACCCTGAAGTGGAAGAAGCCAAGGTAGATGGTGACAATTGTCCCTAAGGCCTGAAAGTCTTTTCTCTTTTAGTCTAATTGATGAACAGAACTGATCATATATGATGTTATCTCTGTAAGAAATCATAACTTAGAAGGAAGCTTCAGCTTGCTCCTGCATGGCTGAAGGCATCATGGCTCCTGATGAAAATTTCCATGGAAGCAGACAAGGCCTCTGGAGCACCAGGTTGCAAGTGGGCACTTGAATAATGTTAGCAAGGGCTTAACTTCAGTGTAGGCTATGCAGAGAATTTATGCAGTAAACCCCACTTTATCCCTGCGCATCTCCATTTTGTTGTAGGAGACTGTGAATCTATATTATATTTACTTTCTTGGCATTAGATTTACCTACAAGATTCCCTGTCAGAAGTGATCTCTTCTTGATTTTCCTCACAATTTTGTGTGTATAATTTCATGTTGAGAAAAACACAGAATTATCTTTTTGCTTATAGAAAAAGAATTAGATGACAGTTACTTTTTAAGGCTATTTTTTTTTAATTTCCAAGCTTAGGCTTTTTTTGGATGTCACACCCCAGCTCAAACAGAACTAGTCAAATTCAGACTT
The DNA here is from genome assembly GCA_013396995.1 of Dicaeum eximium. NCBI lineage: Eukaryota > Metazoa > Chordata > Aves > Passeriformes > Dicaeidae > Dicaeum > Dicaeum eximium. The sequence goes on from VWZP01010715.1 coordinate 2,456,913, forward strand.
ATCTTTAACAAAGTTAAGTAATTCTTTATATGGAAATCATTTTGATAGGGCAAATTATGAGAAAATCAATATTGAATGAACAGAGATAACCTAATCTAAATAACACATACCTAATTCTAAGAATAAATTCCTCATGTTGAATTTTAGGGCTACAGAAATACATGAAGAAAGATAAAAATTGATTTTGCTACCTATCTTCTTGAAGATAGCAAAAAGCAGAAGGGATGGGGTTTTTTTTGAATACATGAAAACTTGGGATTATTTTGTGACCACAAAGAAGAAGAATGTCTTCACCAAACAGATCAAGAAGTTTCAGGAGGAAAACTCCTTAATCACACTACTATTTTTCTTCGAAGGTATGATTAAAAGTTGGGCTCTCCTGCCTGTGCACAGAATTTCAGTTCAAAAGAGGTGACTGAATGCAATCCCTGAACACCATTATAGCATTAAGAAGCATGCAAGGGAAAAGTAGGATAGCAGCCTAATATTAAAATCAGGCAACCCAGGACAACTTAACTGAAAACAGTCTTTTTACACCACCAGTAAAATATTTAAAATAAACAAGCTGGAGAATGGAATAAAAACTGATAAACTAAATACACCTGCAGGGACCAGAGTACCCTAAAAGAAGAAAGATTATATTTATTTAGAAATAGATGTTTTAACAAGATTCAGTCCTTCTTGTGGTGGACTTTCTTTTCCTGCCTAAACATATTTATAAAGAATGCTATAAGCTCTCATGTAATCTTCACAATTTGCTATAAACTATTGTGGATTGTGACTTGGGACCTATACTTGGAGGCAAACTGATGATTTTTATGCCTGAACCTTCTCTAAATTTTCTTTGAATTGGCTATTAGCATCTCAACTACCCAGAATCAAATCCAGATATCAAATCCAAATATTTGCAACTAGTCAGACCCATTAATATGGGGAATTGTAGAGAAATTGAAGAAAGAATTAGGGCCATATTTAAGCAAATTTACTTTTAGAGGAAAATACTTTAGGTAACCACTAATACTTTAGGTGCCAGGCTTTGAGTACATGCTATCACTTTTATATAAATCAGAACTGATGTTACTTTAAAAGCAAAATTTGAAAATATTTTAGACTTTATGAAATTTCTTTTCATAACCTAGGTTCCCCAGATCTAGAAAAGGAAAAAAAACCCAAAATATAGAGGGTCTCCTTCCTCATTAAGGCTGTATCTGGCATGTAGTCAGAAAACAGAAAATCACAGTGTATTTATTTTTTCATATTATGCCTCTATGAGTTCTAAATCTGCAAAGTAGCAAGAACAATGCTTCCCCAGAGGGAAACATTTATATCCACTGTGATGATAAAAAGACACAGCTATGAAAGCATTGTGACAGCTGACCAGTAAATGTAAGTGGAGGCCTATTTCAATTACATTGTTTTGGAGTTTGACTGGGCATCCCATATCCTTTATGAAGTAATTATCTCTGGAGTCACTGTGGGGAGGAAAGATCCTCTCTCACAGCCTTTCAGGATTCATTCTTTTCAGAATTTTTTTTTGAGTGGCTAGGTGATTTTTATCCATTCATAAACATCTCCACTACAGATTTTTGTTTTAGCCTTTTGCTTGCAAGGCTGTGAAAGTTGGCTTTCATTTACACAAATAGCACTAAAAATCAAAGGATAAAAAACGTGTTGTTTGTAGGTTGTTTTTTTTTCAAATCTGAAAAAAAAAGTCTGTAGGTATTGAAATGGTGGGAATATTCTTTGAAGTTATTTTCCATCAGATGCTGGTGTTAACAGAGTCTGTAGTGCTACATTTGGAACAGGTTCTTCTGGGAGAAAAAATTTAAAAAAATGGAAAGAGAATGTTTTACTTTTCAGAATGGAAGTACAAAATAGCAGATCTCTCCTGTTTCGTGTCACCTCAGAAACTGACTCTGATGACTGAAGCCAGTGGCCAGTGGTCTCACGTAGCGGCACAGCTGGATTATTCTCTCCTTTTCTATTTTAGAATTAGCATCCCCTTCGACCACAGTGTAAGGATCTGTGTGAGCACATGTGCTTGTGAAATATGCATGGCTGTATGCCTGTGAGTACATGTAGGAATGTGAAAAACAGGTTCAAAAGGAATGGGTGAGTTGTATTTATCAGAATGTTGTGTGCTCATTCATGGTCTTGCTTAATGCCTTCTATTTTTTTCTTTTTTGCAAAAGAATTAATTATTGTAAGACCCAATAAAAAACCCTTTTCTAAAACATTACAGTAAAAAAGAGAGACTTTGATCTCCTAACAGCTGTTAGTTTTTAATAGAAAAGCTCATAATTGTACCTGACATGTTAGTGAAAAAGCATCACCAACTTGCTTGTGCAATAAAAAAAATCTTTGTCATAAATATGAAAGGATTTTGAGGAGATGCAGTTTTACTTAAGTGAAGGAAATAAGACACCAATATATGGGCTTGAAATGCAGAATGGTTTTGTCTGTTCAAAGGTTGTAACAAAATCTCTCATCCTCCATTATATTTAAGTGGACCGGATATTAAGTGCCACTTTTGTCAATTCAGAGTAAATTCCTGTTTATGTTACTTATTTTTAAAAAGTATTTTCTTTCTATCACCTTACATCAAAAAGTACTGCCACTGTTGGCTGTAGAATTAACTGCCTTTGCAGAAGTAAGTGAATTTTTGCTGAGGTATTTGGTGATCATCTGGAGAAATGAAAAGCCACAAGAGTTTTTTTTTTTGCTTTGGTTTGGTTATGTTTGTTTGTTTAGTGATAACCTGTGTTCCTACAAGCTATGTTACACAGAGTACCTGGAAGCAGAGCAAGCCTAGCCTGGAACAATTTTTTTAAGGTGTAATTTTTATCTCAACGTAGATAAAAATGTGTTGTTGTAGATCAGGTCTCGTTATGTCTCTGTTTTTAAAAGCACATGAATTTCCAGCTGTAACCATGGTGCAAAGTGACTGGACTGGGCCCTTATCAGGAATAAGGCAGCTCCTACCTTGAGCCTGATTTCCAGCTCCCACCTCTGCTCTCCTTCCCTTTATCATCCCCTTGCCCCAGGTGCTGGGTATGGCACTTCACGGCTGCTGGACAGAAGACAAATGGGTACTTGGCAGCACTGACACAGGGCAGTTCATACTGAGTGTTTTATCCCTCCAGTCAAGCTCTGGGCTGACTGAGGACAACCTTGGCTTTACAAATCTGAAAACAGGTGAAAGAGGGTTAGCAGAATTTGGTGGTAAGACTTTATTTTCCTCCATAGTAGCTGAAGTGGTATTTTCCTTTAGTGTCCTCTTAACGTCTTTGAAATGCGTGATAGATACAAACTCTTAATTTCATCTCCTGTGTCATGTATGAATCAGGGAATGGATACCATAGCCATGGGTACAATTACTGATGTCTGTTTGTAGAAGCTACCTGAAAAGATTCTGTCTGGCTGGCTTCCTTCTTTACCCCAATAACTTTAGTGCAGCACTCTCTGAAGCCTCATAGCTCCTTTTAATTGATGGGGCTTAAACATATAATTTTCTTTCCTTTCTTTCCTCGATGAGGAAAATTAGCTCTCATTTTCTTATACAAATGCTAGCTAGATTTATCATCATTTTGGCCAAGGGAAATTCAGACCAATGCATTTTTCAAAGTACATCCCCAGACAATAAAGGATCTTAGAAACCAGCAACAGAGACAAGCAGCCCTCATGCCAAATCAGTCAGAAATGCTGACGGAGTGAAATACAATTTGTTCTTACAACTCAGAGCCATAAAGTCTCTTGAGACCTTAGATGTCTGAACCATCTGCCCTTTGGCACCTCTGCAGCAAATGGTAAATCCATTGGTATCACGTATGAGACAACTGTTCTCCAGCTCTATTTTTTCTTGATTTGGGGAAATCTCTCTTTTCTTCACACTTCATGAGATTAATCCTAACTACTGGCCTTAAACTTGTCCTTTTAGTACCTCTGCAACCTATTTTGGAGGAATAATTATTCCTTATTTAGTTTGCTGGCTCATAGGAATCCTTTTCCTAGGCTTATCTCTCTCTGTGTCTGGGCACTTAGCCCAGGCTGTAGATTTCAAAGGCAGCAGGGTGCCAAGAGGTTAGACACTGTAATGTTGTGAATACCTCTGTGGATCCAGCAATTCATCATTAGCTGAAAACTGATATCCTGTTATTTGTTTGAGCAACAGTAGTATATGCAATATGTGGGTAAGGATGTATACAAAGTGTTTTGTGAGGTGGGGATAGCCTCCACAGTTAATTATAAATGTAGCAACCAGGCTGAAGTGCATTTTATTTTGTTCCTAGTAGTACTTAACACATTCTTCAATGCAGAGATGCCAAGATACACAGTACAGTCATGACTGAACTTGCTGCTGCAATGATGGAATGATGTTTCTTCTACACTATTTTCGCCGAAAATAGCCTTTTTAGATACTGCAGTTCTTCATTGCTTGATATCCATTTCACACAAATTGTAGATGGATGAATGTAGTTTATTATATATATGCATTTTATAACATTTGCATTTGATTTTTATGTGGATAGAGTGATTTTTTTCCTTAAGGGCCATTGCATGAGTAGAAGTAGTTGAAAAATGCACTTGCAAAATGTATGAGGTAACAAATTATTCCTTTATATAATTTCTAGGATCTGTTTTACTTTTTGTGCTGAATGACTTCGGGGATAGCTGAGAGCTTGGCTTTTTTTTTTTTTTTGAGCTTTTCTTTTTTTAACAGTGAATTGCTGATTGTTAAATTTACAGGATATCTGCTAAATATTTCTCTTACATTTCAGCCCTGGTGCTTAAGAAAGAAAGTAAAGGGCTTTGAAGTGTCTATCACTATAGCCTAATGTCATTTTAGATAATTGGTTAAAGCTTTCCAAAGTAAAGTGTCCATCTTTTCATTACTGGATTTTCAAAAATACCTGGTAAATATAAGGATCATCTGCCATAAAAGCTTATTTGTTATTGGCAAATTAGTTGTCCATCATGGGGAGACGGGATATTTGTAAAAATGTGAAGAAATTTGTTGCCATAAAAAGGTTCTATATTCCATTTCATAGCATAGAAGAGTAAATTTTTTATGTTATATTGTTGTGCTATTTATGGATGGTAAGGACCTATATACAATTTTTGTGAGAAATGGCAGGTATTCTGACTTGCAAATAATATTTCTTTAATGTAAAGTAGAGAAGAATTCAGTACAAGCCTGCACTATAGAATGAATTTCTCAATTAAATAAAATATTAATGTAACATCCCAAGTAATTGATGAATACCTAAAAAAGGTGATATGCTTGCCTGTGACTAAAACTCAGTGATGTAATTTGAAAGTTGTTTTCACACTGGCAGTTGATAACTCTGTGCTTCATTTATGCCATGTCTAAACTTGATTCAAACTTAGGATTTGCTTGTTCAGAGAGCCAGTGAAGTCAATGAGATTCTGCAAAGGCAGCACAAAATCTGATCATGAATTCCCAGCATTTTTTAAATTTAGAATGGAATGGAATGGAATAGAATAGAATAGAATAGAATAGAATAGAATAGAATAGAATAGAATAGAATAGAATAGAATAGAATAGAATAGAATAGAATAGAATAGAATAGAATAGTAGAATAGAATAGAATATTTCAGTTGGAAGGGACCTTGATCATTGTAAGGGATAATGATCACATAGTCTAACTGCCTGACCAAAGCAAGGCTGACCAGAAAGTTAAAGCAGATCATAAAGTCCATTGTTTTAGTGCCTCTTAACCACTGGCAGATTTGGGGCAGCTTTGAACCATTCCTACTCATTTTTTGAATAAAATAAAGAAAAATACCTTCAGACACACCTTTATTTTGTTTCTATTGCTTAAAGATTAAATACATTAAGCTTAAGAAAGCTTACACAAGAGACCTTGGTAAAACCTTCATGTTAATCTACATGCTAAGCTTCACCTGGATGGACCCTTGTTTTTGTTCAAATCCCATCACTGAAGGTGTGCATCAACTTAATTTGTGAAGTACTTTGGAAAAACAGAATTCTAACATTTTGATAGGAGGAACAAGATGGATGAGAAAGTTGGAAAGCCTCCCCATACACAACACAGCCATCTAACTGTGACTTTAGTTGACTAATTGCATTTAATGCAAAGAAATGTGTGTGTCTCAAATGATCTTATACATCCGAAGATAAATACCAGCATTCATTAAAAATAGAATACCTCTTTTAAAACTCATTAAAAATAGAACATCTCTTTTAAAACACATTCTTATTCACACTGAAAACAATCTTCAGTGTAGAAGTATTTAGATGTAGGGATGCAAAATGTACAATTTGTTTGCATTTGTCTACTAACTTGTCACTTTTGGTCAGAGCTAAATATTTTCTCATTTTCTTAATTTTCTGGGTTTATTAGTGATTAGATTCCCTACAATAGGCTCTTATAGTTGGTATACCAACATTCAAGAACAAACATTGGTGGGTGTTAGATGTGGTAATGAGAATCAGGCAATAGTTCTAAGAGAAAAAATAATTAAAATAAGCAAATCAGCAAACAATCAGAAAGATTACCTATGGTATTGGAACCTGGTAGCAATATGGACTCAGTGATTCATGAAACAGGCTCAAGGAATTTTTCTCTTGCATGCTCAAACACAGATAACAGTGTTGTAATTGGAAAGTAGAGATTCCCCTGAATTAGTCTATGAAAGCTATTAGAAATCAGTAAGTTTCTGTAGAAATTAGCCCTTTTTAATTGACAGGTAAAATATAAAGATTTCAATCAGTACCCTCTGTCAGGAAGAATATTAATATCTCCTCTGAATTTGTATCCATTTGCTGATTAGTAATTTAGAATATTCAATGAAAGCTTCTTAAATAATTAAGGCAACTCATTTAAGAATGTCATAATAACAATTAAAAGTGATCTGTATGTATTCTCTGCTACATACTCTCTGCTGACAAAGCAGAGGTGTGTGACAGTGCCTGATACCAAAGAGCCACATCATGAACATAAGGTAAGTGTAAAACTGTGGATCCATGGCTCAGGGCAGTGCTGTGGCAAGGCTGGGTTCTCAGGCTGGGTCTACCCATAGGTTGGGTAGGTCTGGGGAACTTGGCCCAGCTGAGCCAGAGTGTGGTGCTTGACAACAGGCTCAGAATGTTGTTTAAAAATGTACTTAAAATATAAAGTAACATGTTATACTCTTTAATGCAACATCAAGTGTGTAAGCCTGTACAAAGCATGTTTGAAAACACACAGATAGTGTTACTTTTGGTTGTGCTGTTGTACCTCGGATTAGCACCTTGCTTTGTCTGCTTGCCCGGTTAGCTAAGAATTATTTGAAGTGTGGATAAGTACTGTGTTAAAATTTTTTTTTATCCTTTTAATTTTTCCTAGGAGGTGTTTGCATTGCTCAGTCACTCAAAATCCCTCGGGAACCAAGACCAGGAGAATTTGAAAAGATCATTAAGCGCTTGTTGGAAACTCCAAATGCTCGAGCGGTGATCATGTTCGCAAACGAAGATGATATTAGGTGCCTGTTTCCTAATTTTGTTTTGAAGATGTTCCTCTTCACAAAGATGGTTGGTTGGCTGGTGGAAAGTAGATTAACAAAGAAGTTTCAGATACAATCCTATGTAAAAATTCTAGGAAATCAAATGACGAAATTGAGTCATAATTATAGAGTGTGCTTGTCCTTTATTCTGTGTAGTTCCAGACTTGTCCTAGCTCCTAGGAGTGCAGTGCCAATAGATAGTTATTTGGTGACTGAAAAGGAAAAAACCAATAAGAGTGCTAAAAAAAAAAAAGGCTAAAGATGAAACAAATGAACTTGTACATTACTGTATCTTGAGTTCATTGCAGCTGTTATTGAATATGCCTTAGACTGTGAAAACTAGAGATTAATTACTTATTGTAAGTCTATGCATAACCAGAATAAATGTTGGTCATTTGTTGTTTGTTTGCAGGAGAGTACTGGAAGCAGCCAAAAAAGCTAATCAGTCTGGACATTTCCTCTGGATTGGCTCAGACAGCTGGGGGTCAAAAATTTCACCAGTCCAGCAGCAGGAGGAGATTGCAGAAGGAGCAGTAACCATTCTACCCAAAAGAACATCCATAGATGGTAAGGACATATGTGGCACAAACATTTTCTGTCAAAATTCAAGTACTTTAGGTCTCTTTAAAAATCATTTGAAAATCATGTATTCCTTGATTACAGAGAATTCAGGAAAAGCTTTCCATACAAGTTACCTGAGTTGGCCTGATCCAATGATATTTTAATATATCTGTTGAGATGAGGAGATGCTGAATCTGCAATTAGGTAGTCTTGTAATTGTCTAATAATGATGACACTTGGAGTTGAGAGCTTCTTAACCATAGCCTGGTCATTCTTTGGGACAAATAAGGAGAGTATTGGATGAATGATAATGAATCAGATTATTTCCTAAGGAGGAAATTGATCTGTACCCTGCTTTCTATTCCTAAACTTACTTTAAGAAGCTACTGTATTAAGAAAGATTCTTACTTGGTGGATGAAGTGGAAGTTGGTTTGCAGTACCTTATTCCTGTGAGGGTATTGGATACAGTAGCATCTCTTAGTGTCTGGGTAAGTGTGCTAAACTGGTAATTGATAGGAAAAATGAACACTATTGATGCTACACAGAGAATTTAGCCACAGGGAAGTACTTGTTAGGAGCTAATCCAGATGGGATGTGTTAATCATGATTTCATTATGACAGTTGGATTGCAGGGGTAAAGCTGGTGATCATCAGGTTTAAGTAGGAATCTTTAGTTTCTCAACTGGTGTCATTAACTATATAGATAAAAGCAGAATTATAGGTGTCCTGGGTGTCCTCTTGTTCAACAAAGAGGTACCCCATGATTTTATGTGGCCTTGAAATGAAATCTAATCCTTAGTTGCTGCTATGCTCATAAAATAGTTTGTGCCTAAAGCTTTTTTTTGTTCTTATATTTATAAAAAATCTGATATTTTCATTAAATTACTATTTTTATACTGTATAATATTTTAATGCTTCTTTCACTTCTCTTCAATGCAGGATTTGATAGATATTTTCGGAGCAGAACGCTTGCTAACAATCGAAGAAATGTCTGGTTTGCAGAATTTTGGGAGGAGAATTTTGGATGCAAGTTAGGATCACATGGAAAAAGAAATAGCAATATCAAGAAATGCACAGGTAACTGTGAAAGTAAAACATTATCTGTAAATTATTTATAGGAGTGCAGGAAAGGAACTACTTTCTTTTCATCACTTTTCTGTCTCCCTTTAGTTCTCCAATGCATATTGCTGAGTTGTAAGAAAAGTGTGACATTTTTTCTTAAACCTGAAGAAAAAATTCATGGACAACGTATGAGAAATGTAGTAGTTAATTTGCACAAATACAGTGATGGTGCAGATTTTATTAAAGACCAGTGGCAGTGGTTCAATTCCATTTATGTTTTCAATGACCTCCTCTCTCACCCCATCTGTAGTTGTCAATATGATTTTTTTTAGCAAGTGTGTGCATCATGCTAATTTTCATATTGTTAACCCTGAAGTATTTACAGTGAAAATTAAATTTCTATTTAAACTATTGAGGTCTTGATGATAAGTCAAGTCTTGAACTCCTTATTTAGTTTACAAACTGTGATGAGGATGAAGGAAAAAGCAAATCAATATGTTCTTATTACTTGTCCCCATGTGTAAAAGAAGGATCCTATATCATATTATAAAACTGAAAGCCTCTATAAAGTTTGAGCATAAAGTTGAAGTAATTGTCACTAGTTTTTGCAAACCTGCTTGCTCAGCCATCATACCCAGATGCAATTGTCATGACACATAATACAGCAGACACATCAGCAGCTGACTTTGATCTCTATGAGATGTTGTTTTCTCGCCGTTACTTGAAAAGTTTATTTACACGAGTGTTACTTTCTGTGGCTGCAGCAGATTGCTTATGTTACCTTTTGTGTAGACACTTTTACCTAATGTCAGGGCTTCTTAAGTAAATTCCTTAATTACTGCCACCACTCCCAGCACTGCTGGTTGTGACCACCATCTCTGTGAGTAGTGCCAGCAGCAGTACATGACTTTTCTGCATCACATACATAAGTTGTCTGTGATGTGCCTTGATTTTAATGTGATGTGATTTTTGATGTCCTTTGATTTGGCAGTCTCTTCTTTCACCAAATAATATTTTCCCCGTGGAACATTAACTTTTTTTTCACTTGCTGTCCAAGATTTCTGGCTGCTTGCTGACACTTTCATGTAGTCTTTGTTATAGGGGTGCCCTTACAAAATTTCTGCATGCCAGCACCCCACTTTTCCTGGGCTTGTTGGACAGAAGCACTGTGAAGTCTCCAAGAAAATGCATTCCTGCACTTTATGGACCGTTAGATTTATGTTATGTGTATTATGCCATTAATTCAAACACTTACTCCACTGGTCTTCACAAGTCACAGATACAACTCACACAGACATATCAGAGCCATGCATTCACTCTGTCATTTCAGCAATGCCTTGTCTTCTGCCTTTTACCACATATCTCCCAAGAAAGGGTAATATTCAGTTCCTCACTGAGCTAAATGATAGCTCATTACTCTAATCCTTTACTCCTTGGCCTTGATTCATATCACAGTGAATCACAGCTTGATAGTTACACATGTCTGGAAAGGGATTATTTTGTTATTACTATTTTAAGTGGAAAATAGATGGGTTTTTTTTAAGTTCTTCAGGTGGAATGACTGGTGTATGTGTTTTAGTTTGAGAAGCTCTAAGTGTTGCCACAGATGGTTGCATGACTTATCTCAGCCTCATCACATCTGTCAAATTGAATTATCAAAAGTAGTGTATGAAAGGCATAGGCTCTATCTCGATCCAAAATAATTTCTAAAAATTTCTAATATGAAACAGATATCTCTGTATTTTATGAAAAAAAAAAAGTATGGTACGTTCTCTGAACCTGAAAATAGAAAGAAAACATATTTCCTGTGTCCAGAAAGTGAACATGGTATCAAGTGATGGGACAAAGACATGGGAGGTCACAAATGACAGTTGCATGTGCATTTTAACCAGCAGGGGAAAAAACAATCAATTCTTCTACTAAGTACCTACGAGTGATAGGACTCTTGACTAAAATCTACTTAGACTTGCTTCTATTAACCTCACAGACTGCTAATATTTGAGTTTAAGCTAAAAAAAGTTTCTGCAGTCCTCTCTTTGTATTTGTATGTATGTGTTTGTGTGTGCCTAAAAAGTAGATAGGTGTTTGTGTTTGTATGCTTAAGCAGATAGAAATCTAACATGAAATGAAGTTGCTTACTATATCATGTTTTAATGGGAAAATTCATAACCTCGCCTTCAAATCTAAAAAAATAAGTCACAATTCCATTGAGATTTGTTCTGGATTTTGCCCACAGAATCCCCTGAAGGCATCCATTATGGTCTTTGAACAGCAAAATGGGTCCTTTAATAAAAGATCAGTGTAATGTGGCACTTTCATAAAACCTCAGCAAAAATGTTGATTATAAATTTTCTTCATGTACAGCCCCACAGAAGGAGTCTTCCCCCTGCTTTGTATGGTTGGAATTCTAACCACTCTGCAAACCTAATCAGCCTTTAACTGCCTATAATGTCTGACTGTGCTGCTAAAAATAAAGATGGAAGTGTTTCCAAAAGTATAGAGTCCTGTGTCAATTAGCCTAATTTCAATTTACTCTATCAAAATGAGCTGTTTGTTTCGCTGAAAAAAAGTCATGGTGCAGTATAATAAAAACCATACATAGCTAGGAACTTTTCAGAATATTATTTATTTTCTTAACTAACCTCTTTGAAATTACAGTTGCCCCTAAAAATATTAATAGAAAGAATTAAATTTATTCATGTGTATATGCAGTTACATTCTAAAAAGTTTACAGGACAAATTGAAAAACAGAATGTGAATCTTATAGAGGCACAATGACTTGCTATTTTGTTTGAATAATGATTCTATTACCATCAAATCCCTCCTAAAGTAGTTTCTTTTCTTGATGAGACCTACAGAAAATTAGGAAAACCAGCACAGATAGAGTTGGAGTACATGAATTTAGCACAATTCTCAAGAGGCACTAAGGCTCAGGAGGAACCCTTTTAGAGTACACAGAAATAGCTGCTGCTCTCCCTCTTTGTGATTTGTGAGTTGTAACTGGGATGTTAAAGCATAAGAGTTAGAAAGGGCAATTCTTATTCTTTCTATGTTTTTGTTCTTACTTGCCATTTTCTTGATTCCCATTTGAAATGTATCTTCTGCACAAACCCCAAATAATTTTTGACACTTTATTTATATTTCTGAAACGTTTATTGCTGTTTTGTGTGAGGGCAGTAATCTCACATAAAAATCATGGTAGTCGGATTTGCAGCATAAGCAGGAGCCAAGCTGACTTGAGTCTTTGCTACCAATCACATCCATTGGACACAAAAGACTTTGAGGGAATATGGAGTGACTTGCAAGTAAACTGTTGATGCAAAAGTTCCCACAAAACAGTATTTTCTCTATTAATTAGTACTTTATTTGCAGGATATAAGCAATTAAAAATATGAGAAAAAGGGCAAAGCAAATGGTAAAACAAAAGAAATTATTTATCTTTCTATTGTGATCTCTTTACTAATTGTTTGATATTAAAATAGATTTCAACTTATTTTGATCTTAGACACCACCAGCACCAGAAGTAAACCTATATATTTTAATAATTTTATTAATTTTATGATATAATTAGTAAGGGTAAAGAAAGTTATTTCATCATTTCATCAAGTAGCAAAGGAAATACCTAGAATTGCTTTTATATGATGAACATTTTCAATACATTGAGTAATTATTCACCCATGAAATGTTCCTGATTTCGAAGTGATTGCTCATCTTTTGTGGAAGGGAGTTCAGGCTGGTCACCTGTAAACAGATGTAGATGCATTTAAATCTACCAAATAGAATTTTATTGCAGAAGTAGTCCCTGAAAAATCAATGGGACATACACAATGAACTTTCGTATAATTCAGTGTAGGAACGGAGGTCAGAATTTGGCTTTCAGTGGTCAAGTGTAGCCATTAAATATACCAATTATAGTTCAGTATTTACAGAATATTATTTGTATCCAATATTTGAGTTAGGTATTTTTGTATGAAGGGCTCTTATGAAAGGTCAGGTAGAAGCACAGGTGTCCTTAATTTGTGTTAAAATCAGGGTAGAGGGGGAAAAAGGTATATTTGTTATATTGAGCTTACATTGTTTTAACTGCATGACTGGGCATAATGATTTGGACTCTGGACTAATGCATATTTAGGGCTTGCAGACTTGAACTTTGAGGGAGCTCATGAGAAAGGATTTACTTAATTCTCCAACTTCTGGCAGGGCACTTCCATATGTCTCAGTAAACTGCTTAGACTGGTGTGGCTTACCCTGTGAGGATGCCCATCTCTCTTTACAGATTGCAAATAGTCCTAGATGACTAAATTGGATCAGGTGTCCCACTTTTAGATTGCTCAAACCAACTGAAATGGCTCCCATTCCATGCTTGCACTGGTCATCACTTTCTCAACAAAGCAATCTTTCTTCCCAGTTCCTGTAAGATCCCAGTGATAATACTAATATTTTTTATATTAATTATGACTGCATTAATTAAAGACATAGTTTAGTGTTCTTACAGGTGCTTTCACACATAGAAACAGAAGGGCAGTCAATACATGACAGTCCACTGCACACAGATTATCAGAAAATATTCCTCAGGTCTGAATGTGACCATTTGCTTATTGCTAATACCACAGATTTCAAGGATGCAATATCCTGCAGACTTGTGCAAAAATATTTTAACATGAGTTGTTGTAAAATATTTACATTTCTGTTTTATATTTAGGTTTTGCTTTAAAAATTAAATATTATTCTGGCTGAAATCCGTGTGCTTAAATATAATATATTTGGGCCAGAGATTGAATTTTTCAGATTTTGTTGTTGAACAGTCTTTCCTGTTCTATTCTTTCTAACAAAGAAGAAGAAAAGAGAGGGGGCATTATAAACCTGTTTGTATGAGTCCACTGGAATTTAAGTGCCACATAAGCATTGTTTGGCTCAGAAAACACGAGTGCTTTTTCACTCTTAGTGCTAGATTCTGACTATTGGTAGACTTTTTTCTGAGCCATACTCTAGAAAGAACAGTTCTTCAAAGGCTCTCAGGCAGATCAACAATTATTCTCTCATCTTGAAATGAACAAATAATATCCAGCACCAGAAGCACTTCAAGGTAACTTTTTAAATTGACTGTGGCTTTTGAAACTACAGAAAACAAGAAACAAATTCCTTCTATTCCTTTTAAATTTTGAAAAATTGATCACATCTCTAAAAGTGGCAATTTTAGGAACATTCTGAGTGCTGGCTTGAAGAGTGATAGAACAATCTTTGCAATTCACAGAACCACTGTGAAGAATATATAAGAATCACAAAATCATTAAGGTTGGAAAATACCACCAACATCATTGAGTCCAGCCTTTGACTAAACACCACCATGTCCAGTTGTTTCAGAACATAATTTCATAAAATTCCATAATTTCAGAAATGACCTTTTATATTGCATATAAAAATCTCAATTTTTTAAGGTCACTTTCCATTTTATCTGAAATTTTTTTACCCATTCCTCTGTGAAATAATCTTACATGTAATTTATGATGACAAGAAAGGGAACAGGGTTTGAGACACCAGACCAAAGATTTTGCAACTTAGTTTTGCAACTTAGAGATAAAATACAAAGGATGTATAGCGGGCAGATCTTCAATGCTGTACATGAGTGTTGCTTTATTGACATGAAGAGTTATGAGATTTGAGAGGATATGGCCCCCCAAATGAGAGTAATAACTTCATTCTTTGTGGAAATCACAGAGTGGTCAGTAATCAAAGGCTGAGTAGATAAGAAAAGCTTTAAAGGAATGATCAGAAGGAAAGCTATATTGCTTTTCACTTCAGAAGACAAGAGTTAGATCTTATGAGTAGGGTGAAAATAAGTAGAGCTTTGTAGTCAAGTTGAACAGAACCTTGAAATAGAGACAAGAAGTTTGAAAATCCCATAAAAAAGGTAACCAACCAAGAATTTGATCTCAGCAATACTGTATTCTGAAATGTTCTAGTATCAATGAAAGCAAAATTGTTTGTGAGATTGGACTACAATGCATATTACTCTTTTGGTGTGCTGTTATGTGGTTCTGTTTTCCCCAGTGTATGCATATATAATTTTCTTTTTTTCTCATTTAACATGAACCTCTCTTCTGAAAAATTAACTAAAACTTCTTGTAACCTCTTTCACAATAGTATTGAATCATGATGATTTTTTTTGCTTTTGTAGCCTTTAACATCAATGCTTTATGTTTACTTCCAGTGATATATGTGACATTATAAAAAAGAAAGTGTGTTTTTAGAATATGAATGGTGGTTTTGCCACCTTCCTCACCTTTTTATAGTGCTCCTTAAATAATAATTAAAAAAATCCTATATTAATCTTTTCCTTGGTTTATATACTTATTTTTATTCAATTTTGGAAAGGTGCATCTGAGCATGTATTGGTTGTTATTACAAAGGTGCTCATTTGTAGTCGTATTTGAAATTATGTTTAGAGCATTCATCCACAAAAAGACCAGCATCTCTTATCTTCTTGGGGTTCTCTGTTCTTGTTGGTCATCTTCAGTATCTCTGACTGATGCTTCATTATTATATTTGCTTGCCTGAAATGTGGGTATGTGAAATTTCAAATGATCGTATTTTCATTATGTTCAAGTCCTTAGTAACTCTTTTATAAGAGTTATATAGGACTACATAGTTTACAAAAGACTATGTACATTTTGCTATAGCTCAGTTTATTGATTCATTTACCAACAAGTTTGTGATTATTTTTGGGTTTTTTTTCTCAGTGTTCTTTTCTTAAAAAAAATATTTATAATGCTAGTTTAAAATAATTCTTATTTCAGTGTGAGGAATTAGTTACATTATGATCAAGCATTTCAGGTGTAATTATGCATTCAAAGAAATTGCTATGCAATATTTAGAAATACAGCTCCAGTCATGCAAGGTAGGCTGTGTGGGGGCCACTCATGCATCTGTGCAGGATTGCACTGAGCTCAGTAGCCTTTCACAGCTGCAGGATCTTATGAATGATTATGACTACCTGAAGAATGTCTTAAATATATTTTCTACCCATGTAGAAATGTTCCATAGCCAGTCCCGCAAGGAAATAGTAATTTTATCTGCTTGTACTTTGTGTTCTTGTGGTACCTCCCTAGAGAGCAGGGAGTTATTGGAAAAAATGTGGTACTAAAACCTTTCATTGGCCATATGTTCTTCAACTTTGTATGTGATTGACTTTCTGATCAAATGGTGATGATACAACCCTATTCTTTGGGTTTTGACATTCACACAGACCTACTCTCTTGAGCATTCAATTTTTAAATATGAACATGGTTTGCAGCATGCATGTACATATGTCTCAGTATGCATTAATCTCCTGTATAAAATCCCCTTTCCCTTAATCCCTATCTGTATGCAGGTCTACAGAGGATGCTTTTGGAGCAAAACCTTTTGCCTTTCCCAATGCCCTTTCCTATCTCAAATCTTCGTGTTACAGATCTTCAATTCACAATAGAAAGTCTTAAGTGAGAGGTGAAGGGCTGAGGAAGTTATTGAGAGTCAGAGCAGGCAGCCTGCAGAAAGGGAACCTGATGCTGTGGGAGCTGGGCCTTAGGGCTGGACCTCTTTGTGTTGGCACGCACTGGTGGGCCTCAGGAGGGCTGCTCCCAGTCCCCTCTCCCTTGTTCCTTGTCTTAGGTGAAGGAAAGCATTTAGAATGACTGCTGTTACACATTAAGAGCCTATTTTGGAAAGCAGGAAAAAATGTAATTAGGGTCAAAACCTTTATTCTTAATTTATTATTCAGGAAATCCTCTTGAGAAGCAGGACTGCAAAGAAGATCAATCTTCTATTTTAAAAAGGATTTTGGCATTTGGAATTGAAATTAAACCAGTCCATTTTACAATTCAAAGAAAAGAGAATGAAACCTTATTCCATCCAATGAAAATACTATAGTGTGTTATCTAACATGAAAATCAAATGCATGTAACCAAAAGTTTCAAACTGGTTCAGTTCTAAAATGCAACAGTCCCATTTTCAGCATAGTCCTGGTTTTCTCTACGTTTTCCTTACAACCTAAGGGTTGCTAAGTATTTTAGAAACTATATTTACTGTAATGGAACTACATTCTATAGTGAAGTGTAACTATGTAACAAACCCACACCATAAGTCTATAGCTTAAGATAAGCACAAAAATGTATGATTTGGGGCCCAGAAAAAAAATATTTTTTATCAGAGCAGTGTATAATATTTTACTGTGTACAGTACATGCATGAACAGTAAATATTTATCTAGCCCACAGTTGATGGAGACAATGATCGTGTGTATGAATGACGTGCTGATTATGATGAATCATACAGATAAAAACATTGACATTGATGTCTAGTAGTTTTCCACGTCTCTGGACAATGGATTTATCCTTCTATAGGGCTATTTTTCAGCAGAAACTATCTAAACTGGGCATTTGACCTCTTCCTCAAAATCAAAGGTATGATTGTAGAAGTAGAATGTCAGGTGGGAGCTAGGTAAACTCACCACTTGACAGTTATGTATTTCCTGAAAGCCAGCTATATCAATTCCTACAAGAGAATGAAACACTGTGAAGAATGCAAATTTAATGCCCTTGTAGAACTTTTTTATTTTAAACATTTTCAAAAATTGGAACATTTATGCCTCTTCTTTTCTACTGGCCTATTATCCCTTGAAAAAAAAATAGGATGAAAACTTCAATGAGTTACTGCACATGTATCACAGGGATGGGTTATTCAGCTTTTTTAAAAGACTAGTTTTTGGCAGTATGATGACATCAGAAATGGAGCATATTTGTTTCCTGATGAGTTATTGTTCAAGAAAGAGGTGATTTCCTTGGTTTGTTTTTAATTCAAAGTACATTGGTAATTGTGGAAATGTCATCTTTAACATCAGATTTCCTAGTTCAGAAGATTTCTTAATGTCCTCCCCTATTTGAGGGGACTATTGTGTTCAAAGCTTCGTAGAATTGTTAAGATTGGAAAAAACCTTTAGGATCATCTAGTCCAACATTGCCATGTTCACCACTAAACCAGGTAAATGTTTTTCTGACATTTATTAAAACCAAGACCCTCTTTCTGATGGATAGACTTTTCTCAGCCAGGTGTTAAAGCAGCTCTTTTTAAACTTTGCAGTATTCATGCCATGCAACAGACAAATTCTTGGTTACTGAGGTAAGAATGCACACAGCTATGTGGACACAGATACCATTCCAGCTGTGAAATTAAGTGAGCTGGCAGGCTTTGGTGAAGGAGAAGCATCTGGTGACTGTGGAGGCTGAATGGTTTTCAGGGGTCAAAACAAAGCAAAGTCTTCAGTCAATCAGAGGATATTTCACTTTTTGCTAGGCCATGTGCAAACTTTCAGATATTTTTGTTTCTGAAACATGCGTTGTATTTATGCCATGAGGTTTCACTGCCACTTGGAATTGAAGATTTTGGTACAGATATGTTCCCACAATTAACAACTGGTAATTCAAATACAGACAGATTAGTAATATAGGCTGGGAGAAATATGCTATGCAAACTTAGGTCCATTCTCCATTTCATACCTTCCAAAAAGGAGAGAGAAAAAAAGGAGATGAAATGTTACTTCTGTCCTGTCCCAAATCACGTGTTGCCTACCTGCTTGATTGTTTCTCTGTTGCATGCAGTGGTTTGTTAATTGTGCTACCTCATAAAAAGCTTTTAGACCTGTAGATGCTGCCTGGCCTATCTTCTTCCACTTTTCTTGGGCTATGTCACTTACATAAATTGACCTTAATAAGGTGATTCTAAAATGAATTTCCTCTTTTAAAGGTTAAATATTTTCAGTATAACTCAATTGTGGTGAAGCTTAAAGGACTTGCATGGAGACAGCAGCCTGAGCTTTCTGTGGTTGTGTATCATATCTCATATTTCCTAGCATTGTGCTGGCAGGCCTTAAGCTTTTGGAAATGGATCTATCCCTGGTTTTACCTTATTTGCAGCATGTTGCTTCATACTACTGCAATCATTCTAATTGCAAGGGGAAGGCATTAATTTTCAAACTCGCCTTTTGTAGTTTGTTAGAAAAGCCCATTTGGAGAACAGAGGATGTGCAATTCACAAGTCAGGTGATGAACTTCTCCTTTGGAATGTGACTGTTGGGGTACAACGCTGAAAGAAGATGAAATTCTGGCACCATAGCACTCAAAGATGTGTACAAGACAGAAATGCAGACAATTCTGACAATGAAGGAGGAACCCCAAACAGCATCAGAATTTGATGCCTGAAGCAGAAATTGCTAATTTACCTCAGCTGTGAAATACAGAGTTCTTGTGCTCTAGAACAGATGGAGAGAATTATATGCATGTCACTGTGAGAAAGGGAGAAAGAACTTTATTTTTATATTGTCTGCTTATTTAATGGTTTCATTTCTGTGTTATTTTTATATAATTTCTTCACCTTCTGCTTGCACCATAATCCATTCTTCCTCCTTTTCATTTAAATTCATCTGTCAAGTTTATTGAGCTATGTCAAATCACTCTGTAGAAGCAACTTCTGGATTTGCCAATTTGTTATGTGTTAGAGTATAATAGTTACATACATTCAGGTAGGTTTGAAAAGGAACAAATAGCATGAGTTTTCACAGCAACTATTCAGTGTGACACTCCTATGTGTAAGAATAATTTTGACTTTTCTCACTTACAGGTGCCAGTAGTCTTTTGTGGCAACTGATCCCCAGTTGAGACTTACTCTCATTCAACAGCTTGACTGCATGACTTGTTTCCATTAGCACTGTCAGGTGTTTAAAATCGACTTGCAATTTTATTTCACCTACATGGTGACTCAGTGGTAGAAAGTGTTAATAAAAGTTTAGAAATAATAATGGTGTTTACCATTGAATTTAAAAGACTTTGAGGATGTACCTTAATAGTGTCACACAACTGGTGCAGGTTCACACAGGAATAGATTTGTTTCTTATGCTCTGCTAAATTTCCTGTGGAATGCCGAGTGCATTAGGATCCATGGTAACCAAGCCTGCTGCAGTGCTGTATTTCTGTGCTGTTGATAATGCAAGTCCGTCTAATTAGCACCAAATGTCAGGGTACTAAGAGGAGCAGGTGGCACCATTTGTATCTGAAGTAAATACAAACACAGTATTTATGTGCAAAACCAGGCAAAATAAAGGCTTTTATAAAGTCTGGTTTACATGGTTTCTGTGACTAATAAGGTCTGAGAGAGAAAAGATAATTATAAACTGTGACCCATGAATGGAACTGATAATTTCAAATCCAGGTTGAACCAAATGCTATCGATAGGAAATATTTTAGTCTTGAGCCCCTGAAGAAATAAGATCTATTACTTGAGGAATACAGACAAATATTTAGCATTTTTAAAGTCCCTGGTTCACTCTCAGTTCATGCTGTGCTTTAAAAGTTGTTAGGAATAATGACAATTGTGAATAAAAAGAAGGTGGAGAATTTAAATAGCCTTGATTTTCATGAAAGATTAGAGACTGAAAGCAAGACCTCCTGTGCAGTGTCTTTAGGTGACTTTAAGGACCTAAACCTCTGTGTGACTTGTAATGTACACAAAGACAGTGCGCATAGGTCTCAAGTGAAAGGAAGCTGCTATTGATCTGTCTAGATGCCTTTATAGGCAGAAAGAAAGACAAATGCTTTTAGAAATCTAACAAAAATCATTGTCTGTAGGTGCTTTACACTGTTGTCAAACAAGGAATACATGTTCAGGAGAGATGCAACTTATGGGCTCCAGTAAAAAGTTAATTGTAATCCATAAAAACTTAAGTTTTTAAGGTAACCTGTAACTTTAAGTTTACAAGTAACCCATGTTTAGGCCACAAAGTATTGCAAGGCCAGGAGCAGGAATGGGACTAAAGATGCATTTCTATCTCAGAAATACTGTTTCTCCCTTGTCAGATGTCAGTTTTTGTCAGGAAAAAAATAGTCCATGGTGCTGCGATCTCTTGTGTCTCATACCTGATTCTATCATAGACAACTTGATTTCCAGGGTGGGACCTTCCCCTGGTGCAGCCAGAACGCCAAATTTCAGCACAGAGCTAAAATGGTGCTTGGGCACCACTTTTATAGCTCCATGGACATTTGGAATGTAAATAATTGAAAGGTAGAGGGGCCTTTACATGGCAGATTCACACTTTGCAAATTTTGCCTATGATGAATTTTGCCATTGTCAACCTCACTGCAAACACTAAGTGTCATTTTTATGCTATATCAGTCTAATTAATGATCTCATGCACAAATATTTACTAAAATGAAAGATAACATACATATTAAAATTTTAAATTTTCTGAAATAGCTCAGTAAATCTGGCAACTGGGACAGAAATTTGCAATTCCATCCATACTATGAAAATACTGTGGTTTACTCCATATTACAATTTAATTAAAAATATGTGCTATCTATTAACACATTATTAAATGTGTTTTATTCCCTTCCATTTAAAAATTAGATGTTAAGTCTTCCTTTTCTTTTTCTTTTTATTTTTTTCCATTAAAGGGAGTTTGATGTTGAGACAGAAAAGAGAGGGAAAACGTGATGAATGCTTTAACGTATTTTGTAAAAACCCCAGAACCTGAAACATAATAATTGTAAGAGGGTGAATATTTAAGGCAAGATAATTAAGTAAAATTAGTGTCTAGCACATTTGGAAGTACAGAACATACTGTACAGAGAAAAAAATAAATAAACTTCCAGATGAAAAGAATACCCAAACATGTCCAGAAAAGATTAAGAGACTAGGGTAAGTAATAAAGAAAGAATATAAAAGGCAACATTTCCAAAAATAATAACATACTTGTCCTTGCAGCTATAAAAGAGAGCAAAAGAGCCAAACAGCTTAAAGGAAAAATGTAACTGGGCTTAAAAAAGCAAGTAAAGCTATTTTTTTAATGTGAAAAGTTCTCATCATAAAACAAATATTTCAATTCAAAGCAATTGCAGAAAGCCATCAGAGCCTTAAAAATAATATTGAGAAAGATAATCTTCAGTGCAAAGTATCAATTAGTTAAAAAGGAAAATAAATACAGGTAATTTTTAACATCAGCATAGCACATTCCCATCATGTTGTCTTACTCATCTCCTTTGCAGGGTAGCTGGCTGTAATGTGTGACTTGCTTTGCTCTGGAGCAGTTAGGGAGTGAGCAGTGTTGTAGGTCACAGTCTTTGTTCTCTTTTTTGTCCCTGCTGCTGGTTGAAATTTCTCATGGCATCTCCAGTTTGTTGATAAAATTCAATACTTCAAGTGACAACCCCCATCTCCCCAAGTACCTTCATGTTTCTGAGTCCAGGGAAACCCTACTTCTTTAAGAGTGAAGATACCAGTGACTGACAGCACCCTGCTTCTTCTTGAGGGAGTATTTCCTGCTGCGTGCCATATGAGGCACTTCTGTTTGCATAAAGTAAACGAGGTTCTCATGTCCTCCCAAAGAAAAGCTTCTGTTCTTACTGGAGTCCATCTCAGAGGCTGTCCAAAGTAATTTTCTTGCTACAGAGAAATGCTAGAAGACAATGGACAACAGTGGCCTTCTTGCCTCAGAGAAAGAGTGATTTCCAACGTGGTTTGCCCTACAGCACCCTTGGAAACTTACAGAGAACAGATGACTGTCTTTGGACAAGATTGCTGATGTGACTGGGCTCCTGTAGTCACTTTTAATGTAAATTCCCATCCCTCCAGCCCTGAAGAAGTCAATGATATGTTGAGTTTTAAATTAATGAGTATGATAAGTTGTCATGCAACTGTGTGCTAATTTCACACAGGCCAGATCAGTCACTGGAAATAACTGTGATGATAAATACCCTCTCCCACTCACTTTTTGGTATGTGTACATGAAGGAATGTGGCTGAACAGCAGGCAGGAAGGCTGCCTGATATCAGTGCTCACACTGCTACAGCACCAGTATCATGGTAGCAGCAAGAAAGTGGAAACTGCTTTTTTTTTTCCTGGAGACAACTGGACATGGTCATGGGGGAGAGTGAAATAGGACAGATGGGGAGTGATAAATGTCATGAGTGGGGATGCTGCTGCACAAGTGCAGGCTGAGAAACTCCTGAGGGGAGCATGGAGCTGGCAGAAATCTGCAGGAGGGCTTGCAGAAGCTTCCCTGAAGGAAGGGGGAACTTGATAGGGACCCCGAGAAGACCACAGAAAATTTGTTTCAGTCCAGGAGGCTGATAAAAAGTGTTGACCTAGAAAACAAGAATGGAAGTACCTACTCTGTGAGGTACAGTGAATAAGGGAAAGATTTGTTTGCAAATCCTTTTATTTTACTCTGTCTCACCATTTTATACTTAACTGGACATGCAAAATTCACTTGCTTTAGTGTGTGTTTTAATAGATCATTGATGCCACAAGCTATTTTAGTATGTTTAGTCTGGTCACTTTTAAGGGAAGAGTACAGTGCTTCCAACTTCAGAGTTATGGCCAGCTGAGAGCCTGTCACAATAATTTTTCAGTCACTCTCTCTCCTATCCTGCTCACTTGCACAAGGGCAAAAAGCAATGGCTTTGCAGAACCTATTAGCCTCTTCTGCAGTGCTTTAGTACACTGCCTAAAGAAATAAAAGGAACTTTTTATGACTCTCAGTATTTATTTGGGTTTTACTGTGCAGAAATATAACCATCAGGCTTTTATATGGATAAGGATAAACGTAACTGCATGCAAAGTCACATAAAGAGATCTTAGCAGGAATGTAGAAATGTTTAGAGATTCTCATTAATATGTGTCTGTTCTTTGAATTAGATGAATGCAGACTCTGAATATTGAAAATGACTAAACTGTAAAAGATAATGGCCACTTTTTAGTGTCAGAAGAAATCACTGACCTGTCATCCCTGTGAAAAATCTACAAATGTGGTTTAGATCACAGATTCATCAAATTATTCATAAGCAAATTACTTTATATATAAATAAAATCTTAGCAACTCCTGAAATTCAAGTTGAGGACCTACAATGTTCACAAAATTTGAGGAAAAGAAGAAAATGTTGGATCCTAAATCTGTCATTTGTGCTGGTAGCATTTCATGTGCAGACTCTTTGAAGATTTCACAGTGAATTCAAATGTATGAATCTAATAACTGGCATGTCACTTGGTCCTACTATGCTGAAAGTGATCCTTCCTGCAAAGAAGTCTGAAACAGGCAGTATGCTCACTCCTATGTTGTAGATAGAAAACCTCAAAATTGTTTAGAAAGAGGGAGCAGAAGTCTCATTTATAGTGCAAGTGAGAGAATTTGTGTCAGGGGAGGTTTAGGTGGGATGTTAGAAAAAGATTCTTCCCCCAGACATGGTTGGGCACTGGAACAGCTGCTTGAGTATGTGGTCACAGCACCAGCCAGCCAGCATCCAATGCTCTCAGGCACTTGGTGTGATTCCTGGGGATGGTCCTGTGCAGGACCAGGAATTGGGCTCCATGATCCCTCTGGGTCCATTTCAACTCAGCATATTCTGTGATTCAACTCAGTATATTCAGTGATTCTGTGAAATCAGCATTTTTATAATCCATCTCCAAAGGGAAGCAGGAGAGAAATTGGGTCTGGAACTCTCTCTGTTCAGTACAGTTAACTGTACAGGAACACTAAATGGCTGGCAAATTAGTCTCTAAAAAATCCCACAGTTGTTTAATGGCTATGGTGATCCAGTGAGCCTATGGTGATCCATTTGAAGATCCTGTGACTATAATTTAGATGCCTATAATTGGCAAGTAGTTGTTCACCTGAGATCCTGGAATCACATAGCCCTTTTCCCTTGCAAAGAATGTAAGTAGCTAAGATGGTACTTGTAGAAGGGTTGGTTCATATAAGCTGAGGGTAGCAGTTGGGTACTCAGTGTAGAGATTTCAACAAGCCTTGTTCCTCACAACTATTTTTTAATATAAACCTTGACTGCTTGTCCTGCTGATAAAAACCCAGATGGGTTGAAAGACAAAAAAGGGAGAGTATCTCTGGTGAAAGATGATTTGTTTACAGAAGGGTCTGTTCCAAGTAGATCTGGGCTGAAGGCAGCAGGTTTGCAGGTTTAACTTCCTCAATAAGACACTAAAGTTGTACAGCGGTCAAAGAAGGAGATTAGCCAAGGGAAGCAGAATTTCAGGAGTAGGTGGTAGAATTGTTCCCAAGTCTCATCACTGAGATAGATGCACCACTAAATAACTAGGAGCAAAACAGTCAGCTGACTCATAAGTCCTGAGAACATTTTACATATTTTGTATTTACCGTTTTCCAAATTGTATTTCCTATTCTTGAGGAAGTATCTAGCATTTTCCTTTGCTAAATGAAAGCTTAACCAAAGCTAGTTGTAGAAGTTATCTAACACTGAGACCTTTCTTGCTCAAGGAGTAATGCAAGTTTAAGAGAGTGCCACAGTGTGTATGCTTGCCCTGCTTGTGATTTCTGAAGGGTCTCAGGAGCTGGCAATTATATTCTTAGAAAGCTGTGGGAGTCAGTTTGAAGTCTAATAATACCAATGGAGAGGAATTGCCCTGAGTGGATGAGTATAAACAGTGCACAGAGGAACACAATTTCTGATCCAGGGATTAAATCACAGGGATCAAACATTTCTTTCAATACATTGATATCTGTGTCATCCCTATCACGTCACGTACACGAGGTGACAATACAAAAGAAGTGAGGTAGGTAGGATGACTGGAAGCAATAGCTGAATTTAACACTTAAGCAGGCACTGGCAAACACTATGTACCTGTGTATCTTTGATTTTCTGCAGTACTGCTTGAAAGATGGAGATGTCAAGCTGGATGACAGCAAATGAACTGAGTGTTCAGTAGTTCATCACACTGGTTTTACCAAAGTCATTTAGCAAAAAATTTGAAATAATTATCTTTGGTAGCATGAGATCACTTGCCTGCTCTGACAGAAGTATTGACACTAGTCAGAATGGCAACAGACACTGGAAAGGGCAAATCTAACCGAGGAGTTGCCAAGTGTTCCGTGAAAAGAAACTTAGTGTCATTGTGGATGA
Source organism: Dicaeum eximium (assembly GCA_013396995.1). Classification (NCBI taxonomy): domain Eukaryota; kingdom Metazoa; phylum Chordata; class Aves; order Passeriformes; family Dicaeidae; genus Dicaeum; species Dicaeum eximium. The sequence goes on from VWZP01010715.1 coordinate 2,483,021, forward strand.
ATTTGTGATGAATCTAATCTCTGCAGCTTTGGCCACAGTGAGGACTCAAAGGCATCTGCTCTTTAGCTGTTGGGAGTTACTCCTGTTGACTGACTTCTTTGTTTGGTAAGGATTTAAACATACACATGTCATTTTAAGACATGGGGAACCCTTCACAGCTTATCAATGATTGTGTGAGGACCTGTTCCACCTTGGGCCAGCAGGAAAACAGGATTTGGTTCAATGCTAAGCACTTGTGTCTGAAGAGGTAAACACAACACCTGGAGTACTGTGAGGTGCTTGTTAGTTTCCTCAGGAAAAAGGAAATTTTCCTCATTTTTCTAGATAGGAGGTTTACCAAACCATTTCTGTGTGTTTCCCAGACCACATGGATCATCCCTGTGTGTCCATGGGCAATCAGAGATGGCAGCTGGGGTGTTTTCCTGACTCCAGGCACCAGAGCAGCTTCTGCCAGCTCCCCCTCATGCTTATGAGCAGTGTCTCAGCTCTTGCTAGATCCTGCCTAAAAGAGAGGAAGACATCAGGCAGAGGTGATTTGGTGCTGTGCATTCACGTTCCAATTGTGAAAATATCCAGTGGCTGCAAGTAGTAGCATGTGAGGAAGGATGTCATTGTACAGATCTTCAGAAATATTTTGCTTTGAGGTTTTTTTTGTTACAGTTATCTAGGGGAATTCATTTCCAGTTGTCTGTTGCTCACATACTTTTCTACTGACATAACAATGTATCTTACTCAATATCAAGACTGATATGATTCCTAATGGGACAATATCATTATCTTCCTAAATGAATAAGCAGATTCTGCCTATCATGTCAGTTTTATGGCCACAGCACATCATGGGGGAGACTACAGAATCCATCTTATACATGATTACAAGAAAATCAGGTAATTGAACTGAAATTTTGTTTGAGGGACCTTAATCAAAATATAAAAATATGATTGTCTTACTACATTTACCTGACATTTTTCATAATTTTATTTGGAAAGCAGACACTGATTTCACACAAAGAAAAAATGTATTTATTAGAAAGGCTTGGCAAGTTCAGCTAAAAAAAGCACACTAAGAGAAAATTATACTTTAAAAGAGGCTGTTCCATGCACCTTTCTTGTGCATTGAGGCCTGATGTTGAACATTTTATCATTTTTTATGTTAGAAGCTTTATGGATAATTATCAAAAGGTATTTTTGATTTAAATTTCATTCTTCACAAGACCTACAATGTTTTTACTATGTAGAAATATAAAAATATACATCAAAGGCAATGACCTTACATTATACTGGTTCCTGTTCTGTGGTATGGCAGCAATCCTCAATTACTCATAAAAATCAGAAAAAATATCTATATAATATAAAAGCTCAGAAGAGATCTCATGGGTCACTGATTTAAATTCCTGGTAAATGCAGACTCTTAGATCACAGAATCTAATTTATGAATTTGATGGTTTGTTTTCAACTATAAAGTTTCCTCCATCTCTCTGTTTTCCCTGATCTGGGGAAATGGGATGTTGGAATGTTCCAAACGCAGCTCCCCTGGACAAAGAAAATCCTTTTTTCAATTTTCTATATTTTATTTTACAACTCGTGACTCATGCACTCCCTGCTGCATGGGAGTGTTCTTCTCCAGGTGCAAGACATTGCACTTCTAATGAGTCAAATCACAACAATCATAAACTTTAGAAATGGGCAATACTTTTTTTTATTTTTTATTTCTCTAAAATCCTGGAAAAAGTTTCCTGTGAGTTTTTGGCATTAAAAATGTTATGCTTATTTTGCTGATGAATGAAAAAATGCTTGGAAAGGGTGTCAGTGACTGTTCATTTTCTGTTTTCTTATTCTTTTTTAGGCATTTAGGTGGAAAAAAAAAAAGACATTATAGTGCAAATTATGCAAATGCACTACCAAAGAAGGGATGTATCACTCCAATTCACTTTAGGAAAGAATTGCTCTAACATAGACATACAGTAGAAATATAGTCACAGGGGTGCCAGAAGAAATGGTTTTTTTTCCATGTTTGATGTTCAGAACAAGGAAGGGATGTTACTACACAAGCATGGATTTGAGTGTGACTAATAGAGAAGGATGTAGTTCCTTTCTCCAAATTAACACTGGCACATTCAGAGCTTGAATTTGTTCTCAGGTGATGTAGATACAATTGTGCAGATACAAAGCCATTCTATTCCCATCATCAATGCCTATTCCTGCTCATGATGCTACTGGCACATTTCTTGTTTTGTCTTTTCTCTCAACATTGAATGTTTTGAAAAATATGATCAGTATAGTCATTTCCTCTTACAAGTCATTATTCTTCTGGTTTTATTTCCTTTAGCTACATGGGCTTTTTTTATGCCCCTACCCCTCAAATTTTTATATTTCCTTTGTCCTGCCTGAGCTTTCTGATTTTCTGATTTTATTAGAGCTTTAGGACTGTCTAGGTTGTGTAGATAGCAAACATATACTGGCAAAGAAATAGAGTGGGGTGTGTGTGTGTTTGTGTGTGTGTGCTTGAGGAAAAATATGTTTCAAAATCAAGGACACTCAGCATAGTATTTCTAACTGCATTTGTTATTGACAAATAGAAAGAAGGAAGATGTGATGTAAGTCAGCAACCACTGAAGAACAGAATTCAGTGTGTTAGATAATACAGGACACCAAACCTCATCTTTACTTGCTTCCCTTTCCTTGAGTGTGACTCTGCTCTTTCCATGATGACTGATTTCAGTGCTATAGCTTAAATTCATTGGAATTATCTGCATATATGGACATTAATTAGTCCTCATTTCTATTTTTAAGCTCTTACCAATGAAAGTCCCTTTTTAAATGAAAGTTGAGATTCTCATCTCATAATGTTATTCCCAAAGTTGGTGCCCTAACCTCAAATCTATAGTCCATAAAAGCTAATCTGGTCCTGCTTGACATAGTTTGAGGTTTTTGTCTTTTGTGTTTGCTATTTTCTTCAATAAGATAGTTCTATTTTGACATGTAGATGATTTGCAAAGCATGAAAAAAGCCATTGCTACAATTTAATTTGTGTTTGTTCATACATTTTAATTATGTACCCCTTAGCTCATAAATATGAGAACTTTTAAATGAGAGTTATCTTAGCAGAACTCTGTTGTTGGATTTTTTTAGGTTTTGTTTTTCTTTTTTAAAATTAAGGTTAAATAATTAGCAGGATTTTGCAGATTTACATGACTGCTGCTTTTTTCATTTTATATTTCCTTATTGCTGTGGCTTAACTTTTTTCAGCCTGCAATGTTTATTTTTACATTTGAAGTGAGCTTTTCATCTATTGTGATGTATACCTGATACTCATAATAAACAATAAGTCAAAGGAATATATTTTTTCTCTTAGAATTCAGTTGTCTTATAAAATGTGGGAAATTCTAATCTGTAAATTTATGCAGGAATTATACTGTGTTTATCACTGGCAAGAGTCTTTCAGACATAGCAGCTGCTTGTCTTCTTAATGATAATTCCTACTTATAAGCACACTCACAGCAGGTTGGGGGATATTTACAGCTCTGCATTTTTATGATCTCTATAGTCACTTAAATGAGCAAGTTTAATTCTCTGAACTAAACGGGACTAGTTACAGGAATTAAATTCCTCTCTGGAAAACTGCCTGAGTGATTAGATTTGATACTGCCCCAAAAATAGTATGTTTGCCTTCTTTTTCCAACTCAAACACTTTTGAGAAATGCATGTACTTTCTGCTCTCATACTACTGTCTAATTTTCCTTCTTTAATATGGCTTTTTTTGGTGCTCTTTTTCTTGTTTATTTAGTTTCAAAAGAAGGTAGTTTTCCAGGAGATTTTTCAAAAGTTTAACATGTGATTATGGAAGTGCAGAGACAACTGAGTTAACAGCCCACGAAGAAATGGGGACAATATACCAATATTACTCCAGCACTGTGTGCTATATAACAAACTCTAATAAATTCGAGGTCATATCCCAGGTGAAAACCTGAGATTAAGCTACTGTATAGCAAGGAGCAACAGCACCACCACCAGGTGCTGAAAGAAAAGAGCAGTTTTACAATCTTCAACCTTGAAGATGAAGCAAAATGGAAGAAGATGCCAATGGACAGCTCTGGCTCATTCCTGCACTCTGCATTGTAATTGGCTACTGCTGCTTTTGGCAGCTGATTGTGTTTAGAGCTATTGCAGATTTCCAAGTGAGCTTGGAAATGTTTTTAAATGGAAATGTTTTTAAACATTAAGATCATGCATATTCCTCTTTCTGGGCATGAATGTGATCATATTTAGGAGGCTGAGCATTTTGCTAGGCATAAGAGGATTTCCAAAGGGATATACCACTTTCTGAGATTCCTTTTTTAAAATATATATATTTTTTTGTGACTCTAAATATTTTGTACTGGTTTTAAGTTCTAATGTTGTCTGAAACTTCACAACAATAATATAATCTGAAAAAAAACAGGTTCTAAGATATAAACCGACCCTCTTAGTAAAGGACGTGGTATTTTCTTCCTCAGTTCTAACAAGCTGTGAATCAGAATGGCAGCATTCATATAACTTTAATGCAGATTTACAACCAATAATTTCAAATGTTTAAGTAGCACAGAAAACCATAACAACATCCAGAACTACAGTATTCAAGAGTTTCTCCCACTGTCAGCTTTATCCTTGCTGCTATTCTGTTTGCTCTTCAGCCTCACAGTACAGTTCTATTTCTTCCTTCTTCCATCTGCTACAATCCATCTCTCATTAACTTCTTTTCTCCTTTTCTCCTCTCCTCTTTAGCATCCTGCTAATGCCTCTCTTCATTCCAGCAGTCTCTCTACTGATGAACTGACTGGCAGATTTTTTCCCTGAATGCTCCAGACTAATCTGGTCTGCACAGCCAGCTATCATCAGTATGCTCTCATGTACTGCATGCTGGGTGCCAACGTGTAATCTGTGCAAAAAATACCATTTTGTTTTATGTTTTATATAGACTAGAGAGTAGAAAAGGCAAAGGATTCTCTGAGATCTGCCAATTTCACTGAAACAGTCCTAATAACTGAATGCCTTCTGGACTTGATTTCATTGCACTTACTCTTTTTCTCAGAGGTTTTTGTAACTGTCAGACTTTGGGGGGCACAGAGCTTCCCATAACACAGAAAGTTGCAGAAAGAGCCAATTTCTCCCCTCCTGCCACCTTCTTAAAGTTTGAGACTTTGCATTTTGCTTTCCTAAATATAAAGTACTTTGGTAATAGTTCTACTGTTATCCATCACCAACAGTATCTGTGCAACACTACTTGTTTGACCTTCAGATCCTGCAACTTTCAGGATTTAACTGAAACCATCTTTTTATTTTTATTTTTTTCTGCAAACTACCATAATTTCCTAGACCTTGGATTTTTTTTTCATGTTTATCTTTGTTTCTTTTTACTTTGATGATTGAACTTATGTTATTACATACTAATATAAAAGTGACACAATTAATGTCTTACAGAGCCTCTGTCACTGAAATGACAGACAAAGACTAATGGTTAGAGGATCAGGATAGATTAATGAAGTTATCAAGATTACTTTTCTTTTGTTCTATTTATTAAAAAAACCAAAAACACCCAGCGATTCAACTTCTCTGTTGTGACTCAGTCTTTTCAACATTTATTTCCATCCATTTGTTGCAGAAACTACGATTTCCATTCTTCATGAAGGTAGACCAGACACATTTAAAATCATACTTGATAGCTCTATATTTTATGGCTGAAATTCTTGGAGCTGCCTTTGAGACCTGAATATCCAATTTCCAGCAGAATGACTGATCATGAGACTTCTGTAAAACTACCTGTAGTTTTACAGATGCCAGTCTATATGAGTGAGAAGACTAAACAATCCATCTGAATTTTCAGAGCAAGTTTATGGTTCTTGAATGGAAAGCCACCCCTGTGGGGTTGATTTCACATTTTTCCTTTAATTCATACCTTTGGACAGATTAGTGAGATGATTGATGCAGAAGGGATATATGGAAATTTGGTTTATGAAGTATCTTCATTGCTGTGAAATTTCTCTGATTTAAAAAAAGAGGCAAAATATTACAGAGGGTGGAGTTTGTTAACTTAGGGCTGCCCAAAAGGTGCCTGGAATTACGCTAATGTGTTGCCAAAGTATTTTCATTGTACAGCATTTTGTGCCCAAAATAACTTCAGCTTTTGAATCAGCTACAGCTTTGTATCACAACAATAATGACAATATAATTGAAATAGAATTCTCCCTTAAGGAGAAGTGCTCACATAAAAATCCAGTCTTGCATTAGATCAAGAGAAGATAAATGGTAAAACTGCAAAGAACCTCCCTTTCAGATACTAGTCTCAGGGGCAGTGGTGATCTGGCAGAGATGTGAAAAAGCTGCCAAGTTCTGTCTTTTCCCATTTAAAGGGCATGTTAGCTGAACCCCACAGAGCCTCACCAAGTCATGCATATGCTGAATATCACTTTAAAATAAAAGACTTGGCATCCAGATGCACCTGAAATGTACAAAACTTGATTGCTGCATGTTTATTAAGAATTTGAAACTCCATACAGAACTTTAATAAATTAGTAATTGATGATAATCTATATCATTTGGCAAAAACAGGGTCCTCTAACTGATCTTAGAGTGAGTCACGACAAGAGGTACCTCATTATTTTTTGCTGTTTATTAATCAAAGAATATTAGTGAGAAAAGTACTTTGTTTTACATTCAAGTGGGGTGAAAATTGAATTAATTTATGTCAAAAAAGACTAGTTCTCAACCTACTCTGCAGCTCACCCCCGTGAACAGTGTAAGGCTGACACAGTTGGTACCAACATGTCTACTCTCAATAATTCCTTTACTATTAGCTCTCTACACACTCATCAGAGGTGGTTCTGGAATCATCACAATTTTCAATTGCCATACTTAATGTGTTTCCTTCTTCCATGATCATAGAAAAAATAGAAATTCTTTTGAGATCAGTAATAAACAATACTATCCAGTATGTTTGGTATGGTTAATAGCTTAGTTAATTGTTTTGATTAGCTCTGGGTCTTTGCAAAGAAAGAGAATATTATCTCTGCATAGCACTTCATTTAACTTTGACAGCATATTCACATATCAGTGTTCAGTGCAATTTAGTTAAGCGTGGCTAAGCCTCTTTCTCCCTCTATCAAAGCTGAATAGATGGCTCTAGAATTTTTGCAAGAGCTTTTGTCTGCCTCAGGTACTGCTCTGCAGTAGAAAGCAGCCACAAACTCATCTCAGCTGGCTGCGTATGGGCTCACCCTACAGAATCCTTAGGATGCTACTGAGGCAACAGTATTTTACTTGGAGTGAAGACTTGGGGAAGGTGAAGTGTTCATGGGTTATTTCTCATTCTCTGGGTTCCTAAACATAGGGAAAACAGCAACTTCTTAGTTGTGCCAGACCAATGGTTCTGGGAGACCAGAGAAGCTGCAGGGGTTTATGGGAGTACCTCAGCTACTGGGGATCTGAGCCTTGTTTTTTAAATTGTCTTCTTTTTGCCATAGTTTGTGTCAGCCTGAATAGGCCGTGCAGGATGGGAATAGGGAGGAAAAGAATGAAAAAATTCAACACTTCAATACACTAGAAAGCTACGTGCTTAGCACTCACCTTGTTTCTATATGTAGTACAACTACAGTGAGTTTTACAGGGCTGGAATCTTTATACAGAATCCCATTATAAAAAGGCAGGTTAATGAGACTGTTGTTCTGCTAAAAGTCCTTATTCCTCTGGGAGAGTACACAGGGAAACTGAATGCAAATGTGTGTGTGTATATATATATATTTATATGTATACTTACTACAGCATTCAGAGTACCATGGCTGAATTATCTAGATCACTGAATCTGAAAGAAACTTGTTAGTGAGGAAGGTGGGCTATTTTGAGCATATGTCAGATAGCATAGAGGGCTTATGCTGCAACCATAACTCAGAATAGTCTCTTTTTCTCTGCTCTTTACTGATTTTTCATATTACCTGTAAGTCTGTCTAAGTCTGTGGAAATAATGAAATGGGGACGGTGTAATTGCTTTCCTTAAGCATCTCTTCTTGGCTGTGAACTTGGGATGAATCCAAACCAGTAATAAATGTAATAGCCTTGTGGAGTAAAGTCAGGTGAATTGAAATCCCTCCCACCTGAAGAACACCCTGTGTTTGTCTCCTGACTGGATAGAGAGGATCCCCTCAGCCCTGTACCATTGACATCTGTAATGCATTCGTGCCTCATTCTGCTATTGCAAAGGCAAACTGGTTTATTTATGTTGTACCTTTGATCTATTATCAAGTCAGAAGAAAATACAGGGAAATTTATATGGCTGTGTACAGTTTGTGGTTTTTTACCGTTTTTAACTCTTAATTCCTAGTGTTTTTGCTTCCCTGTACCCATTACAATCCCTGAAAATGTGCCTCATTAAAAACCACAAAAGAAATTAATAGTGTGGTATAGATGAGAAAGAGCCACAATACTTTCCTTTTGAAAATCATATTTGCCAAATCTCAAATGAAAGTGAAGTGCAGTATGCTCCATGTGACACTCCATCATTAAATAAGGAAGTTCTAATGAAAATAATTAAGCAATCGCTGCCCTTTCTGTGTCACTTTTGTATGGCCCATTAATTCTGCCAAGTCTGTGTAAGAGCCACTATTATCAACTTCACAAAGATAATCAAGCATTAATCTTAAATCAGTAGTTCATTATTTTAAAACTCATTTTATGACTAGTAGGTTGACTTATATGATCTAATAGGGTGCTTCTTGGTTTTAATGATTGAGAAATTTTACTTTAGAACTGAGTGAAACGAGAGACCTGTCAATATATTTTAATAATGCTACTCTTAGCACTTAATAATTAGAAATTACTCTAAGAGAAAAAAAATTAACATTTCCCTTTTTCATTTTGGAATGGAGAAATAGTATCCCTCCAAAATATTATCAAAATAATTGTGGGAATTAAAGCTGACTTATTATATTTCGATAATAATTTCAGTAGAAGCTGAATTACCAGCTAATTGAACATGTTATTCACAATATGTCATTTAAATGGCTGGATTTGCTCAGTATTTTACTGAATTTGTCAGATCTGTGTCATACAAAGGCCAGCCAAAATACAGCTAGTGAATCACCTAGACTCAGGTATTCTACTACTGATGCAGTGCACTGAAGTGTACTTGAGAGAGTTTATTTTAGGTCACTGTAGGTGTTATGCAGTACTGAAATATGACTGAGTCTTGCATAATTTTGTTTTCACAAATTCTTCCTAGTAAAGACCAAATTTTGCTCATTCTGAAGCTACACAACTTTGGGATCAAACTTTCAGGTGGCCTTATGAGATTTTTGGGCCTCTTATGGCTATTCATAACCAAATGTTTCACTGGGCAACTTGAAAAACTTAAACTTTAAGGAGACATGATACTAGTTTTACTGTATTTCCCCGAAACTGTATGAGAGGTGTGTGCTGAGAGAACTTGGAAGTAAAATTTCTTAAATTTTCAAAGCCATGTTTATTAGGGCTTAATGTAAACCACTGTCCATATTTGAAATACTTCATCACTTTCATCTTTTTAGGTATAAGGTCAGATGCCTTGATGAAATTTTTCTGACAGGTTGATAAAGTTGCAGGCTTCTGGTGAAGGACACTATTGAGCAGATTGCATAGGGATCTAAAAGCCTTTGGCTCACAAGCTCACCAGCTATCAATGATTTCCCCACTCGTACCAAGAAACAGGCTCTTAGACTAAAAAAAAAAGAGGACTCTGAAATGAAGCTAAAGGCAAGCTCTCTCTGTCCTGCTCAGAAAATATGCTTATATTAGTAATACATTATCTCTGTCTTACAAAACTTACAGTTTAATTAACTAGAGTGTTATGACTTCGCTAACAAGAATATAATCAGAAAATATCTATTAAAAGGCAAACCCAAGCAATCCTTTGGAATTGAAAGAACTAAAAGATTGCCTGTTTTCTGTGAAGCTATCAAGCAATACTTCCATTGTTAAATGAATCAATGTTTCTCTCAATAGTACAGTGTTTTCACCAAGAACCAAAATGTAAATTAGTTGAATCCATTTTCATTGTCCAAAGTAGCTGAAAAGTGAAAAGTAAAAGCTTAAATGAAAACATATAGTCAGAACTGGGAAATTATAGATTTTTAAAATCTTTGTGTTGTGCTTAAAATATTCTGATAAATATTTACTGAATTTGCATTTGATGCAGCTTGGAAAATCACTATTCTACAAGAAGGATAGTTATATAATGCATTGCAAAGAAATTATAAATATAGGCAACTTATAGTGGATGAAGGTTCACCCCTTGTATTGTATATAAATGTATTTTGTCTATACAGAAACAAAACTTCATAACATTTAATGGTGTTAGAAAACCATAAAGCACATTTTTGAAAAGTTCCTAGTCCTTTTCATTAGACTAGGTATTTTTGGTACACATTTAAAATATGTATGAATATATATTTTAGTGAAGAAAAGACCTTGTTTGCTGACAGTGTTCCATTTTTATCAGAACAAACAATAGATTAGATTCATGTAGTTTTTTCCTCTTTCTAGAATATCTTCCATCACTTAATTCAAGCGTTTGTATGCTTAAGCTTATTCTGTCCCTAAGAGGGAAATTAATCTTGCAGGCAATGAGGAGTGACCTGGCTAACCCCAGAGAGCAGGGAAGTTGACACTAACCAGTTGAGACTAGTAGTAATCTCATGCTGTGCAGAAGGTCTAAGTGAGTAGTCTGCAAGGTTAATGTGTTAGTACTTCAAGACGGTGTCCTAGGGAAAAAAAAAGTAGATAATTAACTCACCCAGAGCCAAAGGCTATTTTGTGTTCCTACTGTCATTATGATGATAGAGATGGACTAAACAGACTTTCTGTTTTGAGAGTCTGTGCTCTGATGAATTATAAAGGCTCCAATCAGAGCAGTGCTTGCCTGTGAACCTAATGCAGTTAAACAGCAGTAGAGCAGAGGGGTGTCCTGAAACTCTTACCTGGTGAACTGTTTTTGTCACTTGGTAGCAAGTGTGGTAACTTTGCCTAATGTGCTACTTTCCTAGCATCAGTGGGACAATGCACAACAAATTTACTATTTATATTATTATCAGTATTAATAATGATAATAGTACAGTCATGTTGTGGTTGCATGCTGGTATGAATATATTAGGTTAAATTGGATTTAAATTTTTGGTAAAAGAATAAATGGTTAAGCTCTTTAAAGAAATACTGCAGTTGTCCTTTAAGAAGATTACTTTGTGCTCTCTAGAACAAAAGAAATAAAATAGTAAGATGCTTTGATTGTACTAATAAGGATGCTAAAAAAAAAAAAAAAATCACATTCCTCCACAGCAGTGCCCTGGGGATTTCCCTGAGGGGGAAGGATTCAGAGGATTCCACACTCATTGTATTCCCTCTCTTAAATACTGAGTGGTTTCAGGAACAGCTATCAGCAGTGGAGGCTTAAAAAAAAAGGTGACTCTTGTGAATAATTTTATTCAGTGTGTGTGTGGTGTTGCCAAAGTAGATTCTGAGTGGTGTAGAAATTAAAAGCTATCAATATTCTTGTGACATCAGGATCATTGGGTCGATTTAGTGGTAGACATAATTATTTATGAGTTAGCAATTGAGAACGGTGGCTTGAAAAAATAGCCTTATCTCAATCCCATGAAGCCAGAAGTGATGCCATTGAGTCCATTAAAACAAGTTACATCCTAATAGCATGGGGGGACTGATGGGACTACTAAAAAGAGTCATCAATCTTTTTGCCACAGTTCTCATCTATACATCAAGTCTGTGTTTCAAAGAAGGCCTCCTCAGCCATAGCTCTCCTTTGCTGGCATATTCACATACAGCCTGTGGTTTTGGCTAGAGGAATAATGCAGTGTGCTTTCTGTAGACTAGTTGTTCAGAAAACAATTTTGAAGATCAAATCCTGAAAAAGGATTAGCTAGGTATGTTTATTGACAACCCTCAGGGAGAGCTTTACCTAAACCCAAGTCCTTGCATAATACTAATTTTGTGCATTGCATTATAAGATCTTTGTTACTGCTTCACTGAAGCCAGACCAATTTTGCAAGTCCACTTGAAGTTATTTCAGATATAGTGGGAATTTATTTAAAATAAATTTATTTAAACTACAGTGCTCCCATTGTCCCAGTTCAGCTGCCTCCCTTATGTAGCCTTCCCAAATGATTTTATGTATTTCTGCCTGCAAACTTTCTAAAGGAAGCAAGAGGAAAATAGCACCAAATATGAGCTGGGCAAAGTCAAGTGTTGTTTGAAGACTTGTCTATGCCTCCCCAGCCCAGCAGCCTGGAGAGCCAAGCTGAGAGTTACAGGAAACTGTGGCTTCAGCTGACAAATGTGTGAAGCCATTTGTGGTTATGGCAAATGCTGCTTCCATCCTTTTTATCTGTTGGGGACAGTGTTAGGAAAAAGGTTAGTCCTTCAGAGCTCTACAACATTTCTATCCTTCTCTTTCTGACTTTCTGTGGTAAAAGTGGCTCATCCTGGGGCAGCAAAAGTTGGTTTTTGCCTACACAGTAGGCAAGAGTATTTTGGTTTTGCTTGGTTTTCTTGAACTGGCTTTTCACATTGGCATGTCACATGTCAAAGCTATTCAAACATTTTTTTCAAAAGCAGCAAGCATTCCATCACTGACTGGTCACCTGTCTGGTCTCCTGCACTGACTAAATGTGAGCACCTTGTTCAGTACAATGCCAGACCTGTTTAGTCATTTTGTAATGGCAATTGTATAGTTTATGCACAGCCCGGCACTCACATACATTTTCCATGTCATGCTGGCACACATGTATTTTGAGTATGAGCTGATTCTTCCTTACTCGTGGTTCTTGTCATCATTCTTATCACAACTAGCTATACTTTCATTTTTTATGAGCAAATAACATCCCAATAATTATTTCCAGACACCTCGAATAATGTAAAATAAATACAGGTCAAATTCTGCCACTACATATGCAAAGCTGATTTTTTGATTTGTGAGACATTTATTATTGGATAATCTGTTTTATAAAATAATTTCCACCAAAAAAAGCATAGTAAAGATATTGTTCAAAGACTCTGAAGCTTAAAAAAAGCTTTATAAAATCTATTCCTCCCAGCCAAGAAAAAGAGAAAAAGTAAATGAATAATCAATATATATTATTCACTCAATTTATGTACATATATATAATGTATATTTAATTTTCATATTTTTGAGAAGGGAGCAGTCTATCATAGATGATAGTACCATTTTTATCTTTATATCTTTGCATTTTCAGAATTTTTTTCAGTGGCAGAAAAATGTATTAAAAAGCTAACTACATCCCATTTTACCAATCACCAAAATAAGTAGTTTTAATGTTCCTCTCTGTAGAGTACATGTTTGATTTTATTTTTACAATAAATACTGATGATAACTAATAAATATATCAACAATAAAAAGTAAATCAACTGGTTTATTAACTTGAAAGAAGCAAATAATCATTCAACTATTACTGTTTTCTGTAAATATTATTTGCCAAGTCTTCCACTGATGGATGTGGAATGGCATCACTGAGATTACAGTAAGATTTCATTTGTTTCCCTTCAGTGTCCTAGCAAATAATATGTATAAATCAATGGAGAAAATAGAATTCTGAAAATGTTCTTTTACTTGGAAGGACCTACATATAAAGTTCCTGTCCCTCTTTATTTGACAAGGTTTTCTCAAAGTCAAGGCATTAAGAGGTTGAAATCATAATAGAAGATAAGTGGATGCCTTTTTCCTCCTGAGAAGCTGTGATGTATGTTTATTATTGAAATTTGTAAAAATTTTTGTTTGTTTGTTTTCTATTGAATAATTTCTCATATACAGTATGGTATTGCTTTGTCCTCATGCCTTGCCTTATTTTAAATAAATAGGTAGGTAAGTAAGTAAGTAAATAAATAAATAATTAATTTTGTCATTCTCCAAGGTTCTTTTTTTAGTAAACTGTCTTTACCACAGCATCACCTCTGGCTTGTGTCACTGGTGAAGAGAGCTGTAGCCGAAGAAATACAGATTTCCAATTCCATAAGGGCAGTGAAGAGAAAAAGCCCGAAGAGAGCACAGATTTATAGCACAGAGCAAGGCATTACTTTCTCTCTGTTTCTTTGTATGTTGCCTTTTTTGTGGGGCCATAATTACATACTGATTACTGCCAGAAAAAAAGATTCTCTCCATCCTGACTGGTAATTACTGTATTACTGTGTTTCACTCCCATCCCTTTCTTTTGCTCTTTCTGACCGTTATCAGCTCTAATTTAGGTTTTAACATGGCTTCTGGGAAACATAAATTTCAAAATATTGTTTACATTCCTAAAATTATGGTCATCTTGTGAATTATGTATCAGCTAGTATACATTACTAACTAATTAACTTAGTGTAACTGTGCATGTACCCATGAGACTGGAGAATGTTAAAATGAAAGGCTGACTACAGCTTCCTTGAGCTACATGATCTAGGTGGTGTTTGAATTTCTATCCCTTCAGGTGACTTCTCTTTGACTAAATTAAGAGAAAATCAGAATCATTCTCCTGTAAGGAAGCAATAAACGTACCCTAACAGAAAATAGTGCAATTTGTCTTAAAAAGAAATTATTTTCTTTACCTCTCTGGCATTCACACATTTTGCTAGATTTTGAGACAAAACTGGAGGGACTGTAAATCACCCTTACTCAATTGACTTCCACTGGAACTGAGCTGATTTAGGCCAGCAGAAGAGGTCAGTGCCAAGAGCTGTGAGTGCTTTCAGTCATGAAACAAGTCACTTGCAGATCATTAGGATGGCTTAAAAAGGATCTCACCAAAGTACATTCTGGCTTTTTTCTTTCTGTTCTTTGAAACTTTGGTATCCACTGGGGTGACAGTGAGAGAGCTCTCTACTGATGAAAATGTTTGAAGCATATTTAAAAAGAGACCAGAGTTCTCACCATCACTTTCCCCCAGTAAACTTTTTTCCTCTGTCACAGAATTCCAGGCTCATGGGAGTGAGTGAATGTAGGTCAGTCATACAATTATTGCACTAACTGATATGGTAGTCACAATAAAAGACATCCAAACTAGCAAAACTAAATGTAGTGTACTCCTATCCATGTAACACTTCCTTAAATATGCAGGTACCTTACCTTGTGAGGTAAAATATAACAAGAATTTTTAAATGATAACTCACCTGGTTTTCTCTTTTCTTTGAACTGTTCCTAATCACCTAAGGACTGAGAGAGTAATCAACAAAAGTTCAGGTTTTGTTCAAGCTCAAGACTTTTGACCAGCCTTGGGTTCTGAAAATGAGCTTATGAAAATATAATGATTATTACGAGTGGTCTTTTTTTAAATTATAGTAGCATAATACCTAAAAATTCCTGTCCTTCTCATCTGACTTTGAAGTGCATGAAAAGAGCCAAGCAGGTTCTCAGTGTCTCAGTATTACAGTGACATGAACACCTGGTTGAAGATCTGCTTTTTTGGGGTACTTGTTGCCAGGCTTAGAATACTGTTAGAAGATTGTAAACTGAATTGTAAGACTGAACTGTGCTCGTAACGGTTCATACCAGGAGACTTGTGGATTTAGATATGCAAAATACAGCAATGTGTGTACTTCCTATCAAGAGGAAGATGGTGCTTTAACAGTACTTTGCATATTATTATTATTATTATTACTATTATTATTAGTGTACTAGCCCCTAAAAAGGAGAGATTTGATTGATGAAAAAGTGCTTAATCACTAGCATTTTTAAGCAGAAGATGAGTATCAATCAGGTGCTAAACCAAGTGTGAATGTGGTGGACTTGGATTTCTTTGTTGGATTATCCCCTGTGAGGAATTAAACTTGTTTGTACCATGAATTCTTGATGGCCTTTGGCAGAGAGGAAAGTCTCCCAGATTCTCAAGATGGCTTTGGGTTTAGTTTTGTGAAATATATACTTCAGATATTTTGGTAGAGTATTGAGTTTTGAAGGTGTTTATGTGGCTAAACACGTTTTTGGCTACTTTTTAACTTAGACACCTAAAGTGTACTGTGGGGACTTTTATGGGTGTTGTTTGTTGCTTAGTCACAGGCATCTTGCTCAGCACCAGCTAATTTAGCGTGTCTCAGCCAAGGTAATGCTCAGATTTGCTGCAAAAGCCCTGACAGCATATCTATTTCCCTCCAACTCCAAAACACCATCTCCAGACAAGCCTCTTTCCTCTCTTCAGCTCTTTGTAGATTCACACAGTGGGAGCAAGTAGAGCAAATTGATTTTTTCTCTCCAACAGGGACAGGAGTGCCTGTAAGGGAACTTTTCTTTGCGTTGGTGGCTGTCACTGTTTTGCCCCGGTGAGGATGGGATAAGTGCAGCTGTAAGAGCACTGCCAATGGAGTGTGTACAGCCAACCTGCTCAAGAAGCAAGCATCTATAATGTCCCTAATTTAGCAATTTTAGCAATGAAGCCAATCAGTTCTAATTAGTTTGTGATTAAAGAACTAGCTATCTCCTAGGCTGTGCGAGCAGTACTGGGTACACTGTCTTCCAGTTTTAGACTGAAATCCCCTTCCAGAAGGCAATCGTCCATGTCCTGTTCGTGCCATCAAGCAGTCCATTAACTAGCTGCTTAGTTCTAATTGATGATGCTTTTATTTTTATCAGGTCCTGGAAAAACACCTTTAATTAGACTAGTGAGGAAATTACGGATTTTCACCTGTGGAAAATAATGAATTTCAGCAGTTGTCTACAGATGTTGTAGAAGAAAATTATGTTTCACCATCTCCAGTAAATCACATAGGTTTACTTTGACAGTAATATATGATAAAATTATAGCCTATAGCAATCCAAAGTTCTTGAACCCATGTTTTCGAATTTGACTGTCAAAAACTTCCTCTTGTCATACAGAAAAATATGAAACAAAAAAAAGTATTTAACTTTCTATAACTATGTAGCATCTTTCCTACTGGCTACACAAAGTGAAATCTACTTTTTTTCCCTCATCATACCCTACTTCTTGCAGTGTGATTGGTTCATTAAAATAGGATGGAGAAGGAAGAGACAGTGTATAGGGAAAATGCAAAAGCTAATGGAACATTTTCTTCAGCTCTCGATGTTGAAAAATGTTACTATTGGATCTTTTATATGCTTAAATTAATAGTTGTTCCTTTGCTGTGAAAAGTATGCTTTCATTGCTTTTCAGTTGCAGTTGAAAAAAGTCTCCCACTACTCCTTCCTGAAAAAAACCCACTCTTTTCTCACATAAAAATTCTGTCATGACTACTTCTATCTTGTCTAGCTCTAAAAATTTCCTCTTGGAAGTTTGATACTGTGAAACCCAGCAGCAACTTAGAGTTAAATTATTTTAAGATTCATTATTACAATCTTTTTCATTTTATATTGGTTTTTATTACATTGGTCTTGAAATTTTTTTACATACCTGTCTCCTTAGGAGTAACATGGAGCCCTGTGAATTAATTCAAATGTGACATATAGCTATTGTCAGTCCTTGCAACAATTGTAAGAAAATAGAACAGCTTAATTTTTTCTTATTCTCATAGCAGCAGACTAAAGAGTAGACAGTATGTGAGATACTGTTTTAGACTAGCATACATATTTATGTTGCACAGCACAAGTTCTCTACTAGATAACTATGTAGTTTAAGCTACTTACACAAGAAAGTCTGTTCAGAGAAGCACTTCACCTTGTTTTCCTAAATGCTTATTTTTGGAGAGGGTGTTTTCTTTGGAACAAAAATACTTTTCCTTAAGTTTGACAATTAACTGTTAGATCACTAAAGGTGCATGCGATGCATCCTACGTCAGTAACTCACTGCAAATACGCAGAGCTGATGAAAGCTCCCTTCCAGGAGTGACCAAAGTTATTCAGCGCTTCATGTGAATCATGACATCAAACAGTCTGAGTGGGAATTCACAGTACATTCCAAATCTATATTTAAATTCTCTGCATCAGAAAGCTATCAAATATTCATTGCAGAAATGGCCCTGTTAGGATGTTGCTGTCCCTTAGCTTGCAGACCTCAAGCCAAGGCAGAGCAGACTTCCAGCCCACATTACCTTCTTGATAATTCAGCCCAGCACTCTGGTATCAGAAAAGGGACTCTAACATAAAGCTCCTTCCATTGAAGGAGCTACAGCTGAAGAGGCCTTGAATTTCTACAGTATCTATAGGTGATGAAAAGGGCACAAAAACATCTCAATCTGATACTTTGATAAAAAGCTGACTACAAACAGCTTGCAACCTGCATTGTTCTCCTCTTTTGGAGATTCTCATCAAACGAAAGAAATTTGCTTGAAACTCTCTTTAGCAATAGTTAATACGATTAGTTTAGATGTTGCAATATTTTTGGTGAAGACTTGGTGCAGCTTTACTCTTTAGTCTCCAAATAGACCCATAACAAATAATGGCCATAAATGTTTCAGGAAGTGATGTGTTTGGATGGCTCTTTTTCTGTATATACTTCCAAAAAGTGCTTTCTAATTGCAAGGAGGTCCTTTCTTAAGCATGATGTCAACCAAGTTTGTAACTAAAAATAATACTCCTGAGGACAAAAGTCCCTTCAGTAGCTTGTCTGAACCTTCAGTTAGAAATAAGAGGAATAAAAGAGACAATAGATCACGAATACTTTTAAATGATATATGGTACAAAATTTGCAGAAGTATAAGAGTTGAGCAAAACTGATAAATCTATGATTTCAGTGTCTTTCCTAAAATAAAAACAGAAGCAAGAGGGGATTGAGTGATATTTAAATGACCATGTAAATATATAGGGAACCTTCAAAATACATGTAAATATTATATAGAAATTTTGCAAAAGTTGTCTGTGGTTTGCTCTCTGACTTAAAAGCTGGACAAAATCTAATGAAATCTACTGTGAATTCGGATTTATTAATTACTCTGCATCCTTGCTTAGTACTGAAATAGTCTCTCTCCCTTTTATTTAAACTCCCAAAGTGTCTTCCTCTTTTTCTGCAGGTATTTTCTGCTCTCAGGTTGTCAGACACATGGTAGTCCGAAAGTGAACCGGTGAACCAGATCTCTACTTTTGTAGTTCCAGAGCTGCAATCCATTTAAAACAAGGAAATATAAGTTTTGAAAATGTTCTACCCAGTATCAAGTTCTATTCATACTAAATATTATGTTCCAACATGGACAATTACATAGACACTGACTAGTTATGTGCCTGAAAGAAATATTGCTCATTCCACTGTATTTTTTTATACTTATTTTCTTTTAAATGCATGGTGTGGTTCTTGGTGTGGTTGGTTAAGAAGACAGCATATCCTTTGGTTTCTCCTTCTTATTTTAATGCAGGCATTAGTGTTTAGCTTAGCATATTCATCATAGCAAATCTTGGCTCAGCAAGATAATTTATACAGCACTGTCACTGTTAGCTGTTACAGACTTGTTTTTTAAACGTATGAGAATTCTGAGTGCCTGTGTTCCCCAACTCTGTACGCTCTTTCTAGGTGCTATAATTAAGCAATATTAAGGTACTAATTAGGATAAGGAAAATTTTTCACTGTGGTAACAACATTCAAACTGTTGTTAGGGACCCTCTCAAAGTACATCAGTGAGAAAATACAGGATCTCCTTTTAGCAAAGCAACCTTAATTTGCTTTCCTGGGAGGAAACACTAGTAAATGTCACATATAGTAATAGGAGCAAAACACTCCAATATAACTATGATAATGGTTTAATTCCACTTTGGTGTATATTACTGTGCATTTCCTACAAGTGTTTTGCTGAAACAAGTGTCTAATTTACTGTGAAAGTCAGGAAAAAGATTATGATATTTCCAATGAAAAATGTTTGTGGGCAGGCCAAGAATTTTTTAGGTGCTTCAGTTACAGGGTGAAGCAAAAAGAAAAGTTATTTTTTCATTTATGGTGGTGCTAAAGTAAAAATTACTGGAGCATAATCACTTAATGTGAAATAGTCTTTTTGCAATTATGTATTTAAAAAGTGTTTAAATTATGTGAAGTTTCAGTCCAGTTCTGAATAGGAAATTTTTAAAAATATCTGTATAATTCTAGGGATTGATTTTTTTTTTCTCAGACTTTTTCTAGTCGATCTTGCTGTCTTGTAGGGGTTTTTAAATTTTGTTTTGTTGGGGTTTTTGTGAGTCAGTGTAAAGAGGCGTAACCCCCAAAAAATTACATCAAGGGACAATTCAGTAAATCACAAATCCACATCCATCAGTTGCTGGAGAACAGCAGACAGTTAAACTGCTTCATTTCACTGTCTCTGCTTCTACATTCTCAATTTTCTTTTTAGAATGGCTGAGAAAATTGATATAATCCTTGGCTTCCTCTCTGAATTGCTTCCTGAACTGACACCACACTATTACAGAGAAGCCTCAGGTTTTGTGGTGCTCTCTGCAAACTAACCCGTGCATCACTGTTACCATACAGCTATTAGAAAACTCCACTCCCCCACCATAAATGTATCTCATGCCCTTAAGTTTCAGTAACAGAAGATGATGATCTGCATTATTTGTTCAGAGAGATCAAACTCCATAATGTGTGAGGAAAACAGCTGAATAATCGGGAAGTCCTCAGTAGGAGCGACATATGCTCCTGGTGCTTCCTGCTGAGCCTGCTGAGATGGCTTAGTTACAGATGCTGGCTTTCTGTGGAAAAACTCCTGCTGCAAAGGTGGAGAGCTCTAACCACTTCTGACAGAGAGAGGATCATCATGCCTGGGCTGAAGAGTGGGAGACCTCTTACAAATTTCTGTGTTTTAGTTATGATTGGGATTGACCCACAGAAACAATCAATTGAACACAATATTTGTCTTTGGCTTCCAAGAGCAGCATAAGTAGAACTGTTTTGAGAGCCAAGTAATGGTGATAAATAATTTAGCAGTAAGTAAAAAATGTGAATTGCAACTATGAGATAAAAATATATTACTAGATATCCAAAATCCAGACTTGTCAAAACAGAAGTTTGGAAAAATACCCCAACTGTTGTAGAGATGGTCCAACTGTCTTTGAGCAGTAATTCTGCACAAACATATATTAAAAAAAAGGCAGGTAAAGAGAGGCAAATTAAATGTGAGAAAACATTCTAAGACCATTGTAATTTTTTCTCCCCTCTTCCACATTACTTGTCCTCCCACCATTATCCCACGAAGATTTCCACCCTTATTCAAAGTTCGGTCCATAAAAGATTTGTTCCCAGCACTTATGAGAGGGGATAAGATCACAGTGGGTGGGATTGTGGACAGGAGGGAGGAATACAGGCTCTAGATAAAGATCTTTCCTTGCCAGTGACAAATCCAGTTAGGAGATTCTTGGCCCTCCTTGTCACTGCTAAGTAAACTGTTCTCACTGGCTGAAGGACAAGACATGGAAAGCTAATATTTTGTTTTGTTCTGTTTTGTTTTGGTGTTTTTTTTTTTAATTTTGTTTTTTGTTTTTTTTTTTTACATTTTACTTTTCCTGATAAATATTGATTTTGACCAAGGTTACCAAACGTAAGGATAAGATACATAAATCAAACAATAGCCAACACAAAAATAAGTGGTTCAAAATAGCATAAAGGTTAATCTATAGTTGGCAATTCAGTTTGTAAAGTAGATGTAGAATATGTCCATTTCTATTATTAGTCCGTTAAAATTTTTCAATTGCTGAATGTATCAATAATCACCCAGAACAATCTCAAGTGTAACAAAAGATCTAGCTATAACAAATGATGATGAAAAGTAGTTTCCATTCTACATGAAAGGCTATGACACATTGCAACATGTGAAAGTTTTAAAAAATAACATTTCTATAATTTCTACCTTAGAGTTTTCAGAGAGGAAAGTTGGAAGTTTTCTGAGTTTTTAACTTTGATTTTTATAAGATTTTGAGAATTATTATCCCAAAACCATGGAAGAAGGCTTACAATGAGCCATTATTTGAACTTCAGCCTTTTGTTTTGAAGTAACATAAAGTAAAATTTTAACTAGATATATGGGATGAAATCTAAAAAATATCAAAATAATCATGAGAGATAATGTAGGCTGTATTTTCACATAAATTGCTTTCAATAATACTAAAGAGAAACAGATTTGTGAAACTGAAGCAATGGGATTGCTCTGAAATGCTAGGAGACCTAGTGATTTCCAAAAATGGGGCAGTTAAATAAAAGGCATTTTTTTCCCTCTATGTCATGAGACAGGTATACCATTTGCTTTAGTTAGAATTTTTTTATATTCTCAAGAGAAAAATTACTAGGAACTTTGCTCTGAAGTTCTCCTATTGACATGGACTTACATGTGTGCAGAAATTATTTCAGCATGTGCTTTAGGATTATCATTAAGAATAAATTTCCTAAAACTTGGATGAGTTATACAACATTTATCACCCTGCAGATTATTGCCCTGCTGGTGAGATCAGCAACTTAAGTTTTGATTGTTTAAGGTAGTTGTTCCTCTCTCTCAGGTGTTATCATCACCCGTGTATGAATTCATTAACTGAGCTATCTTACATTAATCTTTATTTATTTACTGCATGATCTTAAGTTTTTAATGAGGATACATTTTAATTTATTGTTGTATAGGCCTAATTTATCTTGATTATGTTCCCTGAAATCTCTTGATTCCCAATTCATACCCATGGAATTGACAATACCACCTGCTTAACCTTCTTCCCCCTCAGGCTAGTAGCAGTCACATCTCTGTCCACTTAATCCATGTCTCACCTTCCTACTGTTATGCTCCTTATCTTTCCCTGTCACAGCTGAGTTACACCATCCTGAGCAGGATACACATTTATTCCTGCAGCATTAGAAATACAGGATGAAAAGGGGAAATGATGTGCAGGTATGGAGGCAGTACTTCAGCAACAGTCCAGCTGGTCACTCTTGCTCAGGAGTTGCAAGAGTACCTGTGGCAACTCTTTCATATTTACAGACTTTATGGGATCATTCCTTTGGCTTCCTTTAGTGTTCCCAAAACAGGTTTCCAATGGATTGATCCAGGAACAGCTGACATTTCCTGCACTAGTCATTGCTCTCCTAGATCTTCTCAAGCCCAAGATGATAGCATTAATACTTATGTCTACACACTTCATTGGTTGGAGATTTATTACAGAAAATATTTCCACTCTTTTTTTTCACCAGCTCCCCACACCTCAGCATACACATATATCCATTTATGTGATGGGAATTCTATTTATCTTGGCAATAAAAGTGGATCCCCTTTTAACCCCTCCTGTGCTGACCATCCTGTTTAGAGAATGTGGAAGCTCTGGGAGTGCATCCAGGTTACTGATGGCTCTGTGTCTGCAGCAGTTCTGTAAACTCTGTCCTTCACTTGTCCCACAGTCCTTAACGAGGCAGGAACAATTAAAGTGGAGAGCATGAGCTCTACCCATCATTTGCTGTTGGAAGGTAGTTCCAAAATGAAATAAGTCAGTAAATTTGTAAACTAATTAAGCTTCATGTTTTCCATCCTTCATGTCTTCTTTTATGTCTGGGCAATATACTGCAACTAATTGTGTAATTTTCAGCATGTTCAAGGAAAGATTTTTCCTGTTTATTTATTTGCAGTACAGCTGCATTATTCACTAATTATTTGTCATTCATTAGAGAGCATGTCTTAAAATGTGTCTGTAAAGCTACTTGTACAAATCACAAAAATGATCTCTGCTTTCCTCTTCAAATGGTTTTTAGCTTTTCATGAGGTACTGATTTTATTTTTTTAACTAATCCCTGAGGAGAAATAACAGCACACCATGACTTTTCAAGGCTATCTATCGCTTCCAGTGCTCAGGGCTGTTTAAAGCACAAACCACTACTGCTTGTCAGATTACAGATTTGTTCATATATTACTGTAGTGCAAGATGGAGGTACTGAAGTGCAGCAGACAAACAGAAGAAAGGCTTCTGAGTATGCTCCTTGGCTTTTTTCTCTTGTCATATGGGCTTGCATACTTTGTCTAAAGAAAGATCTTGTGTCCAGTATATTTTCAGGCACAAAAAGTGTACTTTTATGAATTTGGACTCAGCAAAATTGATACCTTGACCTGATAAAACCCTGTGTTTAGATATAAAAAAGAAACAATAAAAAAAAAAGACAGAAAGTTAAATTTAAAAAAAAAATTATGCATAAAATTTTGTCTCATTTCTAAATAATCTTAAGTAATATGATTGGATTATTTGCAAATTAAATGAGTTCATAACCTGGTAGATAACCTAGGTGTCAATTCTTCTGTTCACTGAGGCAAGAGGAGTTTGACAGAAGCTTTCAGCAGGGCAAATTTCACATCAGGATTTGCTGATCACTTTTTCCCTGGAAAATGAAGATTTGAGCCTTTGAAATCAGCATCTGAATTTCTATATAGGACATGGGATTTCATGTTGATTCTTCACTTAAAATATAATTTTTCTGAGCTCTATATTTAACAATTCCACTAAGTAATATCACTAATTAACATAAAACTTCCCTTGTACTTGGACATAGATGATGAACTTGCCCAATTCCTGCAGAATAAAAATTATATGATGTATTGATTTGCTCTGTGTTCCATCTGAAGGATAAATGTCCCTGTAGGAAACAGCAAAGAGTACATGGTTCTCAATGTGAAGTAAATGCAGGAAAATGTCATAGAATAAGCAGTTTTCACTATGGAGACAGATGGTCACATCACTTGGCAAGCATTCAGGTTTTTTCCCTGAGATGTTTAAATAATGTTTATCAAACAATAGACAGGGATAAAAATCAAGGTAGCCTTAAATTTATCTAAAACAGAACGGCAGGCTGCTCTAGAACTGTCCTATAAATAACAATAAAGAACTCTTGAATGAAAATCAATAAGGTGGAAAGAGAAATTTTTCTACTGGGTTGTAGAAATACATATATCCACATATCTTTTTCTTGTAGTGAAATGTTCTGTCCTCTTTCCTAGCCCAGAAATCAACATACTGTTTACATACCTGGCAGAGTGTACAATGATTAGAGGCAAAACCAGATGTCCATATTTTTCCTTGTCTTGTTTATTTAGATGATGGATAGAGGAATCCCAACTTTACCTGTCAATCCAGCTGTAATTATTTACATTCCAGTGTGACTTTTTGCATGCAGGTGCTCCTGCAGGTACACACTTGTGCACACACAAGTAGAAGTAAACTCCTTCTCTTTCTTCCGCAGGCTTAGAAAGAATTGCGAGGGATTCGGCCTATGAACAAGAAGGGAAAGTTCAGTTTGTCATTGATGCAGTTTATTCCATGGCCTATGCCCTGCACAACATGCATAAAGATCTCTGTCCTGGGTATATTGGTCTGTGCCCAAGGATGAGCACAACTGATGGGAAAGAACTACTCAGCTACATCCGGGCAGTAAATTTTAATGGTAAGTTACATGTACTCTTTTTTTGCCCCTCTCTTCTTTAAATGTTCCATAAGTGACAAGTTGGTTTTTATTCTTTATATAGGACACTTTAAGGCACAGTGGAAAACAGGATTAGAAGCAGTTCTCATTTAATCAGAACTGTGAGTTTTTCCACCTGCTCTGAAACCTCCAGTGTATTTTTCATCTTAACATTTTTCATCATAACATTAAGCTGCTCCCAAAAGAGGCAGATGTTAAAAATATGAATCTGTCGATCAAAATATTCCAGTGAAAAGCTGCTATTATGGAAACAAATTGAGGACTCATACAGTCTTACTGACAGAATAAAAATTATTTGATTGTGGTTGCTTATGTGTTTGTAAGAGAAAGAATTTTAAAAAATACCCTTTTGAAAATCTCCTTATAAAATTTATTAATAATTTCCTTACATTAGCAAATAGTGAAATTACTTTCAATTTACATATTTAAACTTCAATTAAAACATTCACTAGCAGTTCCAACTTCTTTTCCATTTCATTGTTTTGGACTCAGTAATTTAATGAGCTTTAATACAACTAAAATATATACTTTTAAACAACACTGCATAATATTCTGTGGAGCTGGTTTCTGCCTGCTGGGAAAATGTAGCGACAGGTGCTTATGCTGTTAACAGTAGACGCCAATAATAGACAGGATTAATAGATGAATGTAGATTTGAAATGTATAGCACACACTTCATGGTGAAATAAAGTTTCCAAAACCCCAAATTATTTCATTAGAATTCATAATTATCACAGACAATATTTGCCATTATTTTACAAAGAAATGGAATTATGTACTTTGCTTTGTTTTGGTTGGGATTTTTTTTCCTTGCTTGGTGGTAATTCATGTACTACACATGCCTTCTAACTATGCAGAGAGAAGCACTCTCTACTACAATTTATTCCAATGACCTCAGCTGCAAGCACTTTTGAAAAAAGCACAAGGTCATTTTGAATTTAACTTCTGAGTAGAAGCTTTTTTGCTTTAGGTAATACACCAGACCACTTGGTTGATACAAATGTTGGTTATAGTTCACAGCTTTTTTCTTCCTATGCAATTTTCATGAAAAGGGAATCCCTGCCTCCAGGAAAATAAAGTTAAAAGTCTAAATGATTCCTTAGTGATTTTAAAGAACACCTGGAACATAGTATGTTGCTGGAAAATGGGAAATATTGTGATGATAACAAAGGTAGTCAGCATATTGCAAGGTTTGCAGTGATAATTACTTACATTTCCAGTAGATGTTTTTCTGGATCTGTTTTGTTAAAGCACAAAGTGATCTATTTTCATTTGGTGAGCATGAAAGTTTAGCATAATAAGATAAGCTGTGCATTTTTATATGAAAGCTTCCACTCCCTAGATAATTATATTTCATCAATACCTGTCATAATTTCTGTTGCTGGCTACAAGTATGGCAATAAACGGAGATGAAAGCATTCTGGACACTAAGGAAAATGTATTTGATTTTGAAACAGTGGTTTACTGAAAGAGAAGGGAAAAAAAAGAAGGAAGAAAAAGAAACATTTATTTGAGGTTAACTTCCTGTCCCATGGGATAGGTAAAATATTCCCTGTACTAGGCTAGTCCACATTATGTACCAGTGTACCAATTTTTTGGGTGTGTTATATGCCCAAACATTTTGTTTTCTTAGTCATGTATTCAGAGGCATAAGAAGAAGATGGTCTTAAACACTTTGCCTTTTCCTATTAATCCACAATTCCTGTTCTTCAGGGCAGCACTACTGCTGTGTCTGACAGAGGTGAATATTTTACATAGGTTACAGGACTTCCTGTGCTGGGAGCAAACAGTAATGCTGTGTGTCAGTTTTGATGTGCATCCTAGCCTCAATTAGTAACAATGTCTTATATTAAAAATTAACTGATAAATGAAAGGAGAACCCTGGCTTTCTTAGCCATTCAAGATACCATTTTTCTACCCTAGCAATCACAGGATCACAGCCCATCTGAAGCTGTCAAGGACCTCCACCTACTCCAATCCTCTGCCTAGTTCAGGATCAGCATAATCAGGTTATTTAGGACCATGCCCAACCAGGTTTTAAATATCTACAGGGGTGGAAAATCTTCCAAAATTCTCTCTGAGTAGGCAATTACAATATATAATCATATTCACAGTAAAAAAAAAAAAAATCAAGAAGTAACTGGCACTTTTAGACAGGCATTTTTTCCTTTTCTTCAGTATTAATTCCCCACATGATCCTACCCTTATGCATATTAAACCAACTTCTCACCTCAATTCAGTATATCCCTCTTCACTCATGTAGTATTGAGTAGGTTCAAGTCCAGTTAATATGCTGACACATTCAACTTGGCGGTTTTCACCTCACAAAGTGTGATCTGTATTCTGAAGGACCTCTGCCTGTCTTAGGGAGGGTATTTGCAAAGGTGAGAAAACACACATTTTTCTGTTTATTGGAGTAACTGATTTGCTTTTGATTGCAAGAAATCACTTAGAAGAGTATTTATTTTTGTTTACTTAGGTTATTTTAATCTAAAAATTATGAAGGTTTGCTTCCCTGAAGGATTCATCTGTGTAATATTCCATGACACCTTCATGACTGAAGGGTGATCATAACCACCAGCACACATTGAACTGATGTGATTGATAAGACATTTATTTCTGCTTAGATATTCTTTCACTTGTATGCTAAATTCAGAAAATCCCAAAGTTCATCATGATTGTAAACAGGCTAGAACTTGATCGGTAATAGAAATAAAGAAATTTATTTTTATGCAAGATGTGAGTTACTGCTGACTGTAGATTCCTGTTTTACTGTTGTCTGTGTTTGTCATAGGAGAGCTAGGAAAGAATGGTCTCTAGACTCAATTTGTTTTCATTTATAATGGGCATTTTAGAATTCATTTAATTTAATAGGAAAAGAAACTTCTAACATGTAACTATTACAGCTTATTACTGTGTACATGTAAAGTGTTTATAAATGAAAATAGAAGAGCAGTGTTCTGAGATATGGCATTCTTAGTACCTTGGGTTCTTGATGGTTACTTTTAGTAGACCATAACCAGCCCATCTGTTTCTTTTGTCAATGAATATGTTCTTTGATCAACTTTTGAAAGTTTCGTGGTTCTATTTATCTTTCTTTTTCTCAGGCAAAAAATGAATGTTGTCATTTAAGATTTTCTTATTTTAATATGTTGCCACATTTGAAAGATTTTTCTTATCACTCTTTGTATCCAAATGAGATAGTTATGCAAAACTTGTGTTTTGTATTTAAAGTTTTATAAAGAGTTTTTCTGTTAATTAGATTTATAAATGGTGGTATGCACAATGGTATAATTGTGGCATGACACTCTAGTGTTCTCATTCTATTTACCTTCATTATTCTGTCTACAAAACAAGCAGGTGTTTTATAAGAGTTTTTCCCCTGCATGTGCTGAGTGCCTCATGAGAAGTGTTCTGTTGAATTCAACATAAGTGCTCATCAGTTAACAGGAGCAGGACTTCAGCATGCATTGGCAGTGGATGGAAGTGTTTCAAAGGTGGTTTTGTTTTGATTTTAAGAAAAAGATTTATCTTTGTGCTTCCTTGCAGGCAAAGAATTGCAGCATAGATACAGTGCTGTTTCTTGGATGGGAATAAAACTCTTTCTTCCTACCACCTCTTTTGTGTATGTGTGTCTCTGTCTTCTCCCAAACTCTCTCTTTATAGGCAGTGTAGGGTAGCTGTTTTTTGCCTGTCTTTAGTCATACATTTGTATTTATTTTTATATCTACATTTACACATTTTAGAACTTTTAGGGATAAATGTAACAAAATGTATTTACAGATATTACAATATGAGTTTTACACTTATAAAGGTAAGGGCAGCACTTGATCTCTACTCACATACTTGAAAAGAGACAACTTGCTTTGGTGGGCTATTTATCCTGTGGAATAATAGGGATGCTTGGTAATTTGACTTTTTTTATGCAAGCAGGGATGATTGGGAATGGAGCAGAGAACAGGTGGAAGCACCAACTCCCCTTTGCCATCAATGCTTAGGTGAATGTTGTTCTGCTTCTTCAGGAAGTCACTGCAACATCACTTCCCTCTCCTGGTGCAGAAAAGATTTGAAATATATTCTAAGTGTGCAACCTTTACTTGGTCTTCTCTGAACAAAGTCCAGCAACTATGTTACTTTCTCAGATTTTGTGACAAATCTACAATAACACTGGAACAGGCTGCTTAAAAAAAGTTGTGGAATCTCCTTCCTTGGAGACATTCAAAGCCTGACTGGACAGAGGCAGCCTCCTCTAGCTGAGCCTGCTCTAAGAAGAGGGGTCTAGCTAGATGATTTCCACAGTTCCCTGCCCACCTCAGTCTTGCTGTGATTTTATAACATTTTCTGGACTTGAAAGAAAGAAAAATATTATCACCTAAGCCTGCTCTATAATGTTTTACTTTACTCTTCTGGAACTAATTTCATAGTCTGAGTGGCCGAGAAAGCCTTGCTGTTATTTGTTTTTCAGATATGTTAAGTTAATGCCTTTGAGAAAAGATTAATTTTGGATGAACATACAGAGACACACTGCAGCATTAACCCCATTTAAAAAGGGAACATCAAAAAAATTCATCCTGAAAGGGCAGAATAACACCAGAGAATGAGAAAAAAAGAACAGAAGCTAGCAGGCTAACTCAAAATAAGGTGTCGACTAAAATAAAAATTAATGATCACTCTACATTGTAATATTTATTTTTTTCTGAGAAAATGGCATATATACAGAACATTTCAAGAAACCCCAGAAGAATGAGATTTTTCACAAAGAAGTTTGAACTCTCTAGAGAATCATTATTGTGGAATCAGCCGTTTACAAAATTAATCTTCTGCTATCTTTTGAAGTTGCTAAGACATCAATCTATGCAAAACTCTTGACTTAATATTCAGCTCAGACTGTTTTAAATGTTTTCTTCAAGAAAGCTGACACCTCTCTATTCTTTCACTGAGTAAAAAATTTGCATTCTCAAATCATTATTTATCATTAAAACAGAAGCTTTAAAATGGTGCACTTTCAGGCTGATAAGTTTTGACGTTTTTTGAGGCATTAAGCACAATAGAACTAAATGCCCCACTTAAAATGTACTGGTGCTACGCTCCTCACTCAGGTTTTTAAAATTCCTCCTCTCAAGTCTAAAACTACCCATAGAGGAAAAAAAAAACTTTAAAAATAGTTTAAATTTGTCACGTCTTGCATTTTTTTGCAAGTTATGGGTTCTTATAGGCAGCTCATAATTTAGAACGTTTTACTGTCAGAAACACTTAGGATCATAGGATGCCACCAGTACCATATTCTGATAGGGCCGAAAAACTATCTAAGTATAATGTGAGATAATAGCAGATGAGTAGATCAGGTATGGAAAACTAAGATTAGCAATGAGTTGGGAAGGGTGGAACTCTGCTGACCTTGCTAGGACTCGCTGTGGTAGCAAATCTGGTTTCACTAATCTCTACTGTGCTAAAAAAATCATACACCTTTCAGCTGCAGAAGTGGGAGTGGCAGGGAGAATGTCTGCTGGAGTTTTATTAGGATCTGTGATGTTTTTTCTGTCATACCTACATCACATGTCATAATTCTATGTAATTCTTTTAGAAATCTTGGTGGTACAGAGAAATGATTGAAAACATTGCTAAAGCTTAAACAAACATAGACCTGAATTCATAAAATTCAATTCAAAATTCTTTTCATGTACTTTTGTCATAGTTTTACAGGTGTCTGTCTTAGTTTGCAAATGCATTGGGGACTATGGCACACCACTTGTAACAAAGAATCCTGATGTCTAGTTTCCTGAGCCTTTATGTTAAATGAATTAAAGAGTTGTTACCAGTGTTAACATATTATTGGGAATTAGCAGGGAAGGATTTCAAATAAATTCTGCTTTGGCATGCTAATTATTTTAATGGAATTAATCCACGTGGCTGTACAAGAAAATAAAATTGCAGAGTGATCTGAATCACTCTTAATGGATTTAAGTAATGTATGGCCATAATGTAAGCAGGTGCAGCAAGCAGAGCTTGGAGCTGCTGAGATTCTGAGGTACACCACGAATCCATGTGATTAAAATCAGTGATTATGAAAATTATTGGTGTGAAATTAGAATGTAGAACCTAAAAGCAAGTGCAATTTATAGCTGTGCTTTTGCTTATGTACAGATCTTAAGTACTGATTAATTGAGCAATATATATGCTCCACATACAAAATTCATGATGCAGAGCTTGACTGAGGTCAATTCTCTTTTGAGAAACAAGGTCTAATTCATAAGGTATTTTAATAATTAATATGTAAGGGATGGTGATAAAGGATTTACTCTCATTACTCAATGAAAATTGATTTGCATCTCATGATAGGTAAGGATATCCAGATATATCCTTTTTAATATGATCAAGAGAAAAACTCAGCTGTAGCAAAGAGGCAGAGCAAATTAACCCTTGTCATTCCAAGCAAAAAAGTATCTGAGTACAAAGGAATTGTGTTTTATTTTTACCTTTTAGTCTGTGTAAGAAACATCACAGTTTCAGTTCTGTAACATTTTTAAGCCCTTCAGATATCCTTACCTTCATTAACAGGAAGAAGGCCTGTTTTGAGGAAAACAATGCTTGGAAGGCTTCCTAACTTGGATGTTTAGATTTAAAATCTCCTCTTCAATCTATCAAATAAAGTGAACATGTTTGTACAAATTTCTAATCTTCCCACTTGTTGATTTATGATCTGTTTGGTAATACAACTGTTCTGCAAGCCGTCAGGACAGATGTGAAGGGAAGTGGATTGGTTTTAATACCTCTGAAACTGAATAATATGAGCCTTTTTTATTTTCTTGCAATATTTACTTAAAAATTAAATAAGACACATTAGAGAGAATATAGAAGAAAAAGGGAAAAGGATTTTGTTAATGGCATTTGCTAGTATAAATAAGCTGCATTTATAAATAATTTATATAAAAAGTGATCTATCTAAATCTAGTTATGGCCTATAAGCGACAAATGCAAAAAATAGAGTAATTCTTTTGGAGGGTCACTGTCAGTGAAATTATCTTGATAAATCTTACATTCTAATATAAAGAGAAAAATAACAATTTCTTTATATTAAAAGGAAAGGCAGTGAAATCACGTAGGCTAAATACTGTAGCATAGGAATTACAGTGAGGAGAGATAATTTTAAAATTAATGACATTACTGATATCATCAGATGGCACTGTTTAGTTTTTCTGCTCTAGAGAGATGCACTCAGCAGTAATCAACCAAGTTCAGGTGTATAATCAAAGGAGTACTGGATTCAAGTTAGATGTGTTAGACCCTGTTATCAGATGTTACCTTCAGCAAAGCCAGGGAGAATCCAAGGAAACTAAGCAAGGTATTCAAGAGGAAAGAGACAGGATTCAATTCATCCCTTTCAGGCCAATTGGCTTCCCTGTTCCAGTAGCTGGTGAATTCCAGTGTGTCTTGTTTCTCACATAACTGGTACCTCTCAAGGCTACCAGAGAGAGCCTGTTCATTTGCATTTAGGCACCATAGACACTCATCTACTTCTGTGTTTTCTGCAGTCAGCTGTGAGTCAGAGGTTTTCTCAATTGCTGGTTAAAGCATATCTAATAGTATGAAATATTAAGTGTATGGAAAATAGTATATCTTTTAGAAATCTTATAGAAAATCTAGAAGATTTTCTAACCTAGCAAATGAAGTATTTCTTATTATTTTTGAGGATTAAAGTATCCAATAATTTTGGCCACATAGCATGGTATGTTTTATGTTGAAGAGAGTGGACCTAAAATGTTATGTCTGTTCCTGCAGTACTTTTTTGTATTTGTAATTCTAGGTACATCCTAACTACATACCTCCTTGTAATATTTTCCCATGTGTTTTAACTTAAAGCAAATAAGGATTCAGAGTTGCTCAATACATTTATAACTGGAATTCACCAATATAACAAATAATAAAAAAGTAGAAAATCAATCTATTCAAGTTAAATTAGTCAAGGAATGATGTTCTTAGAGGATGATAGCAATAATTTTATCTTTAATCTGTGATCTTGTCCTACAAGCACAATCACATTCAAATATCACAGCAAACAGAAATTGATTCTAGTTACTACTGTTTAGAAGTTTCCAATGCTTGGAAGAATTAAAACCCAATGAGCCAACCTGGATGCTCTGAGACCATGAGTATTTAGCTGAATTGAATTGACTCACCCTTTTTATTTCACATTCTGAAATGGAGCAATATCATCATTTGCACAAATATTTCTTGAGAAGAAGATGTTAAATTTTACCTGTTCATTGTTAGGTTGAAAAAAGGAAAAAATCTATATTCTAACCAGAAAATCTCAGAAATTTAATGTTTATCAACACTAGGTTTATAAAGTTTCAACTGTACTACATTCAATAGAAAATTTAGTGTTTATTTTATTTGGTCTGGAATACCAGTGTTCATCAACCATTCTGGGCACCAGCTATAAAAAAGTCATTACTTTAACATCTTTAAAGGATTCTTAAAAAGATAAGAAAACCAAAAATCCAGGTCAACTGGCATGCAAAGAGATATTAAAGAGTTTGCATTTAAGATTACTTATTTTTATTATGGGTATTATCTAGTCAGTTAGATGTGGCTTTGAGTTTGGGTGATGCACATGCTGTATACTGAAGCTAGTTCCCAAGAGCTTGGAAAGCTTCCTAATAACACAGTGGTTACCTGAGCTGTCTAAGGAATACAATATATCCTGAGGTTATAGATGTACTCTCTAACACATATGTTTACTTGCAGGAGTAGAAGAGTGGCACCGTGTTTTTGTTCTGGTTTAGGGCAAATTTAGGGAGGGAACACTCAAAGGAGTCCCTCTAGAGAGCAGATTCAAGCTGCCCCTCCCCTAACAGGTTCGGGAGGTAAATCTCCTTTGAGAGAAGTGGAAAATACTGTTTATTTAACAAGCAGAGTATTCACAAACATAAGAAAACGGATCATATTAAACAATGGAACTTCTCATTATCCTGAAGAGATGGCAAATTCAGAGAGAGAGTCCTCGTTGTGAGCTTTAGCTTTTCGTCTCTTATCAGTCCCTCCCGCACTGGGAATGTCATGTCCCGGCCACGGTGGGCCACAGGTGTGAGCTCTGGAACTTTTCTGGGTTTTGAGTCCAGAGCAGGGTTGAGCAGTTCCAAGAAGAAGAAAAGCCACAGTCTGGGAAACTTCTCTGCCTGAGCTAGCTAAAAAATGAACAAAAAGCAAAGGAGAGCTCTGTCCCGCTGTCTGTGCTGCAGACAACACGCACCAAGAGACAGAGAGAGAGCTGAAGCTCTTATCTCTAAGTTTTTGAATACAGCTGCCAAAAAATTCCAGTGCTTTTCCTTCTCCACCCTTTCACTCTCAAATCTAACCTTAAAAGCGTGAAACTCAATATCTAGCATAAGCAAAACAGACAACTGGGGATACAAACATGATAAAATCACCCTAAGACACATGGTAAGAGATAGTCCTTGACATTCACTAAGTGAATATTTTCCTGGGAGCTCTTTGTTTTTCAGTGGAAAGACAAGGGAATTTGTGCTTACTTGTAGCAGGCAGAGGATAGAGTTTGTACAGACTTGGTGGAAAAAAAAGTAGCTATATACATATATATATACCCATACACTTTGCTGCCTGCTCAGAATTTCTTTTTTCTCAAGGTTTGCCATACATATATTTATCAAACTCTTTAAGATGAGAAAAAAATACAAAATTCTGTATCTTACGGAGACCTAAGTAATAGATTTCTTTCTTTTGACTGTAAGGCCAAGAACAGATACAATCACAAAAGATACACTATTGCTCACCCTGAACTCCAGCTGGATCAATGTTTGGTTTTCCTGTGTAATTCTTCCGCTACCCGAGGGCTACCCTGGACTTGCTCCAATATAGCTTGATCCTGATTTGAGAGACAAAAATGAATTGGCAGTGCTCCTGTGTCACGCATAATCACATTTTATAAATATATCCCA
This sequence comes from Dicaeum eximium, assembly GCA_013396995.1. Taxonomy (NCBI): domain Eukaryota; kingdom Metazoa; phylum Chordata; class Aves; order Passeriformes; family Dicaeidae; genus Dicaeum; species Dicaeum eximium. Next base: position 2,518,341 of record VWZP01010715.1, read on the forward strand.
AGGTAGCGTCAAGTCACAACTCATAATATGGCCAGTTATGGTAGCTGTGTCCCACTTTTTTGGCATGATTATTATGCATTTTAAGGAAAGGCAAAAATGATATATGGAACCTCAAGTCATCATCTGCATGCAGGATATGCAGCTACAGGGCAGTGAGACTCCTCAAACCATGCCAGACTGTGCAAACTTGAAAGGCTTATTTAGTGCAGTCTCTGGTGTGGTTCTTCCAAGTCCTACCCAGAGATCTGAAGAGAAAGCCTCAGGATATTAGAGTCCACTGCTTATCATGTTAGAGAAAAACAACTAAGGGTGCTTGAAAATAATCCTTATATTGACATACAGCCACTGTGGGAAGGTTTCTGCCAAGCCAGCTGGCTTTTAAAGGCTCCAGCTTTTGATAGTTACAAATTGTTGTATTGATCCTCCTTTATGCATGGACTAATTGCAGCTCAAACACTGATAATTTCTTCTATTTGTCACTTTCACCATTTCTTACCAGCAAAAGGGATATTGTTTATGCACAGTGTTCTTAGGCAAGGTTTCTTTCTTACCCAGGGATAAAATGCACATGGTTTAAATAAGTTTCTTTTTTTAGTAAGTGAATTCTTCTAAATCTTGTATAGTGAAACAGAAAATTCCGAGGAATGTGTAAAATAAAGAAAGAAATGTTCAAGCAGATGTTCCTAAACCCAAGTTGTTAATTCAAGTTCCTAATGCACATATCAATTTGCACAGCAAATATGAAGGGATAAGGTTTGATTTAGATACAGGAATAGTGAATTGTTGTGTGGTACATAGACACAGCTGGCTGTTGTGTTTGGGCAGGGCTCCCTTGTGCCAAGGTGCTGCCGTGACAGCAGAGCTGAGAGTTGCCTCCCCCAGCATCCAGGATCCCTGTGAGTTTGTAGCTGCATTTCTCTTGATTTCCATCCAGAGGGGACAACCTAAATGTCAATTTCAGATCAGAGAAATAGGCAAAAAATACGTGTGCCTCTCCCTCTTGGATCCAAGCTGCAATGTGGGTGAAGAAGCAGCTGTGTGCCTCACAGGTTGGTCTAAGGAGCCTCTGAAAAGGGGAGTGTAAATGCTGGTACTTCAGTAACTTAGAGATGCAAATTGGTGCCACATGGACAGTTCTTAGATAATTAAATTCAACTCAGATCTTGGTCACTAAAACTGTCATCTGGAGTCTGGCCCTTCCTATTGTTTCTTGTCTTGTAAAAATGTCATCCTGCTTTATATAGATGATTTTCAGATTGTGAAGTCCTTGGAGTCTATGAAAACACAGACCTTGTAAATGTTGATGTACAGTGACTAAATGGGAGGTGATCAGAAAAGGAAATAATTCTCATGGGGTTCAGAGTCTTCAGAGATTACACATAGATCTTTTATTGAGGGTCATATATGAAAAATTAATACAGATCTGTCTACCTTTATTTACTTGATTTTGTATGTCCTTATGCCACTTCTAAAGTTGTAAAGATGCCTATAAATTCTCAGATTTTCTTCCTTGCTACTGCTACAAGTGCTTCTTTGTCCTCCCTCAGAGATCCCTCTGTCAGAATCGATAACAGACAGATCAATGAAAAAAAATTTCTGAAAATGTAAATCTTTTATCTGCATGGTCCTGAATTGATAATGGTTTCTAATGGAGTATTAAATAGGTATGAGCACACATTTTGGTATGAATTGCTGGAATGATATGTAACAAGAGGATTTCTGTGTTGGGAAATGTTGAAGGATGATGAAACCTGACAATAATAGAAGACTGTGGGAAAAGCACTGAGGGTGAGAACAAATGAACATGATTCCTATAGAACAGTGTCACAAGCCTGTGCCTGAACCATATGATTTGTTGCTAGGAAATGGAAAGTAATAAGGTTAGACACAGAAAACCAGAAGGGCTTATAACTTCAGCAGATCGACACACTACAAATATTGAACAGTACATAGATTAGAGACAAGTACTACTTATATGGTATTGCTTTTTCTGTTTTTCTCCATGAGAAATAACAGAAACAGCACAGACACAGGATGATGTAGGTGATAAAAGGTGCAGTTTTTCTCAGAGTTGTGAAAGGTCATAGCAAAACTACTATGATGTATTGGGTTTGCCCTATTTTGTGTGTGTCATGCAACTAGGTAACCTGGAAGAGGGGACAAGTATAGAAATAGAATAATACAGGAACACAGAGACTTCAGCTATTCAAATAGCCAAAGAGTGTAGGAATAGAATTCAATTTGTTTCACATTAGATGTGATGAGTGCAGCTGTCTACACATGAACTAGTTGATTAGAGAGCTTTTAGAGTGAATGGTGAGAAAGTAATTTACTGGGGCATGGTTTGCCTCATCATTTAATTCTCTAAAATATGCTAGACGAATTGCTCTGTGTAGATGCCTCCAATGACAACAGAGAAAAATCTATAACACTCTGTGAGTTTTAGTTATCTATTTCTAAAAACAAGTCAGAGGACTGCAATATTATTCTGTTTTTTTGGAGAAAATATGAGCTGGAGGATAGAAGCTAGGAATAGAGTGATGAGTTTTTATTGTAAATCACCTGAAAGATGTTTACCAAATAAAAAAATAAATGGCAGGAACTTAGAATATGTGCAAAAGTCATATAATAATACTAGTTTGCAGAGAAATATTAATCTAATTATCAGTAACAAATGCAGTAATAATAAACATAAATTATTTATTAATAAAATTAGACATGATTTTGTGTCTGCTTTAAAAGCAATCAAAGGAAAAGCAATCAACATGAAATTCTTCCTTGCATGCACAGAGATTGTATAGACTAATTAAGACATAACCAAATGCTAAAATCTCCTTACAGACAAAACTGTTAATCTTAAAGAAGATTGTTTAAATGCATCTTGTGAAACAAGATTTTAAATTATACCAGTACAAGAACACCTTTAAAACTGAAAATTATTTGCCATTTGCAAAGCTTACAATGGGAAAGGAAGATTAAAAAAAAAGAGTTTAGGAAAAATAAAAATAAAATTGGTCATAAAAAGCCTACCAAAACTGGTAGAAAGAATTGGTGGATAAAAAGATGTAATTGCAGACATTTGTGTGTCTGTAATACATTTAGAAAAGCAATTCTGACAGTAAATGACAGGGGTTGACAAGGCTGAGGAGCTGAACATGAAACAAAAAATAAAAAGTGCTTGGGAACAAGCAACAGTACTGACAAAGCTATTTATTATTTGGAACTTAAGCAAACTGGAGAAGTTACCTAGGGAAAAAGACCGAGTGTGGTAGAGGAGTCTTCTGTTTAATTCTGGAGCCTCTGGGGAGCCCAATGAGATAATGTTATTTTTCAGTTGTCATTTGTCAACAGTCTGCTAAGAAAGGGAGAAACTTTGATAATCATGGCTAGAGAAATGAGATGGGGAAAAGAATTATATAATTCATTGTTCTGTAGCATTCACCTTTTCCATCTTTACAGCATCTATCCACACAGTGCAAAGTGACCAAGCATTTCCAAGAAAAAATGCAGCATATTCTAAAAAATATATGTAAAATCATTTGATATATGAGTGAAAAAGAAATAAGAATGAAGATGTATACAGAAAGCTGGATGCTAGATTTAGAAGAGATTAATTAAAATGTTTAATGGCAGGTTGTCTTTCATGGCTTTATATGACGGCCTATTCAGGGATCTGAGGAGATCTATGTAAAATCATTGCAAGATTTAGTGCTCTGGCATTGTAATAAGGAAGGTCTACACAGTAAGACTGGAGAAAAGTTTGCATAATATAGTGTATCCCAATGTAATTATATTAGAGATAATTTTATGACATTACAAAGGTAGATTAGAAATCCTTAATTTGCCTAAAGAAAGAGACTGAAGAGAATGGCAGGACTCTAGTGTGAGACTGAGTTGTTACACATTTCTCTTCTCTTGTTTCTAGAAACACTGGCACTCTGTATCCTTACAAAGTTCCTGTTATTAGCCTGCAAATGCCTCAAGATACACTTATTTTTACTGCCTCAGTCCCTAAGATTACCCAAATTCTGCCATATGGTGTTTGATCTCATTCCATGTTCCCAGTGTATCCCATCCGTATTCATGCTATTGTTACATTTCTTTAGTGCATATATGTCCCAAAAAACCTCTTTTTTTGCCCCTTGAGTTCATAGTCAATGGTGAAAACACTAAAATTTTCCAAAATAGACTCTGAAGAACCGCACAGGGGACCTACCAATACCAGGACACTTTCAGCACAACTCGTTTGATCTCCTTTTTGATCCACTTTACAGTCCAGCTTCTGATCCCCACCTTTTCAATTTTAATCAGTCATCTCCTATGGAATACATTTCTGAAATCCAGAGAGGGTGTATCTGTCAGGCTTTCCTTGTAAATAAATAAATAACGTCTGTCAAAGGAAGACACCAGGACTTTTGGCATGATCCATTTCTGAAAAATTTATGTAGCTTTTATCCTTATTTGCATTTCTGTCTGTTTCGTCTACAGAGATTTCTGTATGGGTAGAATAACTATTGATCGTGGAAATGTAGCCTGAAAAACCACATCAATAAAGTATAAAAAGAGGAATTAAGAATCTGTTTGAAGAAATAAGAGATTTACTTGTAGATAAGTGATTTTGGCACAAACCTCATTCTAGGTTTTATGTGTTCAGAGTTCCCTCTTGAGAATATCATGGAATTGGTTTGGGAATCCAGTCAAACAATATGTCAGAAAACCTGACCTCAGTCATTTTTTTTCAGAGGACAGCAGGCAATAAACAAGGTTCTGAAGCACTAATTTCAGAGCTGACTCTGCCTGTTGGCAAACTGGATTTAACTAGTGGTATCTGGAGACATGTTAATGAATTTCAGATTAACACAAGTGCTAAACCTACTGCCATAATTAAGAAAGGCCTGCCAATCACTGCCTCGTTTGCACTGGCACAATTTATTCTGTAGATATCTGTTGCAATATTAGCATCTAGTGAGGACAGCAATTAATTACTAAATGGATCCTAAAAGAGCAGTTCACAGGAATGAGAAAAATGACTAACAGAAGATTTTTGCAGCCCATTCCACTGTGTATATCCTAAAGTTATATAATTTTTTGTGCAATTTTCCACATTTACCTGTCCAATCTCATTCTGGGAAGCATGTCTTTTAAAAAGTAGCACTTCCAAAAAATTTTGTGTCTTTTAATTAAAATTACTTATGTTAATTTCTGGGAATATTTTGTGCATTATCATAGAATCAGAAAATCCTTAAAGTTAGAAAATAACCTCTATCTGTAACACACAAGATCTGTGAAATTGTAATAAAGGCTTTCACTCTCTCTGTGTTACATGCATTTTTTTCTTAATTTCATTGGACCTCCTACATGTATTGTATTTTCTCCTTCTTCCTCTGCTGGCTCAACTGAAGCTGCAAGAGTCATTGTAAACTTCATTTGGCTGTGATATTATCTATGTTTTATACACTTGCAAAATTAGAAGAAAATTACTTATTCATTTCTAATTATAATCTAGAGCTGCCTTTTTAGAGAGAGAATATTTGTTTCCATTTACACATATCTGCAGCTATTTAGTTTATTAGTCAATCTTATTTCTAAAGAGAAAGTATTATAAATTTCCATGCCAGAATAAATGTAAAAATTGTGCATATCATGATTGCCTTGACTACAGGTGCAATTTTTTAAATTCCTGACTCTTTAATAGTTCCTCCAACATAATGCTATTGAGGGCTGAGCTCCTGAAGCCTTTTCACCAGACTGACAGCAGTTAATATTGTGGGTGTTTCATGGATCATCTTCCATTCTCATTCAGGACTGTGTAGTCTGCATTGTACAGATTTGCACATAAGAATACATGAATAATATCACAATATCCCTTTGTTTTTAAGGATGAGGCTCATGAAACATATTAGGTTGATTTTTCAAATACTCCGTGTTTGGTATTTTTTGCAGGAAATGGGTCATCAAAAAGTGTTGCTTGTATCTCTTTTACACCTCTCCTGGCTTGCTGGTGCAGCCAAATGATTGTGAATATCATGTCATTGTGATTGATCATTTGCAACTTTCTGAAAGTCTGGGATCACTGGATCTCAGAAACAGTTACTGCTCCCAAAACCAGGCTGGTCCTCTGGAGATGTCTAGTACAACCCTCTCTGCTCAGAGTAGACAGCTACAGCAGCAGCTTGCTCAGGTCTGCATCCAGTTAAATGTGGAATATCTCCAGGGATGGAGACTACTCAACCTCTCAGAGCAACCTGTTCCACTGTTTGGCTTCTTGCACACTGAAAAGTTGGGGGTTTTTTATGCTTAAACATAACTTGCTCTGGTTTGGTATGTGCTCATTTCCTCTTGTCCTGTCTCTGGACATGACTGAGAAGAGTCTGCATCCACTCCATAAAATATTTATACATGATGATATAGGATTCCCTTCTCAAGCGTTCCCTTCTCCAAGCTGAAAACTCCCAGCTTTCTCAGCTTCTTCTTGCATAAAAGATGCTCCTTTACCATCTTTGTGACCTTTTGTAGTACTCCAGTACGTATGTGTGTCTTGCTGTCAAGCCCAGAAGTGGACACAGTGCTCCAGCTGTGGTCTTGCCAGTGCTCAGGAGACAGGAAGGACCTCACCTCCTCAGCATGATGCTCAGACTCAGCACCTCATCTGCTACCACCACACTGACCCTTTTGCATCAGAGAAGGAACTTTTTTCCTGCATTTGTTAAGTCTCTGGCTTGGACATGCTGCAAGTCTCCATTTCTGCCAAATAAGCACAGAACTTTCTTGCCCTTGCTTTGTCACAGCTGCCCCTCTACTTGGTGGATGCCCCCTCAGTACAGGGCCTGCAGAGATGCATCATCATCCCTTGGGAGCTTGGTGTCTGGTATCTGAGCAGCTGGGGTAGCTGCTCTGGTGTGTGCTGGAGACATGCTGTGACACACAAATACTGTCCTCAGCAGCAGGGTTTCCAGAAGGCTTTTGCACTTCCTCTGCAGCAAACGCTTCTCTGGGAACTTCACGCTGGGCTGGCCCTTAAGCTCCCCTCTCCCAGCACCTGCTGAACAGACACTTGTCTCTCCTTGCTCAAAGCTCAAAGCACCCTTTGATCATGAATAGCCTCATTACAAGCTGCTGGAAGTCACAGGCCCCATGGTTGCTTTTTCCTGATGAAGCAGGTACCCTGACATTCCTCCAGGAGATCCCAGAAATCCCTGGCTATCCTGGAAGGAGTTGACAGACTATATACAAGCAGAACCCTAAAAACACTGACCAACCAGCTGTGTCTGGTGCCTGCCTCTGTCTGCTCTGTTTTCCTTGTCATTCCTGTTCCCTTGGCTGGTTTTATTTCCTCTTAAAATAGACGAAAAAAAGAAAGTGATATCACTTTTTGTATCTGGTTTAAGACTCTTCTGTGTTACTGAAGCATTTGAGTTTTGCATGTATATGAAGAGGACGTGGTAATTATTGCCTCTAGAAATTACAGGACACTGCCAAATGGACTTTTCCTTAAATGGAAAAAAACTAACTCATTCTTCTTTACTATCAATATTATCCTTATTGATGAGGATAGAGGTCTTATTCTACAGGAACAACCAGGTAATAGACATAAAGATATTCAGATTTTTACCTAGTATATATTTCTGATGAAATGTTGAGACACAGCAGTGCTGGCATACAGTATTATTGTTGTGTAGTCCTTGAGTGGTATCATGATAACTTATTTCACCTGGTAAATCTCTGAACAGTCTTGAAGAAAAATGAATTTCAAGCTTTTCTTGGGGAACACTAAATAACATATTCAGATTTAAAAATCCAGGTTATAACGTTTCTTTTAGGCAAGCACTTAATAATCTGTTTAAGGCATAAAATTGTAGTTAACAAGCAAGCCATCTATTGATTCACTGAATTTAGTGGAATTATCCCTGTAAAGTTATGCATGTGTCTTAACTGTATTGTTAGTGGCCACCTTAATGGAATTGTAAGTAGCACTCAACTGGCAGAGATGCCATTAAGATGCATTATAAATTTGATGATAACTACTTTGGACACCAAATAGAAATAAATTTGACGATACAAGAGGTTTTCTGGAGACAATGATCTGAACATCTTTTCTTTCAGGAAGTTTTAAAGAACAAAAGAGATATGTATGAACAGTAGAGATGATGCATAAGTTGTAGAGATCATGATATGATTTCAGTTGACAAACACATAACCTTTTTTACAAAATGTGTCATCTGCCTGATATTTACCACCGAAGAACTTTAGTCAGAGTTAAAATTTTGCCCTTTTATTAACTTATTTGTGGTTCTGAAATGACAGGTGCTGATCACTGAACAGAATTGTACTCGTTTGCTGTTAAAGGACAATGAGGTTTCCAGAGTCAGAACCATCAAAAGCAGGAAGAAAGAGTAGGGAGCCCAATGAAAGAGGGGAGGAGGGAAAGCAGCAGCTGTAAATCACTGCTGCTGCTTTGAGCAGCCTGTCTTATGGCTCCTCACCCACTGCAAATCTGGCACTGGCAGTGCAGTGAAGACTTTACAGTTTCAGATATTCTTGGATATTTTGTCAGTCACTGTTATCTGCAAGCTTGAGGAGTTCATCTTCTGAAAGAGGACACGGGCTCTGCTGATGAAAGAGAGAACATCAAACTGGTATCTTCATAATGCTCAGTATTTGTTCTGGTTATATAAATACGTAATAATAATGTTTGCAAAAGAGTCACTTAAACCCATTAAAAAATAGGAAGATTTTTTTGAGTGACATAATTAAAAAGTGACATAATTAAATTTAAAATTCCTATTGATTTCAGATGTATGATTTTCAGCCTTGAGCTCTAATGCAAAACTAAATCACTTCTTGCACAGACTTACATATTTCCCCTGGGCTCACCTCAGACATAGAAGTGTTTGAGTTAGCAGTCTGGTTATAACTGAAATCTCATTCAGAATCACTTTTAAAACTTGTCAGACAGCTTTCTGCAGGTTATGATGTGAGAACTGGAATATTTCTGTTTCCCTTCCAGCCACATAATATTGTGAGTTTCTGAATATTTTAAACGGAAAGAAAAAAAGTGTGTTTGTGTTGTGGTTGGTGTTTTGGCTTTTTTAATATTGGTTGGTTGGTTTGGGGATTTGTTTTTGCTTGTATGACTTTTCTTGTTTGTTTCTCTCATTTTGATGGAACCAGTATTACAGTACATTAAGCAGTAATGTGCGAATATAAGTCTAAGGAATAATGACATTTTTAACTGCTTTACTAAAAGCCTGTTATATGTGATTTTTATTTCACATCATTACTCATCACATCTATATTTAAAATTCAGACATTTATTTCATGATTTTTACAGTTTCAGACCTTAAGTAAATGCTCTGGTCAAGTTTCATCACAAGCCAAGCCTAATTTATCAGTTTATTTTATACTCAAATCCACAGGGGACAAGAATAAGAACTTTTGCTTTCTTATTATCCCTACCTTTTAATATTTTTGATATATCATATTGCCCCAGAGTCTCTTCTTCTCTGGACCTAACCAGCCTGCTTCCTTTAACCACTTACTGAAGGTTTTCTTTTCTTAATATCTCCTCTGGAGCTTCTCTTGTTCCATATCTTTCCTAAAATGCTGTTCTCAAAATTGGATGTAATATTCCACTGAAGGTCTTTCTAGTATTGGATAGGATAGAAGAGTGTTTAAAAATAATCTTTATAAATTTCAAAATTTCATTTTTACATAAAATGTTGCCATGTTCAGCTTGTGACAGAGCCACTGGTACTGATGGGATGCTCTTGCTCTCTGCCAGTTGTTTCCCTTCTGCAATGAACTGGTTAAGTTTTCTACTGTGAAATGCAGATCTTGCCCTTATTTGTACCCAATTTTCTTCAGACTTCAGTCTGTTGAGATTATTTTGAAACATGCATTTGCAGCCCTCTCAGCATGGTGTCTGTCAGCTTCTAGATGTAATAACCTACTTTGGATTTCTTTATCTAAACTATTAAAGAAGGTAATGCACTCTGACCCCTGTAGAACAGTGCTGTGAGCCCTTGTCCAGCCTGATAGTAAACTGTTAATAACAACACTCCCTGATTCCATCCAGGGAGTGTTTGCCTAGTTTGCTTATCAAAAGATCATGAGAGAGAGCATTGGGCAGCTTTCTAAAGGGAAGCACAATGACAATATGACTGCTTTTCCTGTATCCAAAAGGCCTATTATGTCATCATGACAAAAAAAAATATTATTTTGACATGACTTTTTCTTGATGAATCCACTGTCACTGGCACTCATCTTCATACCTTTCTTATCTTGTAAGTGTTCAAAGTATTTGATTATTTCTTCTACCACTTTTTAGGAACTGTAATTGAACTAACAGGCCTTGAATTTTGATGCTTTTCTCTCCTTCTTTCACTTTAAAATAGAACTATGTTTATCTAATTCCATTTTCCTTGAATTTTATCTTCACTCTGTCACTATTAAGAATTGTCTCTTAATGAGGAAAAGTGTCATTTATTGAAATTTGCTAAAATCATTAAAATCTATGAAAGTTGACATTATTACACTAAAACTCATCATTCCTTTGTAGTTGTATAAAGTGTGCCCTTAAGAAATGTGGGTAAAACTTGGAGGCGAGAACTAATGTCTCTATTCCATATTACATGTTGCTATATATGTTAAGTTATTTGGAAAATCTAGAATTGTTTTAGAACAATATAATATTTAGGAGAAATCTAAGAATCATGGAAGATACAGTAAAAGGGCCAAAACCAAAATGCTCAAAGCTTGCACTATTAAGAATAACATTTAAGGTGTGATCTTTAAAAAGGCAGAAACATCTGCTGTTCTCATAAAACTATCATCAATTTGCTTTTTGTGACCAACAGTTTTGAAACTGTTCCATGAGAAAACTTTTTCCCCTGTCCTTTCCAGAAAATTTCAGTGCTAATTTGCTTTTTAGATTCCCTACAGAGAACTTCCAGAATATTAATATTTAAGGCTGATAAGTGGATAATGCAGGATAATCAAAGGCCCAGCAATGAATGGCCACTGAATGGTCCCTATGGACTCATATTTTTTATAGCATCTAATAAAAATAAATAATATTTATTGAATAAACTGTATTTTTTTAATGGAGGAAGCAGTCTTGAAATTTAATCATTTGATAGCAATAAGAGAATAAAATTAAAATATTAAATTTATTCATCAGTAATTAAAACAGAAAACGAGGCAAGGTTGGTAACAGACATTCTGAGAGTACACTGAGTTAGTGAACGAGTGAAATGATTGACACTCAGCCAGTGCAGTGGTACTGAATCTCTACAGTGTTCTCAGGTACTGTTTCGAAACATATTCACTGCCATATTTCAAGTGGAATTCAGCAGGAATGAAAAATAAGATTTCAACCACCATTTTCTTTGCTTGCTGTGGAATGTTACTCCTTTTCAACAGTGATGCTCAATGATATTTTGAGGAAAATTTATAATGCTAAATGATCATATGAATTCATTCCATTCATCCCAATCTGTCCAGTTTAAAAAATCAACCAACCAACCAACCAACCAACCAACCAACCAACCAACCAACCAATCAACCAACCAATCCTTCATAATGAACATCTGTTTATTCTAAATCTCATTTTAGTCTAAATTTCCTTGTTAGTTGCTCTTCACTATTGCAAGTCCTGTGCTGGTAAATTATTTTTGTAATAATTTGTAATAACCCTATTTTTTTTAATAACCTTATTTTTATACTTGAAAAAGAGAAAATTAAATAGGAAAATGAAAAAAGAAGAGACTATTATTATTCATATATTACTATAGATTATTATTAATATTATTATTA
>VWZP01010717.1:9773-52858 GCA_013396995.1 Dicaeum eximium
TTGTATATTTTTTAAATATATTTTTATATTTATATTATATATATAACATATATTAACAATTCAGTTTCAGGGAAAATGCAGGATGGAGGATGGCTGGGAGCAGGGCAAAGCCACCTGAGCTGATTTTCAGCTGCCCCAAAGCTGTCCATAAATGAAAGCTGCTGTTGGCAGAGGGGAAACAGCAGCAAAAGATGCCAGGGGAGAGAAGGGAAGATGAAATCACCTCTTTTTTACCATCCATGTGCTCATGCTTGATTTAAATCATGGTATTATGGCTTGGGAATGGTTCATGCTTTGCTGGTGGAGTTGCTTTGTGAATCAGGGCCTGCTGCACAGAACTCTACCATGAAATCCTCTTTTTTATCCCCTTGCTCACTGCATTTTTCAGCTGGTAATTTTCTTGTCTCTCTATTTTTATACCTGATATTTTATAACTAGTCCTTTGTCTATGTTTATAGACTTTTCCTCTTGAAAAAGAGGATTTTAAAACACAGCACCATACAGGTAGAGGTGTCAGGAAACATACCCAAACAAGAAAGGACTCCAAAAAATTAGTTTGCCAACAAAATGCCAGTAAAATTTGAAACCTGGGTTCAGACACACTGGTCATGTTCCAAAACTGTGAACTTAAAGAACTTCTTTATTCAGTAAATCAGCTTCTCTGTGAATATCATCAAGACCACAAAGTTACTGCAAAGGAGGGCGTTTCCAGGGGAGATATGAGGGGAGTTTAGGAGTTTGTTTCAATTTTTAACTTGAAAAGCAAAAACTTGTCCTGTTTTGAACAATTTCGTTCATTTTTTTCCCATCTAGTAAGTAATCTTTTCAATTCATAACCTTTCTTGACTTAAAAAAGCCACCTGAAGCCAAAAGTGAACATGGGACAAATGGGAACGAAACAGATTTCGTTAGGAAATACAACTCCAGTGCCAAGATTTAAGAAACAGAAGATTTACCAGAATGCAGTGAAATACACTTATCATAACATGGTAAGAGTAGAATTTTCATTATAAACATAAATTATAAAAATTTATGCATTTATAATTTATCAAAATTGTAAAAATTATACGAATTATTAAAATTATGAACGTATTGATCAAAGCCAGCCCTTCAAACCATCGATCAAGGTCCAGCCCTTCTTGTCTGAGGCAGAGCACAGCAGGGATGCAGGGAGAACTGGGAACACCCAGAGCACTGAGGCTGTGCTGGTGCCACTTTTAGCGGAGATTCCATCCCAGGGTCCTGGAGCCTCCAAAGGTTCAACAAAACCAAGTGTGAGGTCCTGGCCCTGGGATCAGCCCAGGCTGGGATGAGCAGATGGAGCAGCCCTGGGAGAAGGATTTGGGGGTGCTGTGGGTGAGAGCTGGACCTGCCCCAGCCCAGAACCCCACAGTGAGGGGGGGTTGTGTCCCTGTGCCCCTCAGGTGAGAGCTGGGCCAGCCCTGGGGAATTCCCAGCACAAGGAGGAGCTGGAGCTGCTGCAGAGAGCCCAGAGGAGGCTCCAGGATGAGCAGAGGGCTGGAGCAGCTCTGCTGGGAGGAAAGGCTGGCACAGCTGGGATTGTTCACCTGCACAGGAGAAGCTTTGGGCTGAGCTCAGTGTGGCCTTGCAGGGCCTGAAGGAGCCCCAGGAAACCTGGAGAGAGACAATTGCCAAGGGCTGCAGGGACAGCACACAGGGAATGGCTCCCAGTGCCAGAGGGCAGGGCTGGATGGGATCTTGGGAATTGGGAATTGTTCCCTGGCAGGGTGGGCAGGGGCTGGGATGGAATTCCCAGAGCAGCTGTGGCTGCCCCTGGATCCCTGGCAGTGCCCAAGGCCAGGTTGGACACTGGGGCTGGAGCAGCCTGGGACAGTGGGAGGTGTCCCTGCCATGGCAGGGGTGGCACTGGATGGGATTTAAGGTCCCTTCCAACCCAACCCATTCCACAATTCTAAGAATCTTTAAGAAAGCTCAAATTTGGTCGCTTTCAGAAGAAAACCTCAAAACAAGCCCATGCAGCAGAGCAAGAAACATTGCAGCAAAATGGCAAATCTATTTTAAATCAGCATTGGATTCACCAATTCATCACAAACACGAGATCTCAAAAGCAATCCACTGTGAAGGTGAATTTATACAATGTTCCTTAGCTCCCTCTCAGATAAAAATCCAACAGAGAACTTTCTGCACACACAGCGATTTTAATGGGATATTCTGGCCAGTTTCTAGTCTGGGTGATTGCATTTCCTTATGAAAATTTCGCTGCAATTTATGAAGACATCACTTCATTTCCTGGCTTAAATCACAGAGGGTGTTAAGCAGTTGTTTGACCAGAGAAGTGATGATGTTATTCCCCAACAGCCACTCCAGCAGGGTGAATGTAGAACAAAAGACAATTCCCATTGATCATGGAAATCAAAACGAGCACAAATAAGAATTGTGTGAGGTACCTTCCCAGGATCCTTGCAAAGTGGGAAAAATTAAAGCATTTCAGCAATTAAAAACAATCCATTCCTCATTAAGGAACCGTGAAAGACCTAAAAAATTAGTAATAACAATTATTTTCTTTATTTATATTAATATTTTCCCCTTTATCTTATTATTATTAAAAGTTTCATCAGTATTTAAAATCACAAGAGCAATTTATACTTAGGAGAACCCTCTAAAACCTTTGATTTTTTTTTTCCCCCATTATTTGCTTTAATTTATTTTCTGTCTGAAACATCCATTGTGCTCAAAATTTAGGTTCTGGATACAGCAAACTCCCAGTTTTCTTAATCCAGTGCTAATTTAAAAAGAATTTAAATTATTCTCCTCTTTCTGCAGGCACCCACAGCAGTTCTACACTAAAACATGAGGCAGCACATTTTCACACTGACATTTCTTGTGGTCCTGTCAATTCGTTTAACCCTCTTTCTGAAAAAAATATATTTAATGTGAAAGACAATTAACTAAAATTTCAGGCAAATGTCTCCATGACTTCAGTTTTCCTTGGTCAAAAGCACGTAAGCCTCAATTTCCAAATTCTCATCTCTCACCGTTTAATTGAAAAATACACACAGAAGGTCTTAAAAGTTCTAAATGCTGCTGCGTATTTTGATTTTTGGGACGTGTATGGTACAAACATCATCGTGAAGGTGGTTATTGGACACATTACTTGGCATTCAGTCAAATCTTCCTAAATTTTTCCCAATTGTGGCTTCATAAATTGGCAGGTAAAGCACAATTATTTCACTTGCGTGGCTTTTTTTCCATTAAGAATGGTGATACATGAAATATTTGAGAAAAAAAAAGGATTATGAACATTTTGCTGTGCAAAAGCCATCAAAACACCCCGTTCTTTCCATGTCAATAAACTCCGAATTTAATCAAAAAAACTCCCACAGACGAAACATCAGGTTTTTAATCCTTTTCTAATAAAAAAGGAGAGGTGGGACACTGAGAAATTTGTAACATAAATTATGTAAATATGAACTATAATGTAAAAGATTAAGGAAAAATGTAATGCAAACTTCGGGGGGAAAAGGTGTTTTTTTGTTTCAAAGTGTTTCAGTGAGAGCTGGTTTCAAAATAAAATTCTTAGGAAATGGCAGTTGAGCTAAAATTTGAAATAGTTTGTTTGACAAGTAAAGTTTATAATAATTAAAAAAAAATTTAATATATTTTAAATAAAATATTTTAAATAAATATTTAATATTTTAAAAGGTGTTATTAGACCTGATGGGATGTTCACTATACACATTATTTTTCAAAGGAAAGAGAGATTCAGAAAAGCTGTTGTTCTCTAAGAGGAGGAATTAATTAGTCTGCAAAAATGCCATTTTTTCCCTTTAAAACACATAAATGAACATTACATCCAACATCCCTAAACAGAACTTCCTCGTAAAAAAGAACAGATGATCCTCCAGTTCTTTTTTTTCCTGACTTCAAGTCGCAGATCATGTTAAGAGATAACGATGCAGAAAAAGAAATTGCTTTTCTCATAGCAATTAAAAACGCACCGAACACAATAGCTGAGCTCAGCTGGCTCTGCACTCACAGATCTGATAATTAAAACACAAAAAATGTTCACATCAAGCACCAGATCTCCATCCCTGCCAGGGCCAGGGGAAACCACAAGATTTCTAAATTCAGAATTAAAGCCCACTGCGCTTTTCTCACGCGGGAGCCGACGCTCCAGAGCAGCTGAACCAAGAACAGAAAAGTTTTGTTTCCAAATATATTCCTAAATATTTTGAAAGCCCCTCGTTCTCGGGCTGTGCCAGCTCCAAGGCACAACTCCCAATAGTTCATTTCATGGCTGATTAAGAACGGATTTCAAAATAAGGAAGTTGCTTTCTGCTGGCCACAGCATCCTCTGCAGGCTCCAGGAACAGCCAGCAAAATGTGGATTTTAACCACAGACTCACACAAAATATAGGTGCTGCTCAAAGCCCCAAAAAAGGGATTTCCTTCCTCAGGGTGGGCAAAAGAAAAGCCCAAAAGTCCCCAGGTCATACTGTTAATTTGAATTCTTCACAAGCAAGAAAAGCTGGAAATTCCTATTGCTGAGAAGTTAAAATATGCCCAGAAACAATAAAATATTGTACAAATAAAATATTGTCCAAATAAAATATGTACAAATCATTCTAGGTAATGTTGTTACTTCAGGTAATGCTGTTAATTCTAATTCTTCACAAGCAAGAAAAGCTGGAAATTCCTATTGCTGAGAAGTTAAAATATGCCCAGAAACAATAAAATATTGTCCAAATAAAATATGTACAGATAATTCTAGGTGATGTTGTTAATTCAAGTTCTTCACAAGCAAGAAAAGCTGGAAGCTCCTGTTACTGAGAAGTTAAAATGCCCAGAAAGAATAAAATATTGTACAAATAAAATATGTACAAATCATTCT
This sequence comes from Dicaeum eximium, assembly GCA_013396995.1. Lineage (NCBI taxonomy): Eukaryota > Metazoa > Chordata > Aves > Passeriformes > Dicaeidae > Dicaeum > Dicaeum eximium. The sequence goes on from VWZP01010717.1 coordinate 14,647, forward strand.
AGGTAATGCTGTTAATTCAAATTCCTCACAAGCAAAAAAAGCTGGAAGTTCCTATTACTGAGAGGTTAAAATATGCCCAGAAAGAATAAAATATTGTACAAATAAAATATGTACAAATCATTCTAGGTAATGTTGTTAAATCAGGTAATGTTGTTCATTTAAATTCTTCACAAGCAAGCAAAACTGGAAGTTTCTATTACTGAGAGGTTAAAATATGCCCAGAAAGAATAAAATATTGTCCAAATAAAATCTGTAGAAATCATTTTAGGTAAAGCTGTTAATTCAAGTTCTTCACAAGCAAGAAAAGCTGGAAATTCCTATTGCTGAGAAGTTAAAATATGCCCAGAAACAATAAAATATTGTCCAAATAGAGGATGAAATCTGGATATCCCAAAGAGCATAAAAGACAAAAATGTCTTTGATTCTTGCATTACCTCACCAAACCCAGGAATTACTTCCAAACACTGACTAAAATCATGTCAAATTCTAATTCTGTATCGCTAGAAACCATTTTTAGGTTTAGGAAAGGCTGAAAAAATTGGGATTGTTCAGCCTGGAGAGGAGAAGCTTTGGGGTGATCTTTGTAGGGCCTGAAGGATCCAACAAGAAAAACGAAGAGAGACAATTTCCAAGGGATGGAGGGACAGGACAAAGGGGAATCAACACTCAGGGAGCAATAATTGATATCAGAAATTAATTTCTGAACCACCTGGTAGATCTCTGGGTTCTCCTTCACTTATTTTTTATTTTATTACTCAGCTGTAAAGCAAAAGGAAAATACAGGCTCAGAAAAGAAACTTTCTCATTCAGCTTTGCCAACACATTTCTAAAAAAAAACATGTTGCAAGGTGGTATTTTATTTAAAATGAATAAGTGAGGTTTTATCAAGGATTAGGGCATTATGTAGCAAAGAATTCTTCTGGCTGGAGAAAGAGAGAAATGTGGAGGAATGACTTAAATGGGAAGTTACAGACACAGATATGCGAAACTGCTGGGAAACAGAAATTAATAAAAGCAATAAATATGTGGAATAAAAAGAAAAATCAGTTGTTCGGGTTTGTGTAAGTAAAAAATGTAAAAATGAAGTAAAAATGTAAAAATGAAATAAAAAACCGGCTCCAGCATCTCCCATGGATTTGCAGCCATGGCAAAATGAGCCCCCGCTGCACAGAGAAAGCTGAAATGCCACTCCAAGATCAAGTTGCTTCTGACAGGGACAGCCTAAGTCTGACACAATTTTACACCACAAGAAGTCACAATTTTATACTGCAAAAAGTCACAATTTTACACTGCAAAAAGTCACAATTTTACACCACAAAAAGTCACAATTTTACACCACAGCCCCCGGGCGCTGGAAGGATCCTCTGGCCTACTCAGAAAAGCTCACAAGGATGGACAAACAGACAGCTCACTTCAGCAAAATTCCTTTTTTTAGCAATTTTTAAAGGCAAAATTCCTGCATCTGCATTTCTGGGCTGAAATGTTGGCACTGAAAATGGGGAAATGCTCATTCATTTTCTGCCCGTGCCATGCACTTGGGTAAAAGTTTCTTTACACTGTTCTTGTGTTCTTTTGGTGGAAGAAACCCAATTCTCTACTATCCCTGAACAATTCCCTTTTCCTGCTCTGTACCGTGCTCAGCAAACATTTTTGAAGATTTTGTCTTCACACTTTTTGAAGCCTCGTGCTGAAAACTGGGCCAATAACTCCAGTTAAACCCTCCCAGTGTTGAGTAGGGCTGCAAGGATTACCTTGACATTTTTAGCACATTTTTAATCACTTTTGTATGAATTTCAGTCCTCACCTCCTTTGTTACAACAGGAATTAATTTTTAACCTACACTGAATTGCTCACTCCAAAAACCTCTCATGAAAATTGATATTCAAAATTGATATTCAACCACTCTCTCCCCATTTAATGATTTGCATCTGATTATTTGAGGCCACACTTTGACTTAGCAAGCTTTGAGTTTTAAACCCACCTTTTTACAACCTTATGGAGGAGTTTTTGATAAGGAAACCTTCGATTCTGTAATCCAAATTATTCCTGGAAATGACTGACGCTGTGGCAGATCTGAAGCCTCAGCAGTCTGGCCTAGGAAGAGATCTTGGATTTAAGATTTTAGATTTAAGAATGGCATTTAAACCCTTCAGCTGTGACACGGAGGAGTTAAGCATCTAAAAGGGGAAAGATCACTGAAGAAAAAAAATTATCATCTTTCCTTTTCTCCACTAAGAGAATTTTAACAAGCAACTCTTCACAGAATTAATAAAGTTGTAAATGTCAACTGTTTGCAGCTGTCTGTCTCCTCCACCTTGCACTATATATTTAATACTGAATATAACTGAGATGGAAAAAGGGGAGAAAATACTTTTCCCTTCACATATATTTTTTAAATGTCTTTTTCTACAAGTACTCCATAAATAATTTTGACTTTTCAACCAGGAACATCAGACTAACTTAACAGAAAACTGTATTCCTATGCATCCAGAATAAACCTGTAAAACTGATTTTCCTATCACCCCTGTTTTATGGGATAACCTCTCCATTGCAGCAAATAAAACCTCCCCATGTTCCCTTTTTATCATTCTATCCAACATCCAGAGTCATCCTGCCCCTGGAGCTCTTTTCCTCATTCACAATTTGTAAACTCTGGGTCCGGGACCTGCATTTGGTGTCTGTTCAACTCCTGGTGGCATCACTGGGGTGGCTCAAATGATTCAACAGAAGGAATTCAAAGGCCAAGACCAGGAGCAATCCAGCAATCCCACAGCAGATCTTTTATCCTTGCTGTCCATCCAGCAGGGGAAAATGATTCTCTCCTGCACACAAAATTCCCAACAATACTGGCACAATCCCAGGATCACCAAGGTGGGAAGGGACCTCCAGGATCATCCAGTGTCACTGACAGCATCACCCCAAACCCTGTCCCCAAGGGCCACACCCAGACTGCTCTGGGACAATTCCAGTGACTCCAAACCTCCCTGGGCAGCTCATCCCAAGGCCTGACCACTCTGCCAGGGAAATTTTCTTTCCCAATCTCCAACCTGAGCCTGCCCTGGTGCCTGTCCCACAGCCCCACAGGGACCCTCAGTGTGTCCCCTCAAGGGCCCCTCTGGGGTTTTGGGGCTCTGCCATGAGCAGGTGACACCAGTTGGTGACAAAGGCCCTGTGGTGTGGGCACAGGCTCCTGGTCCTGCACTGGGGTGGCACCATGGCCTCTGTGTCCCCAAAGCCTGGCCTCGCTGCCCAGGCCACCCCCAACTGCCACAGGGGCTCATGGCACCCTGTGCCACCTGTGCCCTGCCTGGCTGCGACGTTGGTACCTGTCTGTCCCGTCCCTGTGTCCCCTGTCACCACCTGTGGGGCTCTGTCCCCATCCATGAGTGCCAGGCTGTTCCTCCTCCGTGTCCCCACCTGTGCACTTTCCATGGGGGGTCCCTGCCTGTGGAACCCTGGACACTGAGAATTTCAGATTTTCTGTGCTGCCAGGCACTGACCCCCCAGAGAACACTGCACTGGACCTGAGGCCATGGAGAAGGCTCCAAACTGGAATGGCAGCACTGGGATTGTGGGTGTGGAGTGGGAATAGAAGTGTGTGATAGCACAGGGGGGAAACTCAGAGTTTAAGGTGTCAGAATACAGGAATGGATATAAAGCAAGATGGAGGTTTTAGGGCTGAGGCTGCTCCTTCTTCTTCACCTCCTTCTCCATGGGTTTGGGTGGAATTGTGGGATTGGACAGAAAAGTCCCCATTGCAGGGCAGGGGTGGTTGTTATTGGGTTAAAAGTGAAAATAATTTAGGTGTCAAGTCTTAATTGGATAGTTTTGCTTTAAAAGACCTTGGAAAGAAGGATAGTCAGCCATTTTGTGCCTTGTTAGTTGAAATCAACACAACTCACACTTTGTAGAACTGTAACATAGATAAGAATTAATGAACATCCAAGGCCGAACTGGAGGAACACCTGACTGCTGTGCATTCATCCCGACCCTGACACAAAAGAACATAAAAAAAGAATGGAAAGAACATAAAAACACTCTACCTGCCCCTGTGTCCTCATCCCCAAGTGTCCCTGTCCGTGTGTCCCCAACATCCTGTGTGTTCCTGTCCCCACCCTGTGTCTCCTCCTGTCCCTGTTCCCTGGGAGCAGAGCCCGACCCCCCCGGCTGTCCTCTCCTGGCAGGAGCTGTGCAGAGCCACAAGGTCCCCCCTGAGCCTCCTTTTCTCCAGGCTCAGCCCCTTCCCAGCTCCCTCAGCCCCTCCTGGGGCTCCAGCCCCTTCCCAGCTCCGTTCCCTTCTCTGCACATGGAACAGACACCAAGAACTGACTTTTAAGACCAATAAATAGATTTAACATTAATGAATTTCACTAACAAGCTACAAAATGGCTTTGTCTATCTCTCTCTAGAAGGTCTTTTAAGGCTAAACTATCTAATTAAGAAATGACACAAATTATTTTTACTTTTAACCCAATAACTAAACACCTGTAGTCCACAATGTGGAGTTTTCTACCCAATTACACAACACCACCCAAACCCATGGAGAAAGAAGAAAGAAGAGAGAAGAGAGCAGAAAGAAGAGAAAANAAATTATTTTTACTTTTAACCCAATAACTAAACACCTGTAGTCCACAATGTGGAGTTTTCTACCCAATTACACAACACCACCCAAACCCATGGAGAAAGAAGAAAGAAGAGAGAAGAGAGCAGAAAGAAGAGAAAAGAGAAAAGAGAGAAGAGAGAAGGAAGAAGGAAGAAGAAAGAAGGAAGAAGGAAGAAGAAAGAAGAAGAAAGAAGAAAGAAGAAAGAAGAAAGAAGAAAGAAGAATAAAGAAGAAGAACTAACCCCTGCCCTAAAACCTCCATCTTACTTTATATCCATTACTGTATTCTAAAACCTTAAACTCTGAGCTTTCTACCCTGTGATATCACACATTTTTTAAAATCAACCTAAACCTTCAGATTTAATGCAGCAACTGAATTGTTGGATACTGTCAATTTACATTTGCTTATTGCCTATTAGTGTATTTCTATTTTTAAATAAATTATGTATTTGACTGTCCATTTCTAAAAGTTGCTATAGAATCTTTTTAGTAGTAAAAAAAACCCCAAAATTCTTCCCTCAAATTACATAATCCAAGGGGTAAACTTATGTTCCAATATAATATTCCAACTTATATATAATATTATTATTATTCCAATTTATTATTGTTCCAACTTATATATAATACTCCAATTTATGTTATTAGATTCCAGTATCACATAAGGCAAGGTGGCTTCCAGAATCAAGAAATGAATTGTCAAGTTCTCAATTTGCAATGCTATTTTTAAACCCTACTGTCAAAAAAATTTCCTGGAAGTTACCATAAAATACATCTTGGATTATTTATCACACTCTATCTCTCCCTTGGACATGAACATTTATTTTTGTTATTGAAGAGTTCCTCTAATTGAATTTCCTTGTATTCATTAGCTTTTAGGATACTTCCAGAATGAAAACATGACTGAATTTGAGAAAGCAGATCATAAAATATAAGATATGACAGCAGAAAAGTATTTTATTTCCCTGTTCATTAAGCAAATATATTTTCTTTCCAGGTAGAACTGACACTGAGAAGAGTTTCCAAGTCCACGTGGTGCTTGTAATATTGAACACACAAAAATTAACTCACTCTGGCTACAAATAAATATTTGCAGTCAAAATTAAGCCACTCCCACATCAATAAAACCCCACAAGCCTTTTCTAGTGAAAAAAAATTTGGTAATTCAGTTTAATGCAGCAAACTGCAGGACTTGAAAGAAATCATGTTATTATAATATTATAATATGATGAAGTTCCTGCATGGCTGGCCAACATCCCTGGACTTTATTTGGATGGATTTGGTGTCTTGCAGCTCAGTGCAAACATTATCTGAAGGCACTTTGCCATGAGGCCTCATGGAACGCAGCTGTTCCAGGGCTGCCCCTTTCCCAGAAAAACTGGGATTAAATTTCTGGTGCTGCACAAGCTCTGCAGTCCTGGAAGAGCATTCCTGAATCCAAGGGCTGGGATTATCCCATCAGGATGGCATCACTTATATAAGCAGAGAAAATAATAAATATAAATATATATTGCTATTATTTTAATCACAGAAAAAAAAAAAAAGCTATCAGGAAGCTGAATAGGCTATCAGTATGAGTTTGCACTTGATTATAAAAATGTCACTCAAAGTAGGGGAGAATAACACAAAAAATTTGGATCCAAACCTCCTTTTTTAATAGTTTTAAATCTGCCCCTGGATCCCTGGCAGTGCCCAAGGCCAGGCTGGACACTGGGGTTGGGAGCAGCTGGGACAGTGGGAGGTGTCCCTGCCACTGGGTGACTTTTAGGGTCCCTTCCAACCCAAACCTTTCTGGGATTCTGGGATTCCATGATTCAAACCAACATGCAAGGAATGGTTCGACCTCTGGTTTCAATCTACTACTCTTAGACAAAATGTATTTGATTTTAAAAGTCACGTTTTCTGTTCAATCCTTTGATTGAATAAGATCTTCCCATACACAATTCTTCTTGGCTGTCTTTGGAGGATCCAAAGCAAAAATCATCATTTTGGAGGTTTTCTTCACCTGTGTTACTGTGAGGAAACTTTTCATTATGATTTATCTACAATGTTCCTACAGGATCTTGGAAAGCTGAATGATAACTATTGGCAAAGCACTTGAAAACCCACACAGGGATGATGCCATAAAAGCAGGAAAAATCATGGATTTATGGAATGGGTTGGGTGGGAAGGGACATCAAAGATGACCTTGTTCCACCCCTGCCATGGCAAGGACACCTCCCACTGTCCCAGGCTGCTCCAGCCCCAGTGTCCAACCTGGCCTTGGGCACTGCCAGGGATCCAGGGGCAGCCACAGCTGCTCTGGGAATTCCATCCCAGCCCCTGCCCACCCTGCCAGGGAACAATTCCTCATTCCCAAGATCCCACCCAGCCCTGCCCTCCATCAGTTCAAAGCCATTCCCTGTGTCCTGTCCCTCCATCTCTTTTAAATTGTCCCTCTCCACCTCTCTTGGAGCCCCTTTAGGTCCTGGAATTATTATTATTATTATTTCTAATCCCACAAATGACACAGATCAGCAACAAATATTTCTAAAAATCCGGGAAAACAGCAGGATGATCCAAGATTGAGTTGTACCAACCACATTTATCCCACACCCAGGGGCTGGGGAAGAAAACACTGGGGTGCCAGAGAAACAAATTCAGCAGCGGATGTGCAGAATTATTATAGGAAGAGGTTTTATGGCAAACCTCTCATTCTCCCACAGCCACAGGCATCAAGTGCCTATCCACAAACTCATCTCCTGCTCCACATGGGAAGTGCTGTTGGAATAAAATCAGAAATTACAACGTCTAGGCCTCGCGTCTAGGCCTCTGTTTTAGGCCTTTGTCACCAAGAATTTAATTTCTCACCCATGGCCATCTAATAATTCACTGCTCATGCAACACTGGTGTAAAATAACATCATTTGTTCTCCCCAGAATCCAAGGGAAGGGACACAAGAAATTTCTGAAGGTTCTTGGACTCCTCAAGGTGATGCCCACACAACATCCACCCCTCAAATCCAAGACTGAATCCAGCAAAACAGCTTAAGCTAAAATATAAATGTATAAAATATACATTTAATGATACACAGGCACAAAATAACTGATTGGCTTTGTTGTGCCTTCCCACCCTTAAATAGGAGCTGGTAATTAAAGATTGAAGAATTTTCAAGCTGAAAAACCCAAGCAGGGAACTTCCACGGCGCTTCCTCCTTTTTCAAGCGCCGTGCTCATCAAATCGAGTTTCAAAGATTTATTTTGACTTCTTCTGCTCGTAGTGACGCAAACGATGCCGAGGCCATCTGCAGCCACCCAAGATATTTCAAGTGCATTCCAAGACACACAACCCAGCCCTGATGTGCTGATGAAAAAAACGTGTGCAGCCACTGCAAAAAATGCTCAAATCTCCCTCCAGTCTGGGAAATGACGGCGAGAATTTAACAGGGAATTTATCTCTGTGCCCAGCTCTAAGATACATTTAAGCCTTGAAGTTTGAATTATTTTTGACTCGTGGGCATGACACGGTGCCAGTATCCATTGAAGCCCGTTTAGAGCACTGCAATACACTGATTATTCTATTTTTATTCCATGAAATAATTCAATATCCTTTGAAGCCCGTTAAGAGCACTGCAATACATGGATTATTCTATTTTTATTCGATGAAATAATTGGTGGCTGGTGTTACAGGACAGTGATGCCACGTCCCTGGCTAAATGCCAACTGTGCAGCTCCTTTCTGCCTTTCTAAAATTGCAGCGTGGCTGCATTTAGTGATGGCAATGGGCACGTTCCATCCTGAATTTTTATTTACTTACATTTAAGGAATATCCTCATTCATTTAAAAAATGTAAAATCTCACTTTATTTCAGAGAATAAATCAAGAAATGTGCACCTGAATTTTTAAAGGTGCATATTACTCCAACAAGGAATAACTTTTTCTGAAAGACTTCAAAGCTTAAAAAGAATTTCCAAGACCTTGAGACCAAAAGTGGTCAAAACCTCAACACAGGTCCAGTGCCAAAATATTACATGCAAATTTAATATATTTTTTATCTTATACCATAAGAGGCACCTGACAGATGATTATTTTCCTCTTCCTTCCCTTTTTTTAGTAAGAAGATGACCAGTACAACATTTACCATCTTCTTCCTGCCACTTCCCACTAAATCTGGATTTCAGATTTTAGGCTTGGCATCTAAAATCCTGTATTTTACAAGGAATTATTATCCTGTTCTAATCATCCCACATGTCCTGGCCTACAGTGACAATTAGGAAAAGAGAGTGAACAAAATGAACCCATGTAAATCTTAAAGATTTACAAATTTAAAGATTTACAAAGTTTCTTAGTTCAGCAGTGAAGTTATTTATTTTCAGTTCCACCTACACCTCCCAATCCTCGTCTTTCAGAATCTGAATTTATCAAGATTTTCTATTAGACAAAATGACAATTTTAAGGGCACAAGGATCTACAGATTTTGCTGAAGAAGAAATCCTGAATAACATGTCCTGGTCTGATTTAAATCTACTTATTCACACAAATCATATAAAAGTAAAAAGAAAAATCACGTGATCTTGAATCTTGTGATGAAATAAATAGAAAAATGCCATGGATTAAGTCCTACCCACAAAATTAAGAATAAAAAGTCATGTTTTTTATGGTCAAATAATAATAATTTATTTATAGAACTCATTCTTGCTTTTAGTGATTAATTAAAGGTCTTGTTTTCAACAGACATAATTAGATGCAAAAAGACTGTAAAAATGGGGTATAAAATAAACTCTTCTTCATCTACACATCTCCAGTAGAAGAAACCACTTTGGGCCAGGTTTTTCTCACCAAGGAAAGGATTTTATAAAAGGGGCTTGTGGCAATCAACTCTTCCTACAACTCTTCTGTTCATATTACAATTTCACTTCATCTTGATGGAACCCATTTTTAAAATCAGTTATTTCTGATCCAGTCAAGATTTAGATTGTGTATATGCAACTATCTGCACTGGAGATTCATTAAAATTTAATTCTCTTTATTTAAACTACTTATAAAATAGTTGGATGATCAGTCATTTATACAGGTGTCTTAAACCCCCAAGGCTTTAAGATAAAAAAATAAAACAAAACCTAAAAAACACCTCTACAGTAAACAGCAACCATTTATGCCTTCAAATCAAAGAATCTTCTCAAAGAGACTTCCCAGAAAGATGAAAAACCAAACAAAACTTTCTTCCCATATTCATAATTCCAAATATATTTCAAATAAATATGAAATTTTTAGATGGTAGAAATGAGATACTTTTCAATATAAAACTGGCACCTTAAGATGTGGCCTCATCTTTTTTTTTTCGTTTTTTATTGGAAATGAGCATTCATCAATCATGTCAGTTTTCAGTTTTTAAAGACTAAGATGGAAAACAAATGAATGAATAAAAAAAGAATGAAAATGCCACCTCCAGTAATGAATCACAATCCTTACAGAGGAAGGACCATCAGTTGGAATAACCAATATAAATTAAATATAGATAATGAACATAAAAAATTGGGAATGTTTGGGATTTGGCTCAGGCCTAACTTTGATCGCTTGTTTTATTTATTCCTATTTCAACTCCTGATTGCCACTGAGAAGGGCAAACAAGCAGTTTCACTGGATCAAATGGTCAGTTTTGCTTGAAAGTGTCATTTCTGACATTCTGGCATTTGCTGTGCCTTGTTTTCAAAACTTGGGCCTGTTTCATGGCCCTCTGGGAGTTGGTCATGCAGCACTAAACTGTTTATTTTGGGGTTTTCGTGCACGTGCAATTTATCCTCAACCTGCAAAATACTTCTAGCACCTGTAATTATGTACAGTAATTAATGTGTAATTCATAAATGATAATAATTAGTAACTTTTAAAGGGATTCCTCAGCTTGCACTTGACACCCTGAGCTCTACGTTACAACTGGAGGCCTCCCAAAAATCCCGATCCAAAGACACAGAATTGTGCTTGGTACATCATTAACACTGAGCAAATATCCAATATCACAGCAAGGAGAGCAAGGGATGCACTGCAAAGCTTTTGGTTTTGTAGCCAAAAAAAATCTTCTGTAGTCCAGGACAACCCCTCCCAACCCGTACAAAGCCGACGAATTTCCATATTCAGCACCGCGACCAAAAATCACCGAGCAGAAATCCCCGCATCCTTCATGAAAAATCAGATTTCACCGCGCCGCTGACAGCTCTGAATCACATCTCACACCTTCCCTGCCTCTGGAAAAGCAAGGCTGTGCTGAAAAAAACCCAATATTTGGGCCGGGCGCTGGGGAAGGAACATGACCCGCTCGGCGGCGCGGCGCGTTAAGGAGCCTGATTGAACATCGCTGCTAATTAAGAGCTCTCGTTGTTTGGCAGGACCACCAGAGAACCTCCTGCACTTGTTCATGCCGGCAGCACCTCCTGCAGAAATTAACTCTTGATGAGAGCAGACGGGGGGCCCAGCTGGGTCCCCCCAGTCCTCCCGGCGCGCAAATGAAGCGTAATGAGAACGCTGGTGGCTACCAAGGGCAGGGAGGCGATTCGTGACCTCTCCTTAAAAAACAGAGTATACTCTTACATTGACTTAATTTTCTGCACTGGGGGTAGATAACGCAGCTGGGGACTGCGTGAGCAGAGCTGAGAATCGCGGGGGAGGACTGAGAATCAAAATTATTAGTGAATAATTCGGTGAGAATTATCTTATTAGGCAGGCTGAAATATAATTCTGTTCTCAGGGCTTTCAGAAAAATCAATAAATATTATTCAGCTATCAGGCTCCCGAAAGAAAATTTCACAACAAAAGGTGAAGTTGGAGGAGGTTTTGCTAAAAAGAAGAAAAAAAAAACAAACGGGTAATAAAACTGATTTGACACTTTGTTTTTAAATCTTTGGGATGTGCTCAGCAGTGCAGCTTTGTAATATTCAAAAGGAACGTTCCACGTGTACAGAGAGCACTGGTTACCCTATAAAACACAAATAAAATACAACCCACTCCCCCTCAGTGTCAGTGCTGCAGTGTCCAGCGCTGGTGATAAATTCCTGTCACCTCTGCTGCCACTCCTGCAGGTGACCATGGCTGTCCCTCCTGGAGAGGGGCTCCCTGAGGAGCTGGCATGGAGCACATTGGGAGAGCAATGGCAGCACCTGCCTTAACTTGGTTGGTAAGAGCTGAAGCCCATGGAGATCACAGAATAATTGCTAATATTTTAAAATGTTCATACCCCTCTTGGCTCTTATCCCAGGATCCCTGAGGCTGGAAAAGAGTTTCAAGGCCAGGGAGTCCCAGCTGTGCCCGATGCCCTCCTTGTCCCCAGCCCAGAGCTCTGAGTGCCACCTCCAGGTGACACCTGCAGGGATGGGCACTCCAAAGCTCCCTGGGCAGCCCCTGCCAAGGCCTGAGCACCCTTTCCATGGGGAAATTCCTTCTCATAGGAAGTCCTGATTCCCACGCTCCTTCCCAGCTCCGTTCCCTGCCCTGGACACGCTCCAGCCCCTCCAGGGCTCTCCTGCAGAAGCCACAACTGGACACAGCCCTCGAGGGGCTCTCAGTGCCAGCACAGAGGGACAATCCCTGCCCTGCTCCTGGTAATCACTTCCCTACTCCTCCATTTATAATTAAGCAGCAATTAGAAATACCCACATACAGAAATAATTACCTATGCAAAGTGCTCGAGTGCACCCTTCTGTTCTAGACACTATCAATCAGGTATGACAAAAAAATGTGAAAAGGCTGTGATGAATGGAAACAATCATTCCCCTCAGTTAAAAAATGCATTTTTAAAACAATTCAGTCCTTGTATTTCTCTCCCCTCCCACCTCCTGCCTTTGGTTACATCTTGTGTGAAGCCTTAACTTCAAGGTAGCTCTGTTAGAAAAATCTGAGAGGGGGCCAAAGGTATTTGCTTACTTTAAAAAGAAGTGAAAATCAGAACATAAGAGAAATCTTTTCATGAAGTGAAAAGGACAACTTTACACATGTTTTACAACATGGCAAACACCACCAGAAACAAATACTTGGGCACATGGACAAGAAATGTAAACTGCAAATGTTTTAGGGGACTGAAAAGTTCATAATATGCATCATTGCTTAATTATTACTTAGTTTTGTCATTCCAAGATGATTTTTACTTCAGGAAAGTAACCCAACATTCAACCTAAACTAAGATTAAGGATGCCTCCCTCAGGGGTCAGCACATTTAGACAGCACCCAAATTAATCCCAATATTCACCTTTCAGTACAAGGTTTTCCTCTGGATTAAGAAGCTGCTCTCTCTCCCATTCCCATCCCAAACTAAACTCCATAGCATGGAATATTTTGAACTTGGGTTCTCCATAAACGTCCTCAGTTTGTAGAATAAAGTAAATCTAATTGAACCCTGAGTAACTGCAGTTTAAGGTTGCACATAAACCACATTTTAACAAGGAACTTCCATTCAAACCCTTCCCACTTTCCACCAATTTTAGAAAATTGTGTTTGTTATGACTCCTCCATCTTTTCTGGATGGGAGAAAAGGGGCAAGGAAAAGCTGCACCCTGAATCCTTCAGTTTGAAGCATAATTATGTGGCACAGTAGGCTTCAAATTTCCTCAAACACGCCCTTTTTTCCCAAAATCCCCAGTGCTAAGTGCTCAAAGGCTCAGCTGAAGGTATCTCTAAGCCATCTGTTGGTTTTGGGAAGGAGGAGATTCCAGCCTCCCCACACACCCAGCGATGGGAAACAGCTGGGTCCAGGCTGAAAAAAGGGATATTCCACAACCTGGAAGTGTTAAAAGGAAGAACAGATTTAAAACAAGATTTCTGCACGAACACATGAGGCAGGGAATTGCGAAAGGAAAAATTCAGACCCTGGCTAGAGTGGCAGATGTCAAAAATACAACTCAGAGGATTGAAAAGAGCCTTTTTATTCCAAAAAAGAGTTCCAGATGAAATTGTGGCACTCCAGATCACAGCCTGTGTTGGAGCATCCTGCTGCACTTGGCTCATACATAATTTTTCACTGTCAGAATGCCACTTAAATAATAATTACAGCCTCAGTTCATTGATTAATTTCTACTAGAAGGGAGGGTGACAAAACCAACACAAAACCAGCGGCTCTTCATCGCCAATGAGCAAATGTGGATCCCTGGATCCCTTTTCTTTTTGTTTTTTGGTTTTTTTTTCTTTAATAACCTATTATTAAAAAACAAAACCAAAAACAAAACCAAATTAAAAAAAAAAAAAACCCTGAGGGAAAATTTCCCTCCTAAATCTTGTTGCCCAGTGGCAACGCCGTGGTTAAAGGATGAGATTTTGGTCTGACTGGCGAAAAGTTTATTTCTTCTGAAGGCAGAAATTTTAATTCCTCCCTACATCAAAGGCAGTGTCTTTCCATCTAACAGCCCTCGATGGATTTCTTTCCCATGAACTCATCCGTGCAGCGATTTTATTGCATATAAGGAGCAACTTTTATGTCTTTATATACTCTGTCATCGGAAAAGGTAAACTTTATATGCACACAATGCTTATTAGAAATCCCTCATGTCTCCTCTGGAGCTGGTTCCTCTCACACTGACAGTCCCAGAATCCCAAAATGGGATTGGGAGGGACATTAAAGCTCCTCCAGTTCTATGGGCACAGACACTTTCCACTGTCCCAGGCTGCTCCAAATAAAAGCACTTTTTCTGATGGTAACTTGCCATTATTATAAAAGGTATAATTGTTTTATTCAATTAGGTACACACCTAAAGAGACTTTAAGTTGCAAAACAAAAAAGGGCTGAAGACAACGAATCCAGAGGCGAGAAAAAGCTGCTCAAAAGAACATTTAGAACCGTAAAATTGCAGAGTGCCAGGAGCCATGACCCAGAAACAGGAAGGGAAACAGGACCAAGGGGGCCAAGAAGAAGTTCAGGGGGCTGAGAAGTTCAAGGATAGATGGTCTGATGGGAGACTCTGCCTTTTTTTGTCTGCTGTGCCCGACTTAAACACACGGACCACGACAGCCCTGCACTGTTACAATATTATAAATTACTTCTCTAAACTATTCTTAAATTCTCTTCAAGATATTTTGGTTTTCTTAAGGCTCAGTCACCAAATCATCAAGGCTGGAAAAGCCCTCCCAGCCCAGGCAGTCCCAGCTGTGCCCGATGCCCTCCTTGTCCCCAGCCCAGAGCTCTGAGTGCCACCTCCAGGTGACACCTGCAGGGATGGGCACTCCAAAGCTCCCTGGGCAGCCCCTGCCAAGGCCTGAGCACCCTTTCCATGGGGAAATTCCTGCTGCTGTCCAAGCTGAGCCCTGGCAGCAGAGCCACAAAAGATCACGAACTGAAATGATTTTAAATGTCCATTTTTTTTTTTCTCTTTACATTAAGCTATTATTAGATTCAGACCGAATTCATGCAGGTGAATATGGAGATTACATTCATTCCTGACAGCTCCAACACATACATTTAAATTAAATATTTAAATTATGGATATATGGAGTTGAATTCATAAGGTTCTATCTACATAAGGCAAGTTTCCTGAAAGGAAAACCTCCAAAATTAGAGCACATCTGAACTCCATAAAAGACTTCACTACTCTTTCAGGGAGCAATGCACTCAAATTTAGACATTTATAGGCTTTGGGGGACAAATTCTACCTGAAAGAGTTTGAACTCTCGCAATCCAAATGTGAATCTGAATTTTTTATTGTTGTAAAATCGTTATATGCATATTGTACTCAGGAAAGTTAAAGTAGAAAAGGTGAATCACTATAAAATGTTTAATTTCCTGATATTTTTAATTGTGATGGTTTAATGAATCTACAAGTAAAAAGTGGATTATAATTAAAATTTCTCTTGCATTTTAATATAAAGCAGACAGTATATATTTTAAGTTAATCCACACAGTAAAAAAATTCCATTTTTGTGCATGACTTTTTGAAATCCTGCAAATACACCGTGCTGTTAAATACCAAAAGCTATTACCAAACCATCAGAGGTTCGTTTTCAAATTAAAAGAATCATTTCAGCAAGGTGCAGCTGCAACTCAGTGACACTTTCTCAATATCTGCAATACTTTTTTTTTTATTAGATGTCCTTATCCTGCTCTTGCTATAACATTTCCCCACTGAAGTCTCCTGCCCTTTTGTGGAGATCCAAATAAAACATATGATTTATCCATAATGCTCCAACACCAACACATCCCACAACAGCAGGTTTTTTCCATGGGTATTTATTTTGTTTTAGCAACGCTGAAAACTCTACAAGTAAGAGAAAAAAAAAAATCAGATTACTCTGTGTTCCTGACTGCCCTCACTGCTCAGTTTTGTCGGTGCTTTAAAGAGAGGCAGGATTTTTTTTTTTAAATTTTTTTTTTTGCCACCCTGCAGGTTCCCAAAGCGGAGTTGTGCCATTTGCAAGCTGCGATTGGTTAATGAAGGTAAATTTAATTAGCTCAACTTCCTTGCAGATCCCATCAAACGCCACCATTTGATGAATTCTGCCAGAGCACCGAGTCCCCTCCAGCTGGCCGAGCGCCACAAAGAAAAGGCAGCTCCGCTCACGGCTGGGAACCGAAATGAGCTGTTTTAAGTGGAGCTTTTCTCCCATTTTTCTGAGGCTGCACCGCTCTGACCTTCCCCAAATCAATCCTCTGCGGATTAACATGTAAAGCAGTGTCGAATTAATTTCAGAAAGCGAATATGAGATCAGCCCTGGGCTCCTACAAAACAGCCCCGCTCCTGAACACGCTAATGCCTCAATGGGGAGCTGTCAATACCGGCAGGGAGGGGGTGCTTAGGAGGATTTGGAGCGTGGAGCAATCTATCAGGCTGGTTAGAGCTTTGCCCACTTCTGGGCCATGGCTAATGCATTCCTCTGGAAGTTAATCCCATTTCTAAAGGCCCTCCCGTGAGGGGCACAGAGGCCGTGCCGAATGAGAACTCGGGTGCATTAAAATTCTCAGCCACGTCACCAAGAAGGAGAACGGGGAGATGCTGAGGGCTGACAATGAGATGGTTCATTAAAAGTGCGAGGGCTCAGAGGAGAGACTCAGAGCATCTCTTCGGAGGCACCTGCTAACAGCTTCGCCACTTAGAAGCTCTTAAAAAATCCCCAAAAATAAAATTAAACTCGTATTAATGTAAATAGAAACCGTCACAGTTTCCGCGAGGTTGCAAAAGGACGACAGCGGACGCTCCTTTGAGCAAATATTTACACACAAAACTTACTCAGGACCTGTTACAGTGATACAACATTCAATTATGTTTGATTGTACTCCCAAAAAGAAATTAATGATCGAGTTACCACCTGGCAATGTGGCACTTCTCATCCACCCATGCTGGGTTTTACGAACACCAGTGACATCAAATGCACGTTCAGTGTATGTGCCATGATCCAGACACTCCGTTTTCAGAATTTTTCATTGAATCTTATCTCTAAATCGGGAAAAATTAGGCGAAGAAATCTCTGAAGAGGCAAAATATCATCTGGGTATCTTGAGTTCTGCAGGCAGCAACATCAAAAGTCTCAAAGGTCCAAACCAGAGTCTTGATTCATCAGTGAAGACAGAATAGAAGAAAATGGGGACCAAGAGAAGACAGAAATAGTTCACTCCACACAAACTCTCCCAGAAATTATGAGAAAGCAGTGGCACCATAATATCTGAAAATAGATGGTGTTAAGCTTTATGGAACACAATCATCCATTTCAAGATGAAAAGGATACCAAAACAAAAGACAAACTTGTTCACTGTCACTGAAGCTGAAATCTGATTGGGAGAACCAAAAGCAAACCCTTCACCTTCTGTAGGCTGAGAATTTTTTGCTGTTTTCAGCTTGTAAAATACGGCAGAAGCAGGTTAAAAACTGTGCAGTGGTGTCACCAAAACACAAGGATCCAGCAAGAATCGTGACAAAAAAAGCAAAAAACACTACAGAGACCTGTGTTAAAAACTTATTTTCTGTTATTTTTTTCTACTCCTCCAAGTTTGGAAAGTGAAATTCACGCCCCTCACTCCTCATGAAAGAATCCACAGCATAAAACTCATCGCTAAAAGCGAACTGCGTGCCACAGAATATTCCTGGGTTATCAGATGCTGGAGAGAATCCTACGGGATGAGAGGTCCTGTTTTGTTTGTACCCTGCTAAGATCTGACCCGGGATAACTTGAGGAAAACCAGGAGAGCCGAGTGTCATTCCCACAAACTCCTCACCGCCCGCGCGCGGCAATTCCGGGATTTCGCTGGAGCTCCGCCGCTCTAAACTCGGGAAGGGAACACAATCCACCTCCTTGGGCCAAAAAACTCTGGTAAACCAGATTTTATGGCTGAGATCATACCTCACCTCGCTGGTTTTTTGGGAACACTGCTCATTAAAACGCCTCCTTGGCATCTCCGCGTAAACAAAGTCCGGGAGCGATTCCGGGCACTCTGGAATTCCCTCTGGAGGCAGGGAGGGATTTGTGCCACCACGTTTTGCTGAGCCCTCACACAACTCCCACTCGGGTCTGCTTTTGTGATATAATCCTGCAATCAGCACACAAGCACCATCCTGGAGATGCTTTAGGAGGAGATGGAAAATCCAAACTAACACTTTCCGCTATTTTCTACTTTCCGCCGCAAACTGACCTACTTAGAGATGAAAGAAAAAAAAAGTGGTTTAATGCTTTTTTTTTCTCCCCCTCAACAAAAGTGATGTCCATTTAGTCCTTTCTAAAAAGGAGCTAGAGGAAGATGGCAATGTTGACATTAAAATGTCTCCTGCTCCGAAATCCCAGGAAATGAACCAAACACAATTTCCACAATGCAGTGGACTGGCCCAAGTTGGCCTGAGTTTAATGGGATAAAGTCTCTGCTCACTGAAATAACTGAATCATGAGAAATAGCTAACAAAAAAAACCCCCCAACATTAAGAAAAAACAACTAAATTAAAAGTGAAAGTTAAAAAAACAGAGTTGATTTAGGATTCAGTGTTGCAATTAAAGACTAGGGATTGGCTTTCTGAAAATCCTACAGCAGAACAGCTCCTAACACTCCTTTCCACCCAGAAAATGAGGTAATGGCTTTCTCAGATTATTCATATATTCATTATGATGTATTTTATAACTTTTAAAAGTTATAAAAGTAAAAATTCCGGTCATTGTAAATAATTTTATTACAGAACCTTCCTGAATTTTCAGTGAAAGCAATAAAACAAATCCTGTACCTCCAACTCATCACTCCTTGTGCTGTAGGTGTTTTTGTGGCAGTGTTTATTCTCATATAGATTTATTCATATTTATGCAAAAACTTAATGCCTCAGTCTTCCAGAATTTCCAGATCCTATCCCTAATATTTTATCAGAAGAATTCTGAAAAGGTTTTATTGACCAAAAGTAAACAGAACAATACATGTAATTTCTTTGTACACCAGCTTTCCTTAAAATATCCCTAAAAAAAGGAAGTTGGTAAGAATTTGGCCCTGCAAAATCTTTGACATCAATTTGTTTCCATAAAAGATACCAAGCTGGAAACTACGACTTTTATGAGATGTGATTGGGAAAGAGTACAGTGAGAAAAGCTGAAAAAATCAGTGAGAAGAAAATATGGAAAAGTTTTCTTCAGGCACAATAAAACTCCTAAAATCAAATAAAGACTAGGTGAGGAATAATAACTGAAAATCAGCAGCCTTTTAGTCTGAAGTTTGAAGTAAAGAGAAAGAAAAAGTAGTAGAAATTGTATCTTATAATAAAATACTGTTTATTCTGAGCTTGATTTTTTCAAGGGCGAGACAAAGTAGAAAGGAGAACAGTATTTTGAATAATTTGTACTAATAAGATGGAAATTACATCATGCACTTGAGATAAAAGGGAGCTCATGGAAAATGCCTTTTTCTCTCATAGCCCAAAAGCCACACACCGAATGTGAATTTTTTCCAGGATTCACAGAATAAGGTTGTGCTGCAGAAAAATTGGTGATTTTGCACAACTGCAGTGAAAAATCAGATTTGGAAGGAAATTTTCCTGCTGCAGGGAACGTGGCAGTGCTAAACTGACAAAGTATTTTTGAGTGCTAACTCTCAGGGCTGAATTAGGAATGAAAAGGTTGTGCTGCTACTGAGAAAGTAAAAACTACATTGACTGAGAAGATAAAGCAGGTCTAGGAGGTACTTCCCTCAGTAATTCACCCCAGAAAAATCACAGATATACAAAAGACTCTGATCTTTCATGGAAAAGGATTTTCAGGCAGCGTTATAAACAAACAAACAAAAATATATATATACACATAGATATAGAAAACCAACACAATTTCATTTCTTCACCTTTCTAAGATTTCAGGGGTATTCAAGTCAGTATTTTAAAAAGTCTCTAGATGATAATGGTCTCATAATTTTCAAGACTCATCTTTTGGCACTGCCTGTCATTTTGCACTTACTTTCCCATCCTGGAATGTCAATTATTATCAGGTTATGAAGATAAGCCACTTACAGGAAATAAACTGCCACTGTTAGCAGGGAGGAGGGGTCAGCCCGTGCCAGGGAGGGCTGCACTGGGTAAAGGCTGCACTGACTGAGCTGCACTTGGTAAAAGCAGAGTCCCACCTCCAGGAGGTGTCACAGGAAAGCCACCAGGGCACTTGGTTTATGCCATGCCTGGCAAAAATGTCCCTGATTTCACAGGATCCCAGAATGGTTTATGTTGGAAAAGGCTTTAAAGCCCATCCAGTGCCACCCCTGCCATGGCAGGGACACCTCCCACTGTCCCAGGCTGCTCCAGCCCCAGTGTCCAACCTGGCCTTGGGCACTGCCAGGGATCCAGGGGCAGCCACAGCTGCTCTGGGAATTCCATCCCAGCCCCTGCCCACCCTGCCAGGGAACAATTCCTCATTCCCAAGATCCCACCCAGCCCTGCCCTCTGGCACTGGGAGCCATTCCCTGTGTGCTGTCCCTGCAGCCCTTGGCAATTGTCTCTCTCCAGGTTTCCTGGGGCTCCTTCAGGCCCTGCAAGGCCACACTGAGCTCAGCCCAAAGCTTCTCCTGTGCAGGTGAACAATCCCAGCTGTGCCAGCCTTTCCTCCCAGCAGAGCTGCTCCAGCCCTCTGCTCATCCTGGAGCCTCCTCTGGGCTCTCTGCAGCAGCTCCAGCTCCTCCCTGTGCTGGGAATTCCCCAGGGCTGGCCCAGCTCTGCAGGTGGGGCTCACCTGAGGGGCACAGGGACACAATCCCAATCCCAATCCCAATCCCAATCCCAATCCCAATCCCAATCCCAATCCCTCTCCTGCTGCTCTCTCCAGGATGCCGATGGATCTCAGGGCTTCCAGCACTCACTGGTGGCTCCTGTCCAGCTTTTCACCCACGAGATCCCCAAGTCCTTCTCCTCAGGGCTGATCCCAGTGAATTCTCCTCCCAGTCCCTGCTCCTGGCTGGGATTGCCCTGACCCAGGAGCAGCCCCTGGCACTGGAAATTGTGGAACTCCATGAGTTTCTCCTGGGCTGCTTCTCAAACCTCTGCTGCCTTTCCCAGCTGCACAGGAGAGCCCATTCCCACAGAAACCCAAACACTCTCCAAAGGGAAGCAAAACCAATCCCTGCCAATGGAATGCACCTTCCCAACGATCCCCACGTGCCTGCGGGATTTTGATCCTGAACAGAAACACAGGATCTGTGCAGAACATCCCCCTGCCCACAGCTGCCACAGAGGGGTCAGCTCCTCTCCTGCCCCAAACCTGCCCAGGCAGGTGTAACCCCCATCATACAAATATCCCCATCACCCCACTGGAAGATTTTATTTTGTTTTTTGTTCTTTTGATTTTTGCTATTTTGATCAGCTCCTCTCCTGCCCCAAACCTGCCCAAGCAGGTGTAACCCCCATCATACAAATTCCCCATCATCCCACTGGAAGATTTTGCTATTTTGAAGGATTGGCTGCTGAAGCAAACAGGGTTTTGCTCTGCTGAAAGAGCTGGAGTTGTAGGATGGATTTAATTCAGTGAAGTGTCAGCCTCTTGATGAATTGGATCAATGTTGCCAGATAAAGCTGCTTGTTTTATTTTTTGTTTTATTAAACAGCAGCATGGCCCAGCAGCAAAATCCTGATACCATTTTGATATGGTTTATGCTGCTGCATGGAAAAAGCCTTTTATGAGTGTTCTTTAAAGCAGATAAGGAATTGAATGTGCTAAACACATGGGCAGAACAATCTCTCCAAACCAGCTTAACTGGGGTGATCAGGAGCAGATTCTCACTGGTGTCTGCTGGTTTTTAATGACATACTTGTCAACATGTAACCTTAGAAAGCAGACACCATGGTAACAGTTTTAACACAGTCTCTTTAAAGAGAATAATTGTGTGAAGCACAAATAGAAACATCTTGACTCTTGTAGTCTTTTAATCCACTTAGAGAAATGCTTTTCAATCCATCAAGCAGCGTTTTCTGGATCTTGTCGAACATCTGTCTTGGAATTACTTGGAATAAAAGTCTGAGCAGGTCCACCCACACTGTGTTTGCTGTGGCCCTTAAAAGGAGAATTTAGATGTAATACTTTGATATTAGAATGGAGCTGAAGAACACCAGACAGAAAGAATTATGATATTCACTTGGTTATATAATAAAAAACCACGCTGAAGCTGTTCCTGTGCACTGAAATACCCAAACATGAACATTATTTTAGTTGTGTGAGCGGCTCCAGCGCTTGGGATCTTGTGGAATTCATACACTGAGGAGCAGGGACAGACTCTGTGCATTCCAACAAACCCACAATGTGTTCCACTGATGGAATCATGGAATGGTTTGGGTGGGAAAGGACCTTAAATCCCATCCAGTGCCACCCCTGCCATGGCAGGGACACCTCCCACTGTCCCAGGCTGCTCCAGCCCCAGTGTCCAACCTGGCCTTGGGCACTGCCAGGGATCCAGGGGCAGCCACAGCTGCTCTGGGAATTCCATCCCAGCCCCTGCCCACCCTGCCAGGGAACAATTCCCAATTCCCAGTATCCCATCCCTACCCTCCTTCAGCTTAAGGCCATTCCCCCACATTCTGTCGATGCCTTAATTTTTACCTTTCATATTTTCCAGGTTCTGTACTGCATTAGTGTGCAATTCTGAACTTCACATAAAGCATTAGCAAGTTCTCCTCACAGCTCATCAGACACAACAATCCTTTTCCAGGCCCAAAAAGAACAAACAACAGCAAACTGAGGAGAGCAAACTGGGAGGATGGGACTTCTGAACCTGGAGCTGGAATTGGACAATTAACCCCAAAATGGAAATGGACCAAAACTTACAAAAGTGTGAAAACTCGTGACTCGGAGTTCATCTTGGGTGGAACCTCAGCTGGGCTCTTGCACTGCCCAAGGTGGATCCTTTAATTATTAAGGCCTTTTTAATAAATCCCTACTTATTCCTTTAGCACTGCCCAGCCTCTGCTCCAGGTCACCTCTCAAGGCATCTCTGTCCCTCCATGCCCGTGGGGAATTCCCTCTCCAGCTCTCCTGGAGCCCCCCTAGGCCTGGAAGGGCTCTGAGCTCTCCCTGGACCCTTCTCTCTCCCAAGGTTTGACCCCCCAGCTCCACAGGAGATGCTCTTTGTTTCCCTGACCCCACAGAAATTCCATTTCCATGCTGAAATCCTGTGAAAATGCAGCAGGAATTGCCTCTACTCTGATTTTTGCTCTCTGTTAGTTAAATTATGGGTCAGCTTTTAGCAGTAACAATACCAATGGCTACGTTTGCTGCATCTTGAATGTTCATCTGCTACAGAGATTTTCTGCTTAACACATTAAAGGTGGGTAAAGAAATAATTTATTTTATTTAATTCTAAAAAATCCTGTGTTTCACTTAAGGGAATTAGTGCCTTAAGCAATAAACACAACTATGCAATAAATGGCATATGTGGGATCTATTAACCCAAGTGCTTGACTCTGCCATCTGAATAATTCCCTTTTAGAGTTTCAGTTTGAAAAGTCTGTATGTAAATGATTGCTCAGAGAGTTTGTTTGTTAAAAAAAAAATAGAAATTAAATAGATCTTACAGCACTGGGGTTTTGTGATGTTGTTGAGGTAAGTTTTGATCCCCTCAAATTTCATTTTCCTACTCCCAGAAAAATTATTGGGAGTGTGAGATTGTGCTTGAATTGTCAGATGAGGAAGGAACATGCTCGAAGCTCCTGCACCATCTATTTCTACTTTATATGGACAAGGCAGCTCCAAAGTGTTTCTCTCTCACCTTTCCTGTGTTGTTTTGCAAAAATGATTTTGTACATTTAATAAATCCAAACAGAAAGAATAGTTCCCATTCTAAAAGTGCACCAATGGCTTACAGTGGTCAGGACAAGACTGATCTCCTTGATTAAAATAAGAATAAATTCAGCCCTAAATAATACATATTTTACTACTTTCCCCCTGTCTTTTATATCTCTTGTTATAAAATGTAATACAAGACACCTTAATATAAATTTAAAAACAATTACATCAAACATTCCTTGGCCAAGAGCATTCTCACACACAGAAAATGAATTGTTTGGGTTTGTCCTTTTCTTCCCTTAAATGCCTTAATGGATAAGAAGGTATTTTTCAGCACTCCACAAAAAAAAAAAAAACACCAAAAAATCAAATGAGCAGGGATTATAGCAACAAGCATCAATGTTAATTCAGAAATGGATTAACAATTACAGATTTGAAGTCCATTAGCATTGATCCCCAGCATGAAATAGTTGTGATCAATAAGCTAATCTGTAAATTTGATTAACTGAGTAAATCCTGTTTACTAAAGTATTCCATAAGCATAATCTACAAATAGGAGGAGGTGAAAATCCTGCTTTCAGCAAAAAAACGAATTTCAGAGTTGTCATATCCATGGAAAATTCTCTCATTCCAAATTGTCTTGTCACAGGGAGACAAAAACTTCAGAAGTTTCACAATAAATAACCTTAAAAAATCTCTGGATGCCACAGAAATGGGACTGACTGAGGGAAATAAAAACACAGAACAGGGCAACTCTTTTAGATTTTGAATTTTGGGGTTTTTCCCCCCCTTAAGAGCTTGTCCATCCAAGTTGTGCTGCTAGACAGGAAAGGGAAATAGGAAAAATTGCTGGAAATATATCCTCAGACCTATTTAAGTCTATTTATTTTAGGAATCGTATCAAGACAACTCCACTGGTTAAAAAAAATAAATCCTACCCCTGAGTGACAGCTTTAAATAGGGCAAAACTTCAGCTCAACCCTTGGTGTTGAATGTGAGACTTGAAGCTGTGTCAGTGAGTGCTGCTAATTAACAATAATTGAAGCATGGAAATAGCAGGCAGTGAAATATTGCATTTAATTTTTTTAAAAAAGGAGATTTAATGAAAAATTTAAATTTTTTTTTCCTAGCTGTAGGTAACAACATTGTGCTAAGTTAAAAGGATGCAAAATTTCATTTTTACCTGCAATTTTTAAGTTTTTTGATGGAAGTTGATAGGGTTTCACTTCAAAAATAATGGAATGATGGTCTTAATGAAGGCAGTTGAGAGAATGGCACTAATGTAAGGAAAATTAAAATAACTCAGTGTACATCACACAGAAATGCAGAAATATTGAAATGCTTTTGTTCTGGGAGAAAACCCCACTTGATTTTTCCAGGCAATCATTTCTCCAAACCCCCAAATAATGGAACTGACAGGCCTTGAGACACAGCAGGTCCCACACTCTGAAAATCCAGTAAAAAACTCCCCTGAAATGACATTTGAGATGCCCAAAATCAGGAATATATGGAAAAATGATCCTTTTCTCATTCTTCTCATGAAAAGAAACCGGTTTGAACAGCAAAGCTGAACAAGAACTGACAGAAATAAATAAAATATTCAGCTCTAACTCCATTTCCAGCTAACAGACAGCTGAAGTTTGTCAAAAATCAGGGATATTCCAGCAGCCACCTGCACTCAGGGACGTCACAGAGTCAATTCCCTCTGCTTTTGGAAGAGGATCATTCTTCCAAGCAAATTTTCAAATATTTAAATATTTTATATTTATTTTACTAAATTTTGGCCTTCATTTTTCAAGAGGTGCAGAAAATCCTCACTTTTGATTTTCCCTGCAAATTCTAAAACCTCCTCAAAGATTTCTGCTTAAAAAAACCGGAATTGAATCTTCAACCTTGACTCTTGCTCCATAACAAAATCTCCCCAAATCTGTGACAGAACTGAAAATATTTTGATGTCCTGGCCCAGAGTGGGTGAGATCAGCAGAGGTCAGAGCCGCACAAGTGATGGTGTTTGCTCACAGCAGCGTAATTTTAGGGAAATTTTCAAGTCAGCTGCAATCAGGGGCGTTTTGTCAAGGTATATAATGAATGCTACTGTTTTCCATCCCTGCAAGAATGAAATTCTAGACAGTCAGGGAGACTTTCTGCTCTCCACATTTCAAAATTGCTGCTCGTTCCCTCTACAGCGTTTTTTCTCTTTTTTTTTTTTTCCTTAGAAAAGCAGCATATAAATTTTAAAAAGTTAATTACCTCCTAACGAAGCAAAAGCTGTCTGAAGTTATAATACAAATATATTGCTTTTTGATCCACTTCACCATCTCCCAGCTTTTAAAAATAATATTTAAGCTCGTGTTTGAGTCTGGAGGAAAAGAAAGTTCATGTTATTAGCTGATGTCACCTGCTGTGATGTATCTGTAAATCTGTAAAGGCAACTTGGTTCCGATGGGAATTCAACATCTCTGAACCAAATCAGTGTCATTATCAACATTTTTCATTATCAACATTTTTCATTATCAACAATTTTTGTACCAGGCAAATAAGAACAGGAATAGCTTTAAACCTTGCCTAACCTAATTTGGCTGCTCCTTATTGTAAAACCATGAGTTTTATGTGTATAATTTAAGATTTTGGGGGAGTATTTTGTGCCAAGGGGAGCTGAGCAATACCACTTGGTTTTGGAAATATGAATTATCAATAACACTGTTATTGTAAAAGAAACCTGTAAACAATCTCATCTAAAAAAAAAAAATCTGTCATTGTCATAATATTTCAAATTTAGCAGGTTCCTGTTTCAGGAATTTTTCTGGCAACCTTATTTTTGAACATTAAAATAGTTTTTTAATAATATAATATTAAATAATATATATTACTTAATATGATATTAAATAATTTTAGAACTCTCAAATCTGCATTCAGTAATTTTTTTCCTTAAGGTNTATGAAAATAATTTTATTTTGTTAAAATTATTTTATTTTATATGTGTATTTTTAATATATATATAAAATATGATGACTCTGCCAGGTTCTCTAGTGACCTACATGATGCTCACAGAGATGTTCTCACTATTTCTCACCTGTACAAAGAGGTGCCTGAGAGAATCAATTATTCTAAATTATTTATGAATATCTAAAAAAAAAAAAGCTTAAATATAAAAAAATCTGGTTCTCCTTCAGGATTAATGGAGGAGAAGGTGAATGGACAAATATTTGATCTAAAGGACATTTACGGTGTTTTATGTTTAAGAAAAAAATGTGAAATTGTTGAATTAGAATTTGGCTCATCCACAGAGTGTGATAACTTGTGGTGTTTACCAAAGGAGTTTAATATTCAGAAATATGTTCCCTTAAAAAGGAAAAGAAAAGAAGGAAAAAATCAAAGCAGAGAGGAATTTACTCTGTGAGTGTTTCCCTTTGGCATTAGCAGAGCCCAAGTTTCCATTTATCGATGGCTCTGTGCAAACCCAGCAAGGAAACATTTGATAAATCTTTGTGGAATTCCAAAGGATATTTCTGTGTGTTGTCCAAAACCTGATGATCTTCACAGAAAAACTGACATTTAAAATGAGTTTCATTATGAATTCCCAGGTGCCAAATACTGAAATGCAAAATATCAAGTGCAACCCAATAATTCCTGAGTGAGCCTGAATTTATTAAGGATTTGTCCCCCAGAAAAAGCTACAACTAACAGTGAAGCAGCACTTTGCAAAACCACACTGAATTCAGACTTTTAAAAAACCCTTGGAGTTTTCACAACAGAAATATTTCCAGTCCTATTTGAGGTATAAGCATGATTTACTTGACAATCTGGATTAAATTTAGATTTGCCCACTACAAACCAGAAGGCTGAAAAACCCAGCAAGTAAAAAAAAAAAAAAGGTGGCTTTTTCCAATGAAACTATGAAAAAAAATTTGTTTTAAAAGCTGAACTGCACATATTTTCCTAGAGAGTACTAATCTGACTGCTTCCTTTGAAAAGATATTTTAATTAGGAAAGAGAGACACTGGAAATGACTTAAAGCAGTAAAAAATGAGCCTCTGCATTAGCTGCTTTCCATAATGATATTCTGTATTTTTACATTTCTCTATAGAAGTAATGAAAAAATGTCTCTTGCAATAAATCTATTTCTTTTTGGCATCTTTAGAGAAAACCTGTTTCATTACTACCCACGTGATTTCAGGGGAACATAAAGAATAGGAAATAAGCTGGTTTGTATTTTGGGCTTGGAAGGAAAAGGGGACTTGAGAGATTATTGAAGATTTTTAAAGAAGTAATGGTTCATCTGCACAGTCATTACAGCAACTGAACTTAGAAAATGGTTTTTGTGAGAAATGAGCTTCTGTAAGAAACAACACACAGCAGAACATTCTTTAGAATAAATAACAAATTTTTGAATTCTCACCCTGATTTGTTACAAGGACAAAGACTTCAGGGAAGGGAAGACGCAAAAAATTCCTGTAATTCCTTTTTTCCAACCCAGAAACCCAAGTGGAAAAGTGAAAGACCCTCATTAATGGCAGCCCTGGATATTCCTTGGATGGAAAAGGCAATCCCAGACCCTTTTCTACGTCTGCCAGGAATTCCCAGAGCAGCTGTGGCTGCCCCTGGGTCCCTGGCAGTGCCCAAGGCCAGGTTGGACACTGGGGCTGGAGCAGCCTGGGACAGTGGGAGGTGTCCCTGCCATGGCAGGAGTGGGATGAGATGATTTTTAAGATCCCTTCCAACCCAAACCATTCCATGATTCCCTGAAATGTGAGGCAGACTCGTTCCCTGGAGAGTTTGCTAACATCAATCCAAGCATTAATTTAACATTTCAGGTAGTGAATATCTGTAATTACACAGTCCTGCACCTCCACTTCTATTCCACAGTTTAACTGCAGCACCATGAGGAGCCTTCTTCCCAAAATTCCTCCCTCCCTCTGCCTCTGGAAGCCCTGCTCCTATGGCACTGCCCAAGGGATGGAGTTAAAATCCATTTATTTTCACAAACTCTGAGCGATGCAGAACGCAGTGGTCATCTGCCAGCTTTGGAAGGACACAGAAGGGATGATGGTGGAAAGCTCCTGTGCTTTGGAGAGGCTGCTCTGGGATCCAGCAGAACATTCCCAACAGGAATAAACCCAACAGGATTCCTCCTGTGGAATCTCCTTTGTAGAGAGCTCTCAGGGCTGGCAGAAGGCTCACCCAGAATGGATGTGTGTGCAAACTCTGAGATAAGAAATGCTGATTTAGAAATGCCATGGGATAGGACAGACATTGCTGAGAGAAAAATTTAGCTGGGAACAAGTTTCAAAGGATGGCCTTGCAAATAAGACTAAATATTTTAGAAAAATAAAATTATGAAAGATTCATTGTAATAGAACCCATGAGAGGTAGTTTTAAATAATTAACTTTAAAACATCTACACAGCACAGTGTAGCAAAAAGCTGATAAGCCATGAAACACTTACAGTGTTCTGTAATTAAAAATAGTTAGCTTCTAATTGTAATAGTCTAAATTGTAAAATCTATATTATCTCACCCGTCATATAAAACTAAAAATAAAATAAAAAGTTTTTAAAACGCCTCTCAGTTACCCCATCTCTCAATCAAAAAAAGAGCAAAATCCGACAAATCGGTGTTTTGTGTAAAAAATTTCCTTTTCAACACAACCAAAACCTCTTTACTTTGTAACATTAACACCTCCCTTTGGAAAAGGGGCTGCTCCTCTGCCAGTCACTTATCTCCAAAGAAATCCGAGTGGAAACCCAATGGAAACTTCACTTTGCCCAAGCCTCCCTCCTCCAGTTGCATTTTCCATATTCCATTTTCGAGAGCAGGAGTTGGAGAAGAACTCCCAAATTGCAGTTTATTTAAAAGGCAAAGCTCTGGAGGCTGGCAACCCTGTCAGAACAATCCCCCTGCAAGCAGGGCTGTGTAAACTCAGCGAGCAGAGTTTAAACTGCTTTTTGTGTTCTCAACAAATGGAAACTATGTCCTATAAAAGAACTTTAATGGGCAAATGACACTGGATTTTTTTTTTTTCCCTGCAACAGCAGGGTTTGAGATTTTCTTCCTTTCATTTTGCCTTTTTTTCCACTCGGAACACACATTTTATCATGAACCTGAGCAGCACAAATGGACAAACCCCAGCAAAAGCTTCAGCTGCACACAGTAATTCATATTATTTGGTGATGTATCATTTCTGCAAAGTTTGGTTTGTTTTTTTTTTTTTTTAAGACTTCATGGGAGAAAAAAAAAACCTCTTACCTTCGGTGGAAAAACTTTCCCCCTCACAAAAGAGATGTTGTAGAATTTATGAAAACAAAAGTGCCAATAAGTTTTTCCTTTAATACCCGAGGGAGAAACATGATCATCTGCATCAGTAAGAAAAAAGATTCCTGCACGAGGTGCTCCACTAATTACAGCTGCTTTGGTGGGCAATATCCCTGGTGAAACAGATGTTAGGGACCTATTAACAAAAGTTTTTCAAACATCTGCTTACAATTTGAAGGCAATTGTAAATACAGCACAGAAGGTCAATTGGGCTCATTAAGGTCTATGTGCAAATCTACTGCTGCAGGTTTCTTTTTAGCTAATACTGACTTTTTTTAACACAGGAAATAGAGTTTAATAGCAACTTGTGTCAATTTTGATTGTGATTTCATACAACAACAAACAACAATCGCATGCCCTGTGCTTCACCAAATAACCCATTTTCCTTCCTCTTTTTCCTCTCTACCTACAGCACACTGCCACGGTTCTGTGAGGTAAAGGAAAGGTTAGAAATTGGGCAATTACAGAGAAATGATTGATTTTACTTTTAAACACCAATTATGGACCTTGATAGGAAATCTTCAGTTG
The DNA here is from genome assembly GCA_013396995.1 of Dicaeum eximium. Lineage (NCBI taxonomy): Eukaryota > Metazoa > Chordata > Aves > Passeriformes > Dicaeidae > Dicaeum > Dicaeum eximium. Next base: position 45,246 of record VWZP01010717.1, read on the forward strand.
TTGAACCCAAGAAAAATGAGTTTTGATTACAACGCATGGATATGAGATGAAAATTATTCTTTCAAGTGTCAGAACAAAACACAGATGTTCAGCAGGTCTAAAACACTGGAAATCATGGAATGCTTTGGGCTGGAAGAAACCTTAAATCCCATCCAGTTCCATGGCAGGGACACCTCCCTCTGTCCCAGGCTGCTCCAAGCCCTGTCCAACCTGGCCTTGGGCACTGCCAGTGATGCCTCAGGTTTTGGTTTTTCTATTTTTTAGGTTCTGTGCTGCTTTAGTGTGTGGGTCTGGCCTTCACATTATGGGATGGTGAACTCTGTGCACAGAGCAGGGAGACAAAACAATTCCTTCTCCAGCTGGGGACCAAGGACAAATGATCCAAACCTCAGCCCCAAGAGCACAAACAATGTGGGCTGAAGAGAGAAAAACAAGAAGGATGGGACTGGATGGGCTAAAGCTGGAACTGGACAATGAACTCCAAGATGCAAATGGAGCAGAACTGATCAAAGTGCCAGAGCCGTGCCCGGTGTCCATTTTGTGCCCATTTTGGTTCATCTTGGGTGCAGCCCTGGCTGGGCTCTTGTGCTGCCCAAGGTGGATCCATGGAGGAAATGCTTTTAATTGAGGAAATCCTTTTAATAAATCCCTGCTTTATTCTGTAGCTCAGTCCAGCCTCTGTTCCAGGTCACCTTTCTCAAGGCATGACAGGGGCAGCCACAGCTGCTCTGGGCACCCTGTGCCAGGGCCTCCCCACCCTCCCAGGAACAATTCCCTCCCAATATCCCATCCAGCCCCGCCTGCCTTCACCTTAAATCACTCTTCATCAGCCTTCCTCAAACTGGAGCCATCCAGGAACAATTTTCTGATGAACTGCTCCAGAGAAAATCCCTTCATGCTGCACCCAGCAACAGCGCTCAGGACCTGCAAAGCTTCTACTGCAGATTTTAATTAGTGTTCCAAAAATCAGGAATACCAATTTGAGCTGGAGTTTTCAACACTGGTTCTTCTGGAAGTGATGCAGTGAAGCTGCTGTCTTGAGTTTACATAAACCAGGGTGGATTCTCCAGCCCTGGAAGTGCCCAAAGCCAGGTTGGATGGGGCATGGAGCAACCTGGGAGGTGTCGGGGTTGGAATGGGATGATCTTTTAATTTCCTCCCATCCCAAACCAGTCTGGGATTCATTTAATGATTCTGAGGTCCCTTCCAGCCCAAACCATTCGCTGATTTTAATACTCTGCATGAAACCATTTCTGACCCTCTGTGCAAAGGGCCCAAAGACTCCTGAACCACTTTTCCTTTACATCCCCAAGAACCTGTGTCCCACCTGGAACTGTATCAGTTTTACATGGAAAAAACTCTCTCTAACAAACAAGCCTGAAAGATTTTAACATCCAGAACATATTTATGAAAAATGCTGTGATGTGGAGAAAATGACAGGATTAAAATCCCAGTCTTCATCTCCACAATAAAATTCATAAATGTGATGGAAAATACTGATCTGTTAAAAATGAGAATTAATGATTTTGAAAAAAAATATTGATGAGCAATTTAAGAATCTCCAATTTAAGAATCTATCACTACCTGTTAGAACTCACTGCAAGAAAATTAATGATTCTACAGCAATTAAAAGCTTCAGAATATTGTGGCTTGCACCAGATGTGGAAAATATTCTCCTTTAAGCAATTTGCTGCACATTTTAAAGAAAACACATGTTAGGAAATAAACACTAAACAGCACCTTCTACTATTAGCAGTGGTACCCAAATTAAATTATTAAAAATAAATTCAGTATGACAGAGGTGAAAATGTAAAACTTGTAAGAAGTTCTTTCTATCTTCAACCTTGAAGCTGTGTTCAAATAGATCTGAATAAGGAATATGAGTCCTCCTTGTCCAAACAACAGCAAAATCTGTAAAGCAAGCACCAGAGCTGGCACAAAACATCCCATCAATAAAGACTTTAAAAACTTATCACCCTCTCCATCTTCTCTCTCACTAGAAAGGATATTTTCAATGTCTTTATGACATTTTTTCCAAGCTACTTTTCCTTCAGCCAGCAACTGGAAGAGTCTGACTGGACTCTGGATTTCTTTATTTCTTGTAAAGGAAGTTGGTGGCTTCATTTTGTAGGGCTGAGGAGTCTGGAGTTTATCATGGATAATCTGTAAATGAAACTTCTTGATTTATGTGGATTTTATCTTCAAGTTAAACTTAGCTGAGCAGGGTATCATTAATTGAGATTGAACAGGTAATAGAATTAACATTATTCTTTGTTTTAAAAAACCTACAGCTCCACTGTGGCAATTCCAGAGACTCCAGGTCCATTCAGTACCAGAAAGAGAAAAGATTGGTGACATAAATTGACATAAATTATTCCATCTCCAACCTTCCCCTCAGAATTCAGACCCTTTATGGCACAAAACTGATTTTATTGGTCTAACCTGCTTTTACAGAACTGATCTGGGTATTTTTCTTGCCTGAGGGAGTGAGAAGAGAGGAAAAGGAGTAATATTTCATCATGAAAACAGAACTAGGAGCACCTACACACAAGGACTTAGGAGAGAAGTAAAACTATCATTACCACTTCAACCAGCTTTTAAAATTTCCCATTTCAGTCCTGATTCAACTTCATTTATGCAGCTTAAATCAGGATGCCAAAGTAGGAAAAGTCCTTACATTTTATTAGGAGTTAAATGAAAAACGTGTCCCTTCCTTACACCACTTATATTCCTTGGATATTATTCAGTATCAGTTAATTAGGAAAAAAAAAAAAGGCATTTAGTTCCAAATCAAATCCCAGAAATCCCAGAGAAACTGGGTGTGGGAAATGCAAGGATGTCCCCAGAAAAGAAAGCAGCACAAAGGTAACTCTGATGATGAAAGGATTTGCTTCAGCCTATGAGGACATAAAAGATGAAGTTCTACAAAGCCCATTAAGTATTCACCAACTCACTGCAAATTACACAGAACACTTGGTGAAGAAATACTTGGCAGATGTCAGCAGTAAGGAAGCCAAACATGTTCCTTACATTGAAGGATAATGTAACTGCAGAGAGGGTTTGTTTTGGAACCATTTCCACAGCCCAAAAATAATCTGGCGAGGCTGGGTTTAGCAAGGAAGAAAGAGGAGAGAGCCGTGAGTGCTTATGTGACAAATCCACATTTCTGCCATTCCCATACTCGGTACCACTCCTGAAACAAGATATCACCCACCAATTTGGATCATAAAACATGAAGTTCTAAGAGAGACTGCTGCAGATCTTTGAAAACTCAAATATTTGTGTAACCTCTTGTTTTCACAAGTGTTGTATAAACACCACTGTGACCACTTTGTACAGTTCAGATCTTTTGGACTCTGCTGTTCCACTCTTTATCTTCTGCAGTTTGAAACTGCATTCCTAAGTGGGATTTGCAAAGTTAAACCAGACCTAACCCAGTGAAATCTGGGGGATTATCTCTCCCTCTCAATCTCCAAGTTTTTGTAGACCCACACACACATTCACCCCCCAGTTATGAGGAAGGGTGATCAGACATTTAATGTTATAATTAATGTACTGTTAGCTTCCACTTGAGGAAAACTATGCTTAAAGGTGAGACAGAAATATATCCTTGGGGTTGGAACCCTGGCTACTGAGAATTTCAGCCTTTCTGTGCTGCCAGGCACTGACCCCCAAGAGAACACTGCCTTTGAGCTGAGGCCGTAGAAAAGGCTTCCAAAATTAAATTATAAAACTAAGATTATAGGTGTGTAGTTTACATAAAAGTGTATAATATCACATAATAGAAAATTTGGAGTTTAAAGTTTGAAAATATAGTAATATCTATATAAAGCAAGATAGAATTTTTAAGGCAGAAGCTAGTCCTTCTTCACCTTCTTCATAAGTTTGATTAGTATTATATAATTAGATTAAAAAGTCCACGAGTAGTTAGCTATTAAGTTAAAAGTAAAAATAATTTAAGTGTCATTTCTAAATTAAACAGGCTATCCTTAAAAAGCCTTGTAGAGAGAGATATAGAGCTCAATTTTTAGTTTATTAAAGCAAAGTACTGTAAAACTCACAGTTTAGGAGACTATAATATAGATAAAAACTAACAAACATCTAAGTCCAAACAAAAAAAACCATCTCACACCTTTAATCTCAACCCTAACAAAAAGAAGTTAAAACTCAGCACCTTGGCATAACTGACCAGTCAGATAAAGTATTTCCTCATGTTGGCATTTTTGATGAGGAATCTTTTTATTTGCTCTTCTCTTGCTGTTCTACACGTGGATATTTTTTTCCCTTCTCTCAGCAAGGCACCATTTGCATCAGCACACATCTAATAGGAACTAAATCAACAGATTTTAAAACAGAGGGTTCATCATAAAGCCAAAACACAGATTTGCTCTGCTTCAAACTCTTGAAATAAATGCCTGAATTTTTAAATGAAGTTGTCCAGTGCTGTCACCCACACAGCCACCAGGTTTCATGCAGCTTACTGAGACGTGGAGTGAAAATGCTACTGACTTTTATTATTTTTACCATTTGAAAACAGCATGGCTCCAATCCAAGGAAAAGAAATCATCTCGACAGCTCTGCTCCTCTGGTAATTACATGGTTGTAAGAGTGGCAGCTTCTTGAATAAAACTTCACAACGAGGAGTTATCTGGAACTAATGCAAGTAAGGCAAATTCCTGCTGGGATTTAGAAGCACAGGATGGTTTGGCTTGGAAAGGACTTAAAGCCCATCCAGTGCCACCCCTGCCATGGCAGGGACACCTCCCACTGTCCCAGGCTGCTCCAGCCCCAGTGTCCAACCTGGCCTTGGGCACTGCCAGGGATCCAGGGGCAGCCACAGCTGCTCTGGGAATTCCATCCCAGCCCCTGCCCACCCTGCCAGGGAACAATTCCCAATTCCCAAGATCCCACCCAGCCCTGCCCTGTGGCACTGGGAGCCATTCCCTGTGTGCTGTCCCTGCAGTTCCTGATGGATTGTCCTTCTCCTGTAGCCCCTTCAGACCCTGGAAAGCTGCTCTGAGATGTCCACACCTCTTCTTATCCAATGTACAGACCTTTGCACCACCTCACAAACATGGGAGAGACAAACAGCAGCTAAAACTGTAGTGCTTGAAAAATCACATACATTTGGGGGTGATGGAAGGAAAGGAAAAAAAATATTAGGCTCTTTCCCCTTCATTTTCCTGTCCCTATAGGGCACAGAGTCCTCCACTCTCAGCTTAATTTGTGTTCAAATTAAGTTCAAATTTCCCTGATAAACTCATCTGAGAACAGGAAAACTGAGCTCACCTCAGCTGGAAGTTTCTTCACCTCAGCCTCAGCCTCTTGCTGAGGCTGCCTGAATAAAATCAAGGCACGGAAAGTCTCTGTACCATCAGGTGCCTCCCAGCCAGGTCCCCAGATGCAGAAGCTGTGCACAGACAGAATCACAGACAGGGCCCTTAGGGCTGGAAAAGACCTGCCCAGGGTCATCAAGTCCAGCCTGTGACTCTTCAAACAACTGAGGTGAAAATACAGCCCAGGAATGTCCAATGGGGAAGAATCTGCAACATCTTCCAAACAGAAATCAGCTTTTCCTGAGCAATGCATTTCATTCAAGAGCATGAGAACAGTTTTAACTCCTCACACCGGCTGCCCTCTGGAATGTCTGACCTTCTCCTGTGGCAGGGCAGCTGAAATTCTCAGAATTTGCTCAGACAGAACTCAGCACCATCAGTTCTATGTGTTTACCCACAAAAAAAGCACACTAGCTGTATCTGACATGGAAAAGATTTTCTGTTCAGTAACTGCCTTCCCCCAGAGAACCAGACTGGTGTCTCCCTGTGGAGTTTTATCTTCTTTTTGCCATGGTTGGGATTAAATGTGTGAGATGGGATTTCTTGTTCAGACTCAGATGTTTATGAGTTCTTGTCCATGTCACAGTCTCACACACCCTGAGTTCTGCAGCACTTCTCTGACAAACTAAAAATGGAGCCCCATCTCTCTCTGCAAGGCCTTTTAAGGATAAACTGTCCAATTAAGGAATGACACCTCAATTATTTTCACTTTTAACCCAATAACAACCACCCCTGCCCCACAATGGGGACTTTTCTGTCCAATCCCACAATTCCACCCAAACCCATGGAGAAGAAGGTGAAGAAGAAGGAGCAGCCTCAGCCCTAAAACCTCCACTTGCTTTATATCCATTCCTGTATTCTGACACCTTAAACTCTGAGTTTCCCCCCTGTGCTATCACACACCTCTATTCACACTGCACATTTATAATCCCAGTTCTATCATTCAGTTTTGGGAATTTTTTTCCATGGCCTCAGGTCCAATGCAGTGTTCTCTTGGGGGTCAGTGCCTGGCAGCACAGAAAGGCTGAAATTCTCAGTGTTCAGGGTTCCAACAGCTCCCTTGGAATTTTTTTAACTGGGAAGTGCTTCAAAGTGGTGGCCCTCACATGTGACATTGATTCCCAGAAAATGACACTGTTCAAGTCATATTAAATAAACAGGAGCTGTCACACATCACCCTTTAAATTGTCTGCCAGGGGCAGCAGAGCCTGGGCAGGAACAGTTGCATCCCTACTGTTGTAAATAAGTAATTGATTGGCTTTTGCTATTATAAATTGTTTTACAAATTATCAATCACAACAATTGTGATATAGTACAGTTTGTAATCACTTTTAACAGCTTTTGATGTTGTATAATTTGTCCACTTTTGTGGCCAGTTCTCTGTGTGACTTGTATTCTCAGAACATCATTTATAGATGATCTTTTAGTTTGTAGACAATGTGATATTGTAGTATATTGTGTTATAGTTTTGTGTTATATTTTGGCTGTTGTATTATAGTTTTGGCTAATATTAAAATATGTTTTGTCCATTTAACTTCTGCAGAAGTAGCTGTAACTGTCAAATAATAACTAATACTTTTGTTTTTGGAACTAAATGACAATAAAACCAACTCTAACATATTTATAAAATAACTAATGCAGTCTGTATGATTACATAACATTAAAAATAAAAGACGTGGTACCNCTACACGAGCCAAGAATCGAACCAAGCTAAAGAATTCACCGAACATGCGAACAAATTCAAAAAGAATACTTGAATATATATAATCTTTATAAATATGTATTTGACCAATGCAATAAAAAAGTATTTTAAAAAAAATTTTATAGTTAACTGTGTGCCTCTAATGCTATGCACCTCGCGCTGTCTATTATCCCTTTTACCTCTTTTTAGTAAATATTTTAAAATTTTAAAGAGTGAAGCTGGTTTCCCACACCTACCAAACCAAGCCAAGGAAGCAGCCCTGGAGCAGAGGGCGACAGCCCAAAGCACAGCCAGGGCTCTCAGGTCCCAAGCTGTGCCTGGGGCTGTGAGTTCCACTACCCCTGTCAGAGCTGGGGCCGTTCTCTGCTGTTCTTTGGGCACTTTGTTCTTTATCTCCTCCACACCAATCCTCCCTCCAGGAGAGATCTGCTGTTCATGGGCCATTCATTATTAATTATCTGCTGTTAATGGCCATTCATTATTAATTATCTGCTGTTCATGGCCACTGAGTGTCCCTGCAGGGCTGATAAAATTCCATCATCCCATTGGGAGATGCCCCGCCCAGGGGAGGAGCC
>VWZP01010718.1:0-10891 GCA_013396995.1 Dicaeum eximium
GTGCCTGTCCTGCAGGGTGACACTGAACTCAGGGACAGATCTCTCCATGAATCCCCTCGATTTAGGGCTCAGATTCCCCCCTAAATGAAGGCAAGAAGAACCAGGGCTGTGACAGAACTCTCTCAGCCTGTACCCACTGAAGGTGGGACCGTGGCTGCAGCTGAGAGCTCCGAACTCTGTTTTCCATTTCAGACACATCCTCTGAGCAAGAAGAGCAACTCCTTTATATATATTAATAATGAAACTCATCAAGAAACTCCTGTTTCCAGGTAAATTCAGTTAGGATGTTTGGCAGCATCAAAAAGACCTTCAAATAGACCATTTAGCAAATAGCCTTGTCTATGGGAGCTGAAAGATTTGGCAACGCTTCGTAATTTATGTCCTGCTTTTCTTAAGGGGAGGTAATAAATCACAGAGGGTGTTTTACCTGGGGAGAGGGAGAGAGAGGGTGCTCTCTGCTCTGCACCTTCATTATTTGTCTCCAGCTTCAAAGCCCAGAGCTGGCTGAGAGCTCTGAGAGGGACAGATAATGATGCCCCTTAATCAGCAGAGTAATCACGAGATGGCTCTGTTACATTCCTCTCCCCGAATATTAATGGAGTGAGGGCACTGCAGACTGATGTGCAGCAGGGCTTTCAAATCCTTCCAAATGGCTCCCCAGCCCATTACTCCTGTTCTGCAGGCTGGCAGAGGGAGGGGTGACAGTGAGGAGCAGCGCGGCCTCGCCTCCCTTCCCCACGGAGCCACAGCAGAGGAGCAGCGCTGTGTGCTGAGAACAACGTGGGTTTAACCTCCAGAACTAATCCTGGCCTCACTCAGGCTGCCCTGAGAGACACCAAGCAGCCAGAAAATGAGTTTCACCCAGGTGGAGTCACACCAGCTGTGCTCTCACCTGCCCTGCTGCTCTGTGGGCCCCCCTGCACCCCTCAGCACTCCCAGAGCAGCAGGGCCGTGGGGTTGTCCCCTTGTCCCAGTGCCTTGGCTGTCCCCCCAGCATGGACATCCCACCAGCCCAGCACACAGGGACTGCCCCGTGGCATGGGGGGCAGAGGGGCTCTCACCCCCCTGACTGTCCTGGGGGGCACTGACAGGAGATCAGCGCTCTGCTCCTGCCATCACGGAATCCTGGGGGCTGGGAAAGCCCTCCAAGATCGAGTCCAACCCTTCCCCAGCACTGCCAAGGCCACCACTGCCCCGTGGCCCCATGTGCCACATCCACAGGGCTGTAAATCCCTCCAGGGATGGGCACTCCTGGGCAGCCCCTGCTTATCCACCCTTTCAGTGAAGAAATTTCCCCAATATCCAAAGTAAAGCACCCTTGTCCTGTCCCTGTTCCTGGGAGCAGAGCCCGACCCCCCCGGCTGTCCCCTCCTGGCAGGAGCTGTGCAGAGCCACAAGGGCCCCCTGAGCCTCCTTTGCTCCAGGCTCAGCCCCTTCCCAGCTCCCTCAGGGATTCTCCAGCCCCTTCCCAGCTCCCTCAGGGATTCTCCAGCCCCTTCCCAGCTCCCTCAGGGATTCTCCAGCCCCTTCCCAGCTCCCTCAGGGATTCTCCAGCCCCTTCCCAGCTCCCTCAGGGATTCTCCAGCCCCTTCCCAGCTCCCTCAGGNGCTCCCTCAGGAATTCTCCAGCCCCTTCCCAGCTCCCTCAGCTGCTCCTCACAGGATCTGTGCTCAGAGCAGGGTGATTCTCTGGACAAAAGTCAGGGCATCTCTGTTTCTCCTGGGAAGCACCAGTGCTCTCCCAGAGCACTTCAGGTGTTTGGGTCACTGAGCAGGACCCACAGAACCCTGCTGGGAGCAGGGGGAGCATTCCCAGTGCTGGGCTGGACAGGGACACAGGAGGGGCACACGAGACCTGGGAGAGACGAGCACTCCTTGGAAAGGGTAATTCCAGGCCCAGATCCAGCACTCCAGAACATCCCATCATGGATCTCACTCTCGTGTCTTGGCACAGCCACCCAAATTCCTGCCAACATCGCCCCTCCCGTGCTCCAGCCCTGTTGGGATGGATGAAAGTTTGACAAGAAAGTCTCACAGATATGTGTGTGCTTGGCAGAAAGATTTTTGAATGTAGAAACTGAGAAAGGAATAGAGATGGAAGCGAGTTTTGATAGAGAAGAGTAACAAAGGTCTAAAGGAACTGCTGAGCCAGGCTTAGTGGGTAACTAAGAAGGCAGAGGGTGTGTTAGTGAAGAAAGGTTTTTGTGGCTTAGAACAAAGGATAAGCCCACCTCAAACAGGAGATGTTTTTTACCAAGCAGAAAAATACAAGAAGTAAATAGACGTGGTGATGTTGTAAGTAGAAAAAAGGTCTCAGAATTTTCCACTGCAAGAAAACTGAAAAACCACTTCTGGCTTAAACTGTACCACACTGACCTGTTGTGATTGGAGAGCAGTGACATGAATATTGCAATGTCAGTAGTTGTGACAGGCTGTAGATAACAGTAAAGGCATTGATTGGTGGTTCTGTATTAAGGTGATCAGCAAAGAACAGTAAATAATGTATTGTAACCAGAACTGAGATGGCTTCAGACCTGCCCAAGCTGTGGCTGATGGCTTTAGGCTGGGCTCTGTCCCCCACGGCCTGTGGTTGCTGTCTGGGTACAATAAACAGCATTTACAGAGCCCTCTGGAGCCCCCATCTCCTTGTGGGCCCTTCCACAGCCCCCAGCCCACATCAGTGCCCCCACAGGAAGGGTGGGAGTGGGAAGGGACCCCCAGGATCCCCCAGCCCAGCTCCTGGTGCTGCACAGACACCCAGAACCCCCCCTGTGCATCCCTGGCCAAACACTCAGCACCCCCGATGCCCTGGCAGCACTTCCAGCCTCAGCCAAATGTCTCCATTGTTCATGTTTTCCCAGGAAGTGTTGAGGTCATCCCTTGCCACATTCTGCAAAAAAATGTTTTCCATTTCCCCCCTGAAGTAACAACAGAAAAATAGAAGTTATTCCTGCAACTTAATTCGAATTAATTTGTCCAAGAGAGGTTCGTTGTGCTGTGTCTGGTTATTTATCTCAGTTAAACTGAATAACTCCAATTTTAACCAACTCCTTTTTTTCCCTGAGGTCAAGGAGGGCTGTGAGCAAGTACCACAGCCCTGAAGGGACAGTCCCTGACTCTTTATCTTCCCTGTAGCCACATCTCCTACCTGAGCTAATTTATTCTCCACAGACTGATAAAAAAATACAAAAAACAGCAAGTCATATCACTGGAGAGGTTTAATGTAGCTGAAAAGTCCAAGGACTCCCTGGCAATTCATCCTTCTGAAGGGGCCTGCAAAGAACCTGGAGAGGGATTTTGGACAAGTGATGGAGGGACAGGACAAGGGGGATGGGTTCAAACTGACAGAGGGGAAATTTAGGTGGGATACAGGGAAGGAATTGTTCCTGGGAGGGTGGGCAGGGCTGGGATGGAATTCCCAGAGCAGCTGTGGCTGCCCCTGGATCCCTGGCAGTGCCCAAGGCCAGGCTGGACACTGGGGCTGGAGCAGCCTGGGACAGTGGGAGGTGTCCCTGCCATGGCTGGGGTGGCACTGGGTGGGATTTGAGGTCCCTTCCAAGAGAACCCAAACTCTTGGATTCTGTGAATTCCAAAGCCTGCCCCAGACTTTAGGGCATGAGGGGAAAGGCTGGAGCAGAGCATCCACCAGAACCTGCCCCACTCCCCTGAGGACATTCACTGCTCGTGCTGGGTTTGATCCCAGTCCCTGGCAGAACGAGCACTGGAATGTTCCCTCCCAAGGTGGAAGAGGCTGGGAAGGCTGTTAAATCCGAGGAAAGCGTTTGGGGCAGGAGCACAGAGGAGCTGTCCCCTCCTGTCCCCCCGTTAGTGCCGGGGCAGCCAGACCCTGCAAACAGCAGTGCCAGCGCTGCCCTGCTGCTGTTCCCGGGTTATTCCTGTGGCTGGAGCAGGAATAAAATCCAGGCTGGGCCCGCCACCTGCTGCTCCCGCCGGCAACTACAGGAGCCCGGGATGGGATGTCCCGGTCTGCCCCACCTGCCCTCCCTGGGATCTGCGCCTGGAACCGGGCTGGTGTCACTGCCACCGGCGGAACTGGATGGGGAAAGTGCTCCTGAGCCCTGATCCATTCGGGAATGGTGGGAGAACAACCGTGCTCCAGTGCAGTCCTGGGACAGGACACAGAACAGGGCTCTTGGCTCCCTTTGGGAAGGAGGGAATGGCAGGGACACCTCCCACTGTCCCAGGCTGCTCCAGCCCCAGTGTCCAACCTGGCCTTGGGCACTGCCAGGGATCCAGGGGCAGCCACAGCTGCTCTGGCAATTCCAGCCCAGCCAGGAATTCCCAGTTCCCAATATCCCACCCATCCCTGCAGTGGGAAGCCATTTCCTTAAAAATGGCTTCTCAAAGTCTCCAATGCCCACCTGAAGTCCCATGTCCCTTCCCCGTGTCCCTCTCCCCAAGCTGCACTGCCCACAGGGCCCACAAACCCCAGAGATCTGCACGGGGACCTCGACACCAGCCCTGTGTGCACTGGGGTGACAGTGACATCAATTCCCTGTGTCCTGTCTTCATTCCAGCATCCCTGGGCTCTGTGCTGTGACTGCACAGCTGGGACACGGCCCCAGGGCTCCTGTTACACACATTCCAGAGGGCTGTGAGCTGGGAAAGCTGCACCAGGTGTGCAGGCCCTTCTCTGTCCACCTGGGATCTGCCCCTGGAGCACTCACCAGGCAGGGAGCAGCCCTGGGCTGGGCATCGACCCCTGCTCGGGTTTGACAGGAAAAAAGCAGGTGCCAGCCAGGAGGGCAGAACCAGCATCTGGAGCAATTCAGTTTGAAATTAATTACATAAATTATGTAATGAGAAAAGATGAGCTGAATTAGTGTTCCAGCATGAGCTCGGAGAGCGTGAGCAGAGCCTGAGCCTCGAGCTCCACATCCCTGCCCACAGCTCCACTTCAGCTTCCAGACAGGGAATTGGTGTGGGCAGCACCTCTGGAATCCCTGCTGGCACCTGGTGACCCCAGGGTGGCAGTGCCAGTCCCAGCAGGGCTCCGGGTCAGGCTGACCTTGGGCTGTGCCGAAGGGGGCAGCCGGGTGGAAAGCTGAAACCATCATTTCCCAAAGAGACCGCAGGTAACAAAGCCTCAGGGACAATCTTTTGTCAGTTCCTGAGACTTGATTAACTGCCTTAATTCCACATGATTAATGGCTCTCAGATCTCGGGAGGCCGAGTCTCCGTGCACGTGCTGTGACTGGAGAGTCTTCCTTCCCAAAACTCCTGCAGCTGCTCCAGAGCCACATTCCCTGACTCTGCCATTGCCCTTCTGCTCCAGAGCCACATTCCCTGACTCTGCCATTGCCCTTCTGCTCCAGAGCCACATTCCCTGACTCTGCCATTGCCCTTCTGCTCCAGAGCCACATTCCCTGACTCTGCCATTGCCCTTCTGCTCCAGAGCCACATTCCCTGACTCTGCCATTGCCCTCCTGCTCCAGAGCCACATTCCCTGACTCTGCCATTGCCCTTCTGCTGCTCCAGAGCCACATTCCCTGACTCTGCCATTCCCCTTCTGCTCCAGAGCCACATTCCCTGACTCAGCCATTGCCCTTCTGGTCCAGAGCCACATTCCCTGACTCTGCCATTCCCCTTCTCCTGCCCTCCAGTGGGAATGACTGCAGGGTGTGAGCGCAGTGCTCAGAGCATGGCTGTATTTCCATGTCCCTGGGTTCCTCAGCAGTGCTGGCAGGGGACTGTCACTGCTGTGCTGCCACCCTGCCCCTGCTCATGGTGCTCCTCAGAACCACGGATGAGCCTTGGGTGTCCCCAAGCTGGCATTTGGCACTTGAGCTGGCACTGCTGGGGCACCACGAGTCCCCTATCAGTTCTGGGCTCCTCATGGCAAGAGAGACCTAGAGGGGCTGGAGCAGGGCAGGGAACAGAGCTGGGAAGGGGCTGGAGAATCCCTGAGGGAGCTGGGAAGGGGCTGGAGAATCCCTGAGGGAGCTGGGAAGGGGCTGAGCCTGGAGCAAAGGAGGCTCAGGGGGCCCTTGTGGCTCTGCACAGCTCCTGCCAGGAGGGGACAGCCGGGGGGGTCGGGCTCTGCTCCCAGGGAACAGGGACAGGAGGAGAGGGAACGGCCTCAGGCTGGGCCAGGGGAGCTCAGGGTGGAGCCCAGCAGGAATTTCCCCATGGAAAGGGTGCTCAGGCCTTGGGACTGCCCAGGGAGGGTTGCAGTGCCCATCCCTGCAGGTGTCACCTGGAGGTGGCACTCAGAGCTCTGGGCTGGGGACAGGGTGGGCATCGGGCACAGCTGGGACTCCCTGGGCTGGGAGTTTTTCCAGCCTCAGGGATCCTGAGATTCTCTGACATTCAAGAGATCTGTGACACAGCAGAACAAACTGTGGGAAGAACCTCAAAAAAGTTCACAAATCTCTGCTGCATAGTCAGCAGAACCCTGCTGCCCACGGGGACAAGAACCAAACCCATTCCACTCTCCAGTGGTCATCACTCAGGGATGCTCCTGAGGGCAGCAGTGAGGGAAGCCCAGGCAGATCCTTCCAGCCCTGCAACCTAAATCTGTAGCCAAAATATAGATGGGAAGAGAAGAGGAGAAAAAGGAAGCCTTGGCCTCATCCCCTCGCAGGACCTGCTGCTGCAGACACGTTCTTCAGATGAACAAGGCTGGTTTCACAGTTCTTGGCAAACGTGAGGATGCTGAACATTTGGGTTAATAATTATAAACAAGACTAAATTAATGTTCTGAGGGAGCAGGAGGTGGTTGAGCACCTGAGTTCCACACAGGCCCTACTAACAGCGACTGAGACATGGGGCTCCTCCTGGTGCAAGCAAGAAGCCAAGTTATTATTCCCACAGCTCAGTTTATATAATCTTACAGTTGATATTTCCTACCAACACTGCTTAACCACAGCCTTGCATGATTTCCTTAAAACAAAGGCTAAGCCTGAGAGTTATCTCTGTTCTTTCTTCGACTGAACTGAGAGTATCCACACACAGACTGCCTCTAGGGCCTCTCTCGGGCAGTCTCAGGCTTGTGCAGCAGGATCTGTGTGAGGCTCCATCCCCACGAGATGATCAAGTGTGATGATTGTGACCCACACAGGTCAAAAGGAGAGCTTGCAGCCCTTCCTGCCACTCAGTTTCCCACAGAGAATATTGCTTAGGAGTTAACCACAGCAGAGAGAGCCATTTAAGATCATGTGGAGTCATAACAGAAGCACTAAATACAAAGGATAACAGGCTCACAAAATACAGGGAGCCTATGCCAGCTCTGTCACTGTCCGTCAGGGTTCTTTAATCACTGAGAGGGACAGCAGTTCCCATTGGGAATTTCGCTTTCGCTGGCCCTGGTAAATGAAAAGTGCCACAATTTTCTCTGCAATGTCCAGTTCTCCCTCTCTTAACGCTTGTTGTTTCAGGTGAACCCAATTCTCATGGGGATCAGGGGGGTAAAGGTCTGGTTCCTTCTCAGGGTCAAAGGGATCTTCTCCGTCGTCCCCACCATCATCCGGGCAGTAGCCAGTGGCAAATGCCCCTACGGATGGCGAGGGGTTCCTCTCCCTCTTGGTCACCAGAGGAGGGGACAAAGGCTGTACAGAGAGGGGCGCAGTCTCCTCAGATTGCAAAGGATTCAAGGGAGGGCAAGGGACATCCCCTTTTTCTTTAGCATGGCATCTTTCTTGGGCCATCAGCACCTCAAAAATTACTCTCCAGGAGAGGAGCATTTCTGCAGCTGCTTTATCTCCTTTTGTCACACAACGCCACAGCTTCACTCCCACACTGTCCCACAAATCCTTCCTAAAGATTGTGGACGGGGTAACCCTAACCCTAACCCTAACCCTAACCCTAACCCTAACCCTAACCCTAACCCTAACCCCAGCACCTAAATGGTGCTGTCTATTTTAGCACCATTTTTAAGTTGTGCGAAGGTAAAGATCTGCCACGCTTGACCAGCAGCTTAGTCATGAGTTCAGAGACGTCCCTTTCTTCTTCCCTGACCCATGTTCCCCACAGCTCACCTCCTTATCCCAGAGGGAATCCTTGCCTCAAGGCTCCAGCTTCCTTCCAGCAGCACCTCAGCTCTGTGGGGCTGGCGCTCGGGTTTGGGCGGGTCATCACCTCCTCACACGGGCACCATCTGACAGAGGTGGCTGAGACATGGGGCTCCTCCTGGTGCAAGCAAAAACCCAGTTTATTATTATTATAAACAGCTCAGTTTATATACTCTTACAGCTTTTGTTTCTTAGCAACATTGCTTAACCACAGCCTTGCATGATTTCCTTAAAACAAAGCACAACATTCTTTACTGCTTCTACTTCTACCTTCAGATTTCTGTTTGCTGTTCCCAGGGCTTTTGGCCCACCAAGGTCAAGATGTCCACATCATTTATTAACCCTGCAGTACCTTCTGCTGTCCCCCCATACCCTACAGCAGCCATCAGTGACCCTCTGGCAGCTGAATCATTTATCACCTGGCACAGGCTAAACCAGTGGGGACTCCAGTAAAAACCCACAGCATTTTTCACAGCGCTGGACCAAGAATTCATTCCATTCCTGCCCTGGTTAATGGAATGCAGGGAGTGTGCATCTCCAGGATCTATAAATAAACTTCCAGGGCTGACTTGCTGCTCCTGTGGGAGCAGGAAATGGTGGGAAATTGCATCCTGGAGTTTCTGGGGCAGGCAGAGACCTGGAGGATGTGGAGGGAATACCCAGGGGAGGTTGTGCTCCCCTGGGGTGGAATAAGAGAGGTCAGGGCAGCAAAGCCCAGCCCAGCTGAACCCTGAGGTGAGCTCTGGGAAGGTAGAAGGGAGCTGAGTTTCACACTGATCATATTACTGTTTATATTTCTTTATCTATAAGATGAAAGTGCTGCTGGATCAATGGGGTTTGGATTGTCAGAGTGGAACACAAAACCAGGCTCTGTGCAAACAACGACTGAACTGCCCTGGGCACCCACTCCCACATTCCCTTCCACCCTTTTCCATTAAATGTCTCCAGGGTTTTCCTGTGGAGTGGATTGCTGCTAAGGCCAGGAGCAGTTAGGTCTGGCCAACACCCAGGCTCATCTCTGGGGTGCCCCAGGGTTCTCCCCACGCCCCCGGGCTCAGGGCTGGATCCTGGGAAAGAGTTGGAGCTGCAATTTGGGATCCCTGCCTGGGCATTCCCACAGTGCCTGACCCTGCTCCCTGGAAGGGGAATGGCTGAAAAAAGGAGGATACAATTGGATTTAAGGAAGTTACCTGGTGTTTCTCACTCTAGGACCTTTTCAGTGCTTATAAATTGGACAAGGTTTACATTTGCTGTGCCAGGTCAGTCCCAAGCTGATCCTTCTGGAACATTTTCCCCACAATAAGGAGGCTACTGCAGGATTCCCATCCCTGGCCGTGCCCAAGGCCAGGCTGGACACTGGGGCTGGAGCAGCCTGGGACAGTGGGAGGTGTCCCTGCCATGGCTGGGGTGGCACTGGGTGGGATTAGAGGTCTCTTCCAACCCAAACCAGTCCGGGGTTCTGGGATTCTGTTTCTAAAAACAATTGCAGAGAAATAATCAAGGCATGGTGGGTGTGGGAACTGCAGGTGGTGGGTGCTGCACACATTCAGGGTCTGCATTCCAGGGCTCTTCCAGCAATAAATTGGGCATTACCTTGTGCCATTCCCAAAAGCACTCCTCTTTTCCAGGCAATATGGAGCTCATGGAGAGAGAGATGCCTGGGAATGTCCATTCACAGCCTGGAGTTCTCACAGGCTTTTTATGATCCTTGTTTCATCGTGGATTTTAGTGCCAGCCCAAATTAAATTCATTTTACAATATGTATTTATTTCTCAGCTTCTTAACAGAACAATTTGGAAACATCCCAGAGCCTTTAAAAAACAAAAATGTTTTTCCTTTATGGCAAAAAAATGGCTTTTTGCCTTTCTTTTCCCAGGGAGAGCAGCCAGCAAAGGCCCCCCTCTAGCTTGCACAAGGATGGATTTTTTCCCATACAAAACTTCAGCAGTTTAGCACTTCCAAGCTGTCATTGTCACACCACAGTCAGTTAATTACATTTATAATTCCACAAACATGGGTGGTAGAAATTGAATCTCAAGCGAAAGACTTTGTCTCCCAGACAGTGAGCAAATAAAACTTCGCTTATCTCACTGTAATTTCATGATACACAGCATGTGGTGGTGAAAAATCCCTCAATAATGTAACTTATCGCTAACAGGGAGTGCTGCACTTTTTCTTCCTTTCATTTTCATCGTGGCCAAGGCTGTGAAAGGCTCCAGCTGAGGGAAGCTCCCCATTCCCTCTCTCTCCACACACCAGGAGCCAGCCCGTGCCTCCTCTTTCCTCAGCTCTTTTCCAGCTGCTTCCCAGACCTACGTGTGACACTCCCATGATCTCCTCCAGGCATCCCAAACGGTTTTGGAAGGGAAAATACCCTGAGATGGGGGGAACATAAGGATGAAACTGTGGGGTGACATTTGATAAGTTTCTTATATGGAAACTTGCTGGACATTTTTCCTTCCATGGGAAAGCTGACTTCTCTGCAGATTTCTGTAAAAACAAACCTGTGTCTGTGTGTGGACTCAAGGACAACAGATGCATTCCTTTGCTCTGTCTCCTGATGTGGGAGATGTGGTTTGCTTTTCCTAACCTATGATGTAAAGAATTGTTATCTCTGTGACTTTGTAAGCATTCCAGAGTCTTGCTCTGACCATGAAAGAGAAAGCATGTATGCTCTGTTAACGTGGGCACCTTAGCCCTAAAGCCTTCTGAACTATGGGGTCATTTTAATAAATAATATAAACCTTCTGATAATGGAGTCATTTTAATAAATAATATAAACCTTCTGATAATGAAGTCAGAGAGTCCTGATTCATCACCCCACTGTAGTGGGTTTTGGTCACAACAAGGATGGGAGCCCAA
>VWZP01010718.1:11007-44907 GCA_013396995.1 Dicaeum eximium
CCCCAAACACCCAAACCAAGGCCTTTTAAGGATATTTTACCCAATTATCTTCTAACACCTACTTTGTTGCTACTTTTCTACCAATAGCTCCTACTAACCCATACATGTAATTTCCACATTACTACTCACACTAACCAATAATTTTCTACCACAAGTACTACAAGAAATGGAGCTGAAGAGGGACAAGAAGGAAGAAGGGGCAACACCCAAAATCCTCCATCTTGTCTCCTATTCACTCTCATATTAAAATCCTAAAACCCTAATTTCTACACTCTGTGATACACTCTGTGAAAAACTACTACTACTACTACTACATATTTCCTACCTGTGTGCTCTAACTCATCCCAAAGTTTTGGCAATTTTTCCCAGGGATGAAGGTTAAAAGCAGAGTTCTGCTGAGGGTCAGAATTTCTTAAAACAGGCAGAGAGATATTCCTTGTGCCCTGGATCCCAACACCCCACACCAGGAGCAATCGTAATAAACGGTGATTCCCAACATCATCATCGAACCAACATGAAACAACCTCCTTATCCTGCCAGATGTCAGCACGAATGAAGAGCTTGGAAGTGTCCTGGATGCAGCTCAGGTGTGCCAGGAATGGGGGATGCACCGTGGGGAAGGCTGGGTTTCCCTGCTCTTGGAAGGATTGACAGGAGATCCTGTGGAAATTCCCATCCTGCTGAGTTTGGAAAAGGCTCAGTTCCCTCAGGAGCATGGCATGGCTCAGACAGGGCAACAAAGCACAACTCCAGAGCCCAGGTGGAGACACAAAAAGGCAGGGATTTGTCCCAGCATCGTTATCCCACCCCAAGGCACATTTCCTGTCACACAGTGATGGCTCAGCCGCAGCTCTGGGACACTGGGAACACACAAACAAAGCCAGGCTCAAAAAACAAAAATAAAAACTGGGATTCTTGGCTTTGTTTTGCAGAGACGACTAACACAGAAAGGCAGGAATCACCCCAAAGCCTCTTGGGTTCGTGCTTTAGGTTCTGCCCCTGCCTTACAGGAAGCACTGAGCACATCCCAAGCTGACTGTCCACTCCAACAGAAAGAGGGAACGGGCTCCAAGATCCCACAGCCGCCCTGGGAGCAGCCACAGAACCACAGGGATGGTCTGGATTGGAAGAGAAGTGCCCAAGGCCAGGCTGGACAGGGCTAGGAGCAGCCTGGGACAGTGGGAGGTGTCCCTGCCATGGCAGGGGTGGCACTGGGTGGGATTTAAGGTCCCTTCCCAGCTCAAAGCATTGCAGGACTGTAAGGAATGGAAGTTACCCTGAGGAGGATCAGCAACACCCACCCAGTGTCAAACCCTGCCAGTGCACTGTGACAGGAAATAAAAATCCCCTCTTGGCAGCAGCCAGCACTGCCCAGGTGAAGCAGTGCCTGAATCCCACAGTTTGGGGCTGGCAGTGGAAAAAATGGCAAATTTCTGCTTCCTCAGCTCTGCTCCTGCTGCTCTTTGTGCTCCAGAGGAACCCTGCCAGTGAGAGCTGAAGTAAATACATTGCAGGGGGTTACAGAGCAGTAATTCCAGTGAAAAGCACAGAGCATGAAGCGGTAATGCTCTGAAATCCTTCACAGCTCCGGAGGAAAGGAGCTGTTTGCCCAATTTAACCCATCAGCCCTGAGGAAAGAGGCCTGACGAGGGCTGCTTTCCCCTCAGCAGGCAAACAGAGATTTGATCTGTCAGCATCTGTATCTGTCAGGAGCTCGTGCCCTGCGTGGCCAGGAGATCACCGGGAGGAGCTCAAAGGGCAGCACCAGGCGAGGTGCAAGTGTCTGTGAGAAGGAAGGGCTTGGCTTTACTGCACCAGACACCTCCAGAGAATAACAGCACTTAGCAAGGAGCATCATCCATCACTTCCTAACACAGCAACCTCCCCTTCTGCAGCCTCTGGAAGGCTGAAATGCCTTTTTAGTGTCTTTTTAGACCTGTTGGTAATGCTTCAAAAAGAAAACAGAATATTCCAGTAATTTTGTACAGTTAGCCTATAATCCAAATTCTGTTCCTTCCCTTTTCTCGATTATCTGCTCTTTGGCAAAGCTGATTTTCATTGAATCCCAGACTGGTTTGTGTTGGAAAGGACCTTAAATCCCACCCAGTGCCAGCCCAGCCATGGCAGGGACCCCTCCCACTGTCCCAGGCTGCTCCAGCCTGGCCTTGGGCACTGCCAGGGATCCAGGGGCAGCCACAGCTGCTCTGGCAATTCCAGCCCAGCCCCTGCCCACCCTCACAGCCAGGAATTTATTCCTAATATCCCAAATAAATTCCTCTTTTGTCCCATCACTGCAGTTCCTGGGAGCATCTCTTCCCAAACTTCTTTAGCACCAGGCCCTTGTGGGGTCTCAGGATTCTCTTCTGGAGCACAGGGATCCCAGCAGGAGCAGGGAAGGGGGGCAGTGACAGCACCACTGCAGTAACAGTTGTACAAATCCTGCATCAAGAATGCCTAAAGGGAACTTCATTCCCTGCAAACTGCGGGTTCCAGGTGCCACCCCTCCCTCCTTTCCCAGGGAAATGTGCCAGCCCCGACTCAGGGACCCTTCCCATGTCCCACTGAGCTGCTCCTCATCCTCAGGAGCATCTCCAACCCCCCCAGCGCCCTGCCTGCCCCTCGCAGCCCCCACTGGGGTGTGCCCAGTGCCAGCACTGCCAGCAGTGCCCCAGCTCCGGGATGGAGCCATCCACAGGGTCAGGGAGCCACACGAGGAGTAGCCATGGCAACCCACAGTGGCTCCCTGCTTCCCTGCTCATTGCATCACTGCTTCCCTCCCAGCTGCTGCTTCTCCAGCCTCCTGGATAATTCCCAGGCCCAGCTGGGACACCAATGCTCTTGGAAAATAATTTTAATAACAGGTTTTTCTTTCTTTTTTTTCTTTTCATGTCTGGAAAGTGCTGCAATAAAATCAGATTTTATCAAAATAAGAGACAGGGGAAGGAAAAAATGTCACCAGTGCTGAGCCTCAGTGAATGGAAAGCTGGTATAGTCATAAAAGTGTGGAGTAAAAACTCCACACCTGACACTAAATTTCACCATAAATGGACTGATGAACTTCAGCCCCACAAGAGAAGGGGCAGATTTGGCTGCCTCCCACAGAGTCTTAATGGCTGATTTATTTGTTAATTACTAGTTTTGCAGTGTTTGAGGAAGAAAAGCAAGAAATGTATTTGAAATCTGTAATAAACATGTACTCTCTGTAACCCTGCATGGAAGTTCTGCCAGGAGAAAACTGAATCGGGAATGTTGGAATCCCTGAGGCTGGAAAAGCCCTCCCAGCCCAGGGAGTCCCAGCTGTGCCCCATCCCCACCCTGTCCCCAGCCCAGAGCTCTGAGTGCCACCTCCAGGTGACACCTNTCTCCTGAAGGGGGTCATGAATTTCCTTTTGTCAAACCTTCCTACTCTTTGTGACTTTAGGGGAGGCAAAGCCTGGAACTTCCTTAAATTCTAAAAAGAGGGGAAAGGTTCAGCTCTGCAGCCCAGCATCACCACCTTGGTGTCCCTGGTGGGTTGGTGAATGAGACCTACAGAATTTGAATCCCCTGGGATAATCCATTACTTCTCCTTGCAGTACCAACAGCAAACCAGCCGTGTGACTGTGCAGCCCCATAAATCCCCAATGCAAACACACCCACAGTGCCTCCACGCCCCTGCTTCATGCACAGGAACTTGCCCAAGAACCCATTAGTGCAGTCAGTTTAAAAGCCACGTTTGCAGGGACTCCTTGCAGGAATCTGAACATGTTCCCTCTCCCTTCTCTTGGAATTAGTATGCCATTGTGAAGATCAAGGCCATTTGCAGGAATATAAAACATTCAATTAATAAGGCTCTGGAATATTTAATCATGCCATTGAAATGCTAAGGAGTGCATTAACATTTATTATTCCCTATAAAGGATGGATCTCCAGCTCTGTGCCTATTCCAGAACAGCCCTGTGGACCTCCAGGTGGGGTTTTGGGCTCCTTCCTAAACCCATGCTAAAAGGCAGCATTAATGCAGATTAGGCTAAATCTCATCACCCCTGGAGTAACACTCCAGGAGAGAATGAAATTACCAGCTCTTGGCTCAAAGAACTAATGGCAACTTTTTTTTTCCCATTTCCAGTTAGCAGGGAATTACAGAGGGAGTTCTCCCAGCAGTGGCTTAGGCCTTGGTGAAGAAAAACAAAAACAGAAAAGCAGAGGGCTCTGCCTTAAGCACTGTCCTATTTTACACCATTTTAGCTCAGGGCTTGCTCAGATGCACCAGTTCAATCTATTTGTTATTTCTGAGGTGATTTCTCTTCCATGAATAGAAACACAGCAATTTCACTGCTGGGAAATGGCCACCAGAGAAAGATCCTCTTTTAAAACAGCCCTAATTATGAGCCACAAGAATTTTTTTTATCTCCTTTGTTACTTCTGCATAACTTCTTGCCAAATCTTGGGGCAGGTTATGGCACTGGGAGAACATCTCACCTTGCAGTGAAATAATGTCAGCCCTGGTGGTGTAACCCCAGCTCCTCATTATCCTCATCCTGGATTCAAATCACTGTCCCAGCTCCTGGGAAGAAATTGAACTCTAGCCCAGCCCACACCAGGACACTCCATCATCACAATGTGCTGTGTATTAATAACAGGCACAACAAATCTGTCTTTAAATAAAAATCAGCCTTGCAACCAATGGAGATTACTCAAAGCGATCACTTAGCAAAAACATTCATAAGATAAGGAAAGTTACAGAGACGAGTAAAAATAAAACTTTACCAATAAGGGAAAGGACAACAAGGATGTTTTAAAAGAATAACAGGGGAAATTATTGTAATAGCTTGGATCTGTTATTGGGAATCAATACAGTAACTCTTAGATAATGCATAAAACAAATATTTATCTTTTGTGCTTGTAAAGATGCTGAGGGGAATATTCATTTTTGATGACAGCAACTAAATATTTTCTATTCAATCACTGTTTAAATAAGACTATGAACTGACCACAACCTGAGCTTATCACAGATAATTTTCACAAACCTTGTGAGCAGGCCCCAAAAGCTCCAGAATGTTTAATGGGACAGAGCAGCCAGGCAACACGAGGCAGGCTGAGGTGAGGGAGCTTGGGGTGGCAGATTAATTATCAGGATGGTGACTGGATTTTAGGAAAAACTACACCTGACTGCTGCCAGCGATTGACAGAAGAGATGGGGTCTCCACGGTGGGCACACCTGAAGCCATTCATTGATTTAAAGCTCACTGTTTTTACCTTTCCAG
Organism: Dicaeum eximium; assembly: GCA_013396995.1. Taxonomy (NCBI): domain Eukaryota; kingdom Metazoa; phylum Chordata; class Aves; order Passeriformes; family Dicaeidae; genus Dicaeum; species Dicaeum eximium. The sequence goes on from VWZP01010718.1 coordinate 16,254, forward strand.
CTACAGCTAAAAATAGCAGTACTGTAACATTTCTGTTTCTTAGGAACATTGCTTCATCTCAGCTCTGCACAAACCCACACGGGCAGGCACAGCCCTGCAGTTTCTGCTCACCAAGCACACCGTTATCCCCTTCAGGGCTCCGATTCAGAGGCTTTTGCCCTCCCAGGCTCAGCACTTCCATTTCAGGCACGAGCTGAGCACAGCTCCAGTCCTGCTCTCCAGCTCTGCTCCCATAAACGCCCCACAGAAACAGCTCGTGCCACAGTTGTCACTAATAACCAAACTGGGAATTCTCATTCTGAGGAGATGCAGGGGAAGATGCTCACCAGGAGGACAGGGAATTCCTCCTGCTCCCGTGCAGGCAAAGCTCCAAACCCCAAACTCAGAGAGAAGCTGGTCCAGAAGCAGCAGCAGTGCCCGGCTCAGTGCTGGGACAGGCTGGGATTGTTCTGCAGGGACAACCAGGGAAAGAACCCCTGGGAAAGGGGAGAATCTGGGGTAAATGGCATGGCCAGCACGAGAACCAGGGGTTAGGAACTAGCCAGGAGCACTCGTACACTGAAACAAGAGAGCAGCAGCCAAGCAGTGCAGCGAATATTAAGGAATGCACTGCTGCAGTGATGGGAAAATAAGGGGTGAGTTAAAAGCTTATGAGCTTTTAAAAGTTAAAAGTTATGAGCTCAGGTTATATCAGCTGTGGGACAGGACTGAGGGCAGTACTCAGGAGCCCTTGGGGGTACCTGATCCTAAGGAAGGCTGCTCCTCACTCCAGCTGGAGAGGGGAGCAGCTGGAAACTCAGACAGCAAAACCACTCCAGGTAGAAGGAAGGCACAGTTTTCTCACGGAGGTGAAGTCACCAGAACAGCTGTCTAAGAGTTGGGACTGGTTCCTTTTCAAATCAGAAATCATTCACAGAATCCCAGAATGTCCTGAGTTAGGAGGGACCCCCACGATCACCCAGCCCAGCCCCTAACAACCCCACCCTGTCCATCCCTGGCAGCGCTGCCCAAACCCTCCTGGAGCTCTGGCAGCCTCGGGAATGTCACCATTCCCTGGGGAGCCTGGGCAGTGCCAGCACCCTCTGGGGGAGGAACCTTTCCTGATCTCCAGCCTGACCCTCCCTGGTGCTGTCCCTGGCAAAGTCATTTCTGTGCCCCTCGTGGCACCAAACCCAGCCCAAACGCTCCCGTGGTGTGCGGGGATCCGCGAGCAGGAGAGCAGCAGCAGCAGCAGCTCAGTGAGAGCGATGAGCAGCCCCAGCTCTCCCGACGCAGATCCAGGGAATGCTCGGCCCAGCCGTGCCCCACACGGGTCCCTTCCCGCAGCCTCGCTGCAGCTCCTGCTCCCGAGCATCGCGGGTCGGGATATCGGGGCTGGGATGGCTGCGGGAAGGCAGCTCCTGCCACCTCGTGGGGACAGCGCTCCTCTCCCAGCGCACCTCGGCGCTTTCCTTCCCTCTGGAACGCCGGGATGACGCATCAGGTTTTGGCTTTTATATGTTTCAGGTTCTGTGGTGCTTTAGTGTTTGGGTCTGGGCTCCATATCAGGGCATGGTGAGCTCTGTGCACAGAGCAGGGACACAAAACAATTCCTTCTCCAGCTGGGGACCAAGGACAAATGATCCAAACCTCAGCCCAAGAGCACAAACAACGTGGGCTGAAGAGAGAAAAACAAGCAGGATGGGACTGGATGGGCTAAAGCTGGAACTGGACAATGAACTCCAAGGTGCAAATGGAGCAGAACTGATCAAAGTGCCAGAGCCGTGCCCGGTGTCCATTTTGTGCCCATTTTGGTTCCTCTTGGGTGCAGCCCTGGCTGGGCTCTTGTGCTGCCCGAGGTGGATCCATGGAGGAAATGCTTCTAATAAATTTATTTTGTAATTCTGCCCAGCCTCTGCTCTGGGTCAGCCTTCACCAGGCATCAGGGCAGCCCCAGCTTCCCTCGGGATGCAGAAATGTTCCCTCACAAGGGGAACCCCAGCCTGGGCACAGCTGCTCATTATTCATTTTTTTGTTCATTATTTTTCTGCTGTCCCCAATCACAGCCTCCTTTCCCACTCCCTCCTTCCACCCTTCTAGCTGATGGCTGAGAACATAAATAATCCTAAACAAGAAGAGGAAAAGAAGAAATAAGAATAAAGCACCCCAAGCACAGTGTGGGGTGTTCTGTCAGTCTGAGATACAATAAAATCCAGCAGGAATTTGCAGCAGGAAAAGGTTCCCTTAGGTTTAATGAAGATTATTCTGTATTTCTGCATTTTAAAGCCACTAATAAACCAAAACTATACATGTAGAAATATATGAAATGTAAGTATTTTCTTCCAGCTGCCTCAAACAAAAGAAGCATTAGGGTTTTGCTTCCAGACATAGAATTACTTTATTTAAGATCCCAAAAAGCTGAACATTTATTCTTATACCTCTATACTTTATATATATATTTATAATTTACAGGGTTGATTAATGGACAAGACCTGTCAAAGGAACCTCCCAAGAAAAGGGAAAAACCTTAAATAATTCCATCAGTAAAAATGGAAAAGCACCCACCCCTCAGCCAAACAGCATGCAAGGGGTGTTTTCGGGTTTTTTCCAGTTTAACCCCACACCACAGATCTCACTGGGGTGTCTGGGCTGTACAATCCCCATCACAGACTTTTGGGTTGGATTTCTGCAGCTGCTGCCACAACAGCTGATCCAGCCAAGGCAGCAAACTCCAGCTGCAGGGCTGCAGCTCCACGGGGAGCTCAGGAGGCAGAAATCTGGAAAGGGGCTTGGAAAACTCTTTACTATGCAATCCTCATCCGTGCCCCTGAGTAATTTTTTTTTTCCATGAAGATTCTGATTGGCACCAGCCACCTTCCCAAAGAGAAGCTGCAGGACTCCCAATTTTAGGTCCTTTCTGGTAACTGCTGAGATCCACATGGATAAATCCCAATAAAATCCACTTTTCTCCTTTTAAAGCCATGGCACGAGCAGCTGATGAGGCTGAGGAGTCACTGAGAGGCCTTGAGCTAAATTTGCATTTATTGCCTCCATGTGCACCTGCTCTGCCCCAGAACCACCCACAGCTGCTGGGACAGCAACACTCAACAAAAATCAAATTAACTCTTTGTCTTGGTGTGAACAGCCAGGTGTCTGCTAAGGAGGGCAGGAGCCTCACTTGGAATGGAAAATGTAAACCCCCTCCCTCTGAATAACAATTTTGAAATTAAGGGGCTCTGAGGTAAAGATGTGGGAGTAGGAATAACAGTTCTTTACTAGGAAAACTGAAAAAAAAACCAAAACAAATGTAACTAGTACAAACCAAAACCACTGCCAGAGTGAGAGCAGGAGCTGCCCCTGTGCTCAGGGTGGTGGTGGCAGTGCCATCCCATGGTGTCACTCCTCCTGCAGTGACAGATGTGGCTCTGCTGCAGCTCTGATCCTGCACAAGGGGGGAGTTTTCCTCTGGAGCTCCAGGGCTGCTGGAGCTGGGCCTGCTCTTCCTCTGGGAATGCAGAGGGGAAGAGGCTGATCCCTGGGAATGCAGGGGGAAAAGGCTGCTCCTCTGGGAATGCCGTGGGAAAAGGCTGCTCCTCTGGGAATGCAGTGGGAAAAGGCTGATCCCTGGGAATGCAGTGGGAAAAGGCTGATCCCTGGGAATGCAGTGGGAAAAGGCTGCTCCTCTGGGAATGCAGGGGGAAAAGGCTGATCCCTGGGAATGCAGTGGGAAAAGGCTGATCCCTGGGAATGCAGAGGGAAAAGGCTGATTTCATGGGAATGCAGTGGGAAAAGGCTGATTTCATGGGAATGCAGGGGGAAAAGGCTGATTTCATGAGAATGCAGGGGGAAAAGGCTGATTTCATGGGAATGCAGAGGGAAAAGGCTCCCTGTGCTGCTCCAATCCTCAGATTCTATCCAGGCAGGAATTCTGGGCTCCTCCCCTGGGCGGGGCATCTCCCAATGGGATGATGGAATTTTATCAGCCATGCAGGGACACTCAGTGGCCATGAACAGAAGATAATTAATAATTAATGGCCCATGAACAGCAAATATCTCCTGGAGGGAGGATTGGCTGTGGAAGAGATAAAGAAAAGTGCCCAAAGAACAGCAGAGAACTGCCCCAGCTCTGACAGGTGGCAAACAGAATCATCCTTACCTGACAATCCAGGACACTTCCATCCTCATCAGTTTTTCCTGCTTAGTCTGGATTAGTCTTCTCTGAATAATGGACCTGATCTCTTCCTTTGTGGAACAAACAGCAAATAAGCTTAAAAATTATTCAAGAAATGCTATTTAGGAAAAAGGTATTTTTGCCAGAGGGGAAATTTAGATGGATATTGGGAATTGGGAATTCCTGGCTGGGCTGGAATTGCCAGAGCAGCTGTGGCTGCCCCTGGATCCCTGGCAGTGCCCAAGGCCAGGTTGGAGCAGCCTGGGACAGTGGGAGGTGTCCCTGCCATGGCAGGGGGACACTGGGTGTGATTTAAGGTCCTTTCCAACCCCAACCAGTCTGAGATTCCATTTAGGAAGTTCCACTGGCATCTGGTAACACAAACAAGAGGGGACCTGCTCAGCCATGCTAACAGACCTTAGGAATTCTAACAGAACTTGTATGAATGCCACAGCTACCCAAATTACACCCACAAATCTCAGGCCCACATTGGTTCCTGGAAAGAAGGAATTTCCCCTCACTTGACTTCCTGTGGATTCTTTTTTGTTCCTGAAAGGAAGCACAATGGTGGCTTCTGCAGGTAACTGGAGGAAACCGAATTTTCTTTCCTTTTGATGATTTAGGCAAAAGCTGAGCAGATAAGGAGCTAAGAAACTATGGGAGCACTAAAAAATATTTAAATATAAGGAATAAATTATGGATTGAGTGGGGTTTTTTAGGCTTTTTAAGGACAAATTAAGCTGAGCCATCTGTATGAAGTCAGGGCATCAGAACCCACCATCAGACACTTAACTGACACAACACTTAAGCACAGCTGTTCCTTGTTATCCCTGCTGTAACTTTTCCATGTTCTCCTTCCCTATTCCACCCACAGATCTGCCAGCCCCATCCCTTCCCTGGGAGGCTCCAGCAGGACCAGCACAGGAGCCAAGGCCAGGAGCAGATGCCAGGAGAGGAATCCAGAGATCCCTTCTGTTTTCATGGCCCCCTCCCCTGGCACTCACCTGCCTCTGATCCTGACACTGCACCCCTGGGGTTCATCTCCTCAGCTCTGTGGAACTCTGGGGAGCAGAGGCACAGCTCCCTGTCTGCTCTATTAACCGGGCTGCTAATTAGCACATGCATCTCCTGTAATGAACCCAGTGTCTCTCATTATTGTAACAACCTGCAAAGGTAGCAAACGGGGCCCCAAAATAACAACCTATTTTTAACAGAGCTGTTTATTATTAACAGGCACACACCGAAGTAATTCCTTACCCAGAGCTGAGTTTGTAACCCACCTGCTGGGATCAATTTAGGAATGAGACACACCTGATCCCACTGCGGCTGCTTGTGAGCAGGGAGAGCCAGGCTGCTGCGTACACCTGCCATTCCGATTTATCGCCTGGTTTTTATGCATTATTCAAGTAACTTCCCTTGTCTGCCACTTGAACTATGAACCCCTACTACAGAACCTTCCAGCCAGGACAGATCAGAGCTTGCCAGACCTCCAGAGCTGTAATTAAATCCACTATTTATCAGTTAACAGCGTGCACTGCCGGCTCTTTTCACAGCCCTGCACACGCTCCCTCGGGCCAGGCCCGGCCCCTCACACCTCTCGTTGTTCTCCTTCGAGCCCGTTCGGCCGCGCTCGGGGCTGCGGCAGCCAGGCTGTGCCTCCGCTCCGTCCCTCCTGCGGCTCGGCCTCCTCCCGTCCGCCGGAGGCTCCAGCGAGCCCCGGCTACGCCTCACGAGGCTCCCGAGGCTCTTTGTGAGTTCCGGCCATTCCTGTGGAACTCCCCCGGTCCCGCCTCAGACCCAGCCCCGCTCCGGTCCCGCCTCAGCTCCAACGGCCGCGGAGCCCGCCTACGGGTGGACCAAACCACCGTGCCGAGCAGAGGGGAGCTCGGGCACGACCCCCGCCTGCTGCCGCCTGCCTCAACGCCGCCCGGTAATGGCTCTATTTCTTGACACCCCCCGCACCCGCGCGCGATGGTCTCGACCTACGGTTGCGCTCTCCTCCGCCAATCGGCGGGCGCGGCGGCTGCACTCGAATCTGCGCGCGGGGCGCCGTGAGGGGAGCGGGGCCGGCTCGGGAGCGCCGCCGGAGCGGCGGGGCCGGGCCGCAGCCATGAGGGGAGCGGGGCCCGCCCGGGACTGCCGCGGGGGAGTCTGCGGCATCATCGCCACCCCCAGCCGCCGCCTCGCCTGGGGAGAGCCGCCGCTGCGCTCGGTGTCCCTCAGCAGCATCCCCGCGGGGACGCTCACGCCGCTGAAGCACCTCCTGAGGGGCCATGGCAGCGTCGCGGCTGGGAACAGCCGAGCGTCGGGTCTGCAGCTCGGGGAGCCGGAGCGCCGGGCTGGCCCCGACAGCCGGCCCGGGCCTGGCCCCGACAGCCGGCCCGGGCCTGGCCCCGACACCCGGCCCGGGGCTGGCCCCGACACCCGGGCCGGCCCCGCCGCCGAGCGGCCGCCGAAGCGCCGCGCTCCGGAGCCGCCCAGGCAGGAGTCGCCGGCCAAGATCTTCCAGCGGATGAAGGCGCGGGCCGAGCAGCGGCGCAGGGCCGCCACCGACGTGATCCTGAGCCCGGGCCGGCAGCGCTGGCCCGGCACGGCCGGAGCGGCGGGCAGCGCCGAGCCGGGACCAGGTGAGTTCCACCAGCCCTCGGTGTCTGCGTGAGAATGGTTTGTTTGCCTTCAGAATACCTGGAATAAAACCCAGGGAGATATAAATCTGAATTTAGTTCATGGAACTTTCAGGCATCATGTGCTGCAGTGACATCCCTGATTTTCACATTTTCCTAAACCTTTTAATTCTTTGTTTACACCAATCCACATTTCTAAATGACAGGAATTGTTAATCATTCCTGTTCCCAGACAGTTTTGATTACTTTGCAACACACTGGAGTCACCTGTTGATAGGAAAGAGCTCTCAATGCTGCTGCCAATTGCCTTAATCCTTCCTCCTTGGGAGCCCCTTAACACCAACACCTATCAGCCCAGAGCCTGGGCACGCCCGGGCAGCAATGATTGTCCCACAGCTTCTCCAGGAGAGCTGGCTCCGGTGTGAACATTTCCCCTCTGTGTCCCTCTCGTGGCTCTTTCAGGAGCTGGGTTGGTGTAAAAAACACTGGCACCAGCACTGGTTGCACCCCACATGCTGGGATTAAAAAAAAGTTGAATGGTGAGGTTTTTAAGTGCTGAAATGTGTCTGTAGCAGTGCTGATGTCTGGTTTCCTCCCCCTGTGCCTCAGTGTGGCTCTAACTGTTCCCTCTGTCGTGTTCATGAGTGGGCTTGACCCATGTAACACTTTCAAAACCTCTTTGTAACTAAAAAAATCAAAACAAATTACTGTAACTATTCCATACAGTCCCTGCAGAGAGGAGAAAGGTTCATGGAAATTTGCTTGGAGTTTGAAATCCCACTGGGCATTTTCCTGGGCTCTCCCTGGTGGTCTTTATCTTTAATATTTTTATCCATGACATGGTGAGATCCAGTGCACCCTGAGCAGGTTTGCAGCTGACCCCAAGCTGGATGTGACCCTTTGTTACAATGAGGGTGGGCAGGCCCTGGCACAGCTGGGGCTGCCCCTGGATCCCTGGCAGTGCCCAGGACATTGGGGCTGGGACACCCTGGGACAGTGGGAGGTGTCTCTGCCATGGCTGGGGGTGGAATGAGATGGGATTTAAGGTCCCTTCCCACCCAAACCTTTCTGGGATTCTGTGGGGTGTTTTTTTTTTAATAAAAAGCATATAAAATATAATATTTCCCCCCTCCCCCATGAAAATGTTTTTCTTCCCCAAATCTCGAGAGGGTTTTGGGGTTTGAGTGTCTGGTTGTTTTGCAGAGGCAGTTTGGGCTCAGGGTGCCAGGAGGGAGCCCCTGGCAGTGCCCCGTGCTGAGCCTGCCGTGCTGGAAACCCCCCAGAAGTTCTTCCTGCGGGTCAAGTGGCAGCTGCAGCAGCAGCACAGAGGTACTGGGCTTGCTCTGGAGAGCACCAACTCCCTCCTCTCAGAGAGCCATGGCATTGCTGAGCTTGGGAAAGCCCTCTGAGGCCAATCCAGCTGTTCCCCCAGCACTCTGCCCTGTCCCCAAGTGCCACAGGGCTCTCAATCCCTCCTGCGTGGGGACTCCCCCGCCCCCGGGCAGCCAGTTCCCTGCTTAAATATCCCTAATTTCTTTGTACTCCCTTTGTTTTTCCTTTAAATGGGCAGCTGGACCACCTTCAGCCCAAACCCAGCAGAATATTCCTCCTTCCACAACTACAGAGAATCCTTCAGTCCAGCCTGCTTGTGCTGAGCAGGCAGGGAATGAGCCTGCAGAGGATGTGGACTCTGATAAGGATGATGTGGATGTTTTCCTGGTGGAATCTGTAGAAGTGGATGCTGATGGAGAAGTGTCTCAAAGTACAGTGGCTACTCCTTTCAAAGTAAACTCTACCCCTTGGGAAAATGGGAATCAGGTAAAAGGAGGGTTGGGTAATGGAGAAGCAAAACGGACAGAGCTTCATGAAGACAGGACAGAGTTGCAGCCCAGCAAAAAACCAGCTGCTCCAGCAGTGGAAAAGGCACCAGAGACTAATCCTGAAAACCCCTCCCAACGCTCCTGTAGTGCAAGTCAGAGGATTCCACAGTGTAGCATTATGCTCTCCTCTCCAGTCCATATTCCAAGGAAGCAGAAGCTGGCAGAAAACCCCAAAGTCCCTTTGGATAAACCTGCTACTGATCAACCTGCTGGCAAAGCACACAAAGAGGTGGGGCAAAATAATCCTTGCGGGAAAATGAGAAATTCCTCTGGGCTGATAGCTTGAAGTTATTATTTTTCTTGTCAAAAGCAAGGAACACTCAGAAGAGAATAAACTGTTATTCCATTAGATTTTACCAGTAAATTTTCCCATACAAAGGGTTTCTATTTTTCCATACTCCAAGATGACATATATTCAGGGTTTGGGTTTTTTTTGTGTAAAAGAAGCACTGTAGGTTTAGTGTGCACAAGCCATGGTGTGATCAGGGGCCCTGCCAGCTCCTGGCTGCCTGCTCAGACCAGGGAGGAGAAACCTTTCCCAGCTGGGCACGAATCCATGCAGGAACGTGCCCTGCTGATGGGGAGGGGAAAGGCTTGGCTTTCCTATGGAACATCCAGGCTCCTGTTCAGTTTAACTGGAGCAGAGTCTTGTCAAATTGTGCAGCCTGCAGCATTCCTCTCTTTCTGAGTAAATCCTAGGAAAGCAGTGCTGCATCCCTGGGCTTCCCTGGGAACCTGGCACAAGCACATCTGCCCAGGGGTTGGGTTTCCCTTGTTCCCTGGGGCAATCTGGGATTGCAAGGGACTTGTTCTGTTCTCCCTCACCATGGCCAAGAGTGTTTGATGTGTTTCCTGAATTAAACCAAGTTACCTTCAGGATTGAGCCAAGGATCAGATATCCTCTAATATTCCAGATTTGTAGCTTAGAAGATGCTGAAAGAATTGTTTTTGTTACTGAATCTGATCACTGAGGGGTGCTGGCTAATAAATACTTCTAAATTATTTATTTTCTTTTTTTTTTTTCTGGAACAGAAAAACATCTGCCTGAACAGCTGGAGGATCAAAGTGCTGGCTGGAAACACAGCAATCTGTGTGGAAGGGAAAAGGAAGTAAGAACCAGTTTATTATTTAAGTGTAAAGTAAACCATGGATACCAAACACAAGGTAATGCAGAGCTTAAACTGCTTTGTCAAGGAAGAGACAATTCCTTTGTGTGGGCAAGAGGGGGAGTGCCAGCATCCAGGGAATTACTGGTGAACTCATTTCAGAGTCCTGTGAGCCCATGCAGCCCCACCTTCAGAGAAATAAATCAAATATCAAATAGCTCTGGACAGTGTGGGTTGGGAGGGACCTTCAAGCCCATGCAGCCCCACCCCTGCCAAGGGCAGGGACACCTCTCACTGTTCCAGGCTGCTCCAAGCCCCATCCAGGCTGGGCTGCAGTAAGGAGCTGGGTTCAGTGCAGCTGCTGTGCCATGAGTGACAGCTGCAGCAATGACAAGTTCAGTGTGTCCCCTGCCCCAGTGTCAGGAGAGGCACAGCTGTATCAGCTCCGGGCTAAGGGAGGAAAACTGAGCCCAGATCTCCTCCTGCCAGCACCTGAATCCCCCACAAAACAGGGATCACCACCACTCCCATGGAATGCCAGCATTCCAGACTGGAATCCCTTCTGGGGGTGATTTCTGTGGTTGCTGTTTTCTGCCAGGGACATGAGGCAGCTGCTGTGGCACAGCAGCGCTGTCACGGAGCGCGTCACGCACAACCAGGTGAAAACCTCCTCAGGAGCTGTCTACCTGCTGCAGGGCAAGATAGACTCTGCTGCCATGAGGAGGGAAGGTGAGCTGCTGGTTCTGAATGCCTTACAGATTACAAACTGTTTCAGCTTGGTTTGGAGCATGGGGGATTTGTAAGGAAATGGGGTTTTCCTGCAGATGGAAATACAGGATTTGTTCTCTCCTTGCTCTGTGCGCTCCTCTGGCACATTAAGTGGGGATGAGCTGCTTGTCAGTGCTCACAGGCAGCTCTGAGGACACAAAGATACTCTGTGGTGTGGGTGAAATAAATACTTGGAATCATGGAATATCCTGAGCTGGAGGGACCCCCAGGATCACCCATCCCAGCCCCTGTCCCTGCCCAGCCCCCAACAACCCCACCCTGTCCATCCCTGGCAGCGCTGCCCAAAGGCTCCTGGAGCTCTGGCAGCCTCGGGAATGTCACCATTCCCTGGGGAGCCTGGGCACTGCCAGCACCCTCTGGGGAGGAACCTGTCCCTGCTCTCCAGCCTGACCCCCTACTCCCCTTCCAGCTCCAGCCCTTCCCTCAGCATTACTTCCCCTAACACAGGTGTGCCCCAGGTGTGTTACACCATTTTTTACCCAATGCACCTTCACTGATGGCTCTTTCAGGCCCAAAGATGTGTCTGTGGATTCAGAGTTTCCTTCTCACTTGCAGCACTGGGGTCCCTGCTGATAAATACCTGCTCTGGCTGCTCTCTGACTTGAAGATTTTATTACTTCCTTTGCTAAGAATTTATATTTGTTTCTATATTAATTTTCTGAGAAGGAAAAGGAGCAGCATAAGGCTTGTGAGCAGAGTGGCTCTAGTGCTGCGGAGGTTTCCTAGGCCTAAGAGTGACTGGAGAGGGCTGGCTGGAATGGTCTGGGTCAGTTCCTCTGATGTTTGGGTATAACAGGCTCTGGGGGTTCTTCTGTCCCCTGAGGGAATGCCAGCCCTGCTGAGCTGCTGTTCCTGTCCCCTGTGCTCCCCTCAGGGTTCCCCTTCCGCTTCATCAAGAGATTCACCTCCGGCTTCTCCAGAAGGTGGAAGGAGTACGTGGAGGAGTTCCTTGAGGAAAGGAGGAGGTAACTTCTTTGGAGATTCTCTATCATTGCAGTGTTCTAAGGGTTCATTGAGACTTTGCATTTTGAGGATTTTACACCAGATGAGTGGGAAATGTTTTAGATGTGGGCTTGAAGCCACTCTGCTGTGCTCCTGCCCACCAGGGCTTCACATCTTCACTGTTTGTTAAAGAACAGCTTCCTCAGTGGTTATTATTTCTCATCTCAAACTCCAAACCATCAGGAAAGAACAAATTCAAGATAGTGGTGGTGGAGAAAATGAGGATAATGACTCGGTGGAGGGAACTGATGTGTTGGAAACAGCAGGAGGCTCAGCAAGCAATGCAAAGAAACCTGTGCTGAGGAACTCCACCTATGAGGTATCACCAGCCAATGATGAGAACATCTGTGAGTATTTAACAATCCTTTCCTTTGGAAAAGCCACCCTGGGGGTGGCTGGAGTGGGTTGTGGAAAGGTTCACCATGTTGGTTATGTTTCTAAGAAAAGCCAGGACCTGGTGAGCCCCCTGGTTTGGCTCAGCCTTCAAGTGCAGTCCCTGCCTTGCCACAGGCACTGTCAGCTCTGGGGTTTAACTTGGACTTTTTCTGGGGTCTTTGTCCAATGGGCCTTTCCCAAACCCTGTTGTGATGTTTGCTACTGCTGGGATCAGATTTCCTTGCTAGCACTGTAAAAGCTTTTATGTTTTCCTTGCATCACTCCCATTTATTTTTCACCCTCATTTGCCTCAGTGAGCAGCTGTTCCATGTGACAACTTTTCTTTATCATTCTCCCTCCTCAAACGACTTTCACAGTATTTATAACCTTCTAAACAAAGTAAAAATAAAAAGTTCCCCACAGTAAATTTTAGAATTTGTGAAGGTTCTTACTTCAGTCCTGTTATTTCTCTCACAGTGCTTTGAAAAGAACAACTTTGGGTACCTTTTACATTTCCCTTGTAGTCCAGTTTAAACACAACATTGTTCCTCTGCTTGTGAAATCTGCAGAACTGAATTTTCCATGCAATATTTGGGGCAAAACCCTTCTTTGTTTGGTTTTCTTTCCCCTGCAGTCGTGACGCCGAGTCACAGCTCCAGAATTGACTCGAGCAGGGTCTACACGCGCAGCGGGCGCCTCATCAAACCCCCCCTGAGCTTCTGGTGTGGGCAGAGGGAGTTTGTGGATCGGAACCTCAATGTCACCATAGAAAACGGGGGCGTGGATTATCTCAGTCTGGTAAGAGCCTCTAAAGTGGGACTTCAATAGGATTATTAAATTGGCCAGGTGGGGAACAGGACAGGTGCAGCTCTTAGAGGCACTGAAGAGGAAGGAAATCTTGGAAACGTGATCAAAATATTAGAAAACACACCAAAAAGTAGTCCTGTGTCCATATTATCAGATAATTGTGGTCTCTAAATGTGACACAATGGGGAATTGTTTCTGGGGGAAAAAATGGGGGGTTTTTTGAAGGATAATTGTATCAGACAGGAATTTGGTGAGGTCCCACCTCAAGTCCTGGGGTCAGTTCTGGGCCCTTCACTGCAAGAGAGACTCTGAGGGGCTGGAGCATTTCTGGGGAAGGGAATAGATCTGGGAAGGGTCTGGAGCCCCAGGAGAGGCTGAGGCAGCTGGGAAAGGGGCTCAGCCTGGAGAAAAGGAGATTAAATTAGTTTTAGAGTCAATTGTTTTATTTTGAAGATGCTTAGTAGTGAAAGACGCAAAAGAAAGACAAGTTTCATCTCCAAGAAGAATAAACCAAATGAAGACATGACGACAACAGAGGAAATGCCAAAAAGCCAAAGTAAAGGTAAAAACTAATTTTTTATTTTTCTATTTTCAAGTTAAGGATGGAATCAGTGGAATTGTGAGTGGGTGCTGGAGCAGTAGGGTTGGGTCTGTTAATGCAAAGAAATTATTTCAAATATTTTAATGGTCAACTGCTTTTTCTGTGAAGAATCGTCAGAGTAGCATTCATGTGGAGTTTCACGGCTCCAAACAAGAACTATGTTTGTAAATCACTTTGTTAATTACATTACAGGAGCACAGGGATTTCATTCTGGAAATTGAAATGAAGGGATTTGGACTTTTTGGAGTTCACCAATCCAGTGACCTGGGGGCCTGGCTTTACTTTTTAATGTAGATGGAAGAAATGAAATGTTGGCCAAAAAAATCTCTTAACGGAGTTTTTAATAAAAACTTGGGTTTAGTAGAATTTGGGCAGTGATAGAAGCCTGAGAAGAATGTGCAATATAAAGCAGAAGTTTCTCTCTTAAAGCAGCTGCAATGTTTCCTGCAGAAAAGCTCTCTGGAGCAGAGCAGAGCAGAGCTTTGGGGATGTGCCTGCTCAGTCAGTAGAGTTTCGGAGAGGCCTTGAGAGCAGCTCTGAGTTTGTAGTTTGGCAGGTAAAGCTCTGGAGGGGGTGCAGATCCCTGTGCTGCAAGCACAGCAGGACCCACCCTGCACCCCCTGACGGGCTCTGCTCCCTCTCTTCCAGGGAGAAGCGGGGACAGAGGAGCCACTTCCAGAGACCTCAGATCTGCCAGCAGCAGGAAGGGCAGGCACTTCCCTTCGGATGAGGAGGAAAACAATCCTGGAATCAGGGCCACGGAAACGAAATCCCAGCTTCCTGCCAGGGGGAGTTCCTTAAACACCAAGGTGCTGAACAAGCACAGCAGCAGAGCCCCGGGGGCAGCAGAGGGAGCAGCAGGCTCTGGAGAGCCAAGCATGTACGAGCAGGGCTACAGGAACTCCCTCAGGTCAGCCAAGCAGCGCTTGGAAAAGGAGAGGATTCTCCTCACCCAGGAACCCTCAGAGGATGAGGGGGAGCAGTCCAGTGAGGACACCCCTCTGCTGATCAGGAGAAAAAAGAAATCTATATTAAAACCAGAGTCTCAAAACTGGAAACCTTGCTCTGGCTCCAGAAGTTCCTGGGATAATGCAAACAAGTCCCGTGGGCAAAGGACAGGAAAGCCCTCCCGGAACGTGCTGGTGAGGCTGAGTGGGTCCGAGTCCAGTGAGGAGTCTGAGCCCCCTTCTGAAGGGAAAACCTCCTCTGAGTCCAGCGCTTCCCTTGTGCGGGCTCGGAGCAGCAGGGCACGGGGCAGAGCCAGCCCTCCCAGGTACAGGCTCCGCTCCAACACCGAGCCCCAGACTGGGAAGGAGGAATTTCACAGCAAGGACAGGAGTGCCAGAGTACCCCAGAATAAAACAAGCCATGGAGCCCCCAACAGTGCCAGGGCTTCAGCAGCAAGACCAAGAGAGCACGAGAGGACAAAGGGGCAGAAATCTCTGGAACTTTTTCCAAGGGAAGCTGATGGTTGGTCTGAGAAGGAATTGCAGAAGCTTCACAGGTAGGGGCTCGTTCTGTGTTCAGAGGGAAAGTTTCCCTCAGGCATCAGGAGGGGTTGAATGGTCTGGATTGGGGGATTTCAGATTCACGATTTCCCAGGTTTCCTTTATGTTTTAATTCCCTATTAGAAATATTCCCTATTTAATTTCTTATTTCCCTATTTTTATTCCCTAATCATAATTAGAATTATTATCCCCTATAAACTTTCTTCACAAATGAAACATCAGGATAATATGGTGAAGGCCACAGGTGAGAGGGAGCAGGTTCCCTCCCCAGATTGCAGTAACAGGTTAAACATGATGTGTTTCTGTGAAGGGGTTTGGTAAGGGGACCTTAACTGCAAGGGTGTTTATTTAATCTATCATCCAATTAATTAAACCACTGGGCAATATTTAGTAGACACTTGAGTGTAAAATGGCCATGCTTGGGTTTAGCTCTTTTAGATGGGCAGGAGCTCAGGTCTGAGGGGACCTGCTGCAAGTGAGCAGGAAATTTATCTTGTGACACATCTGTCAGCTGAAGGTATTTAAATAAATCTGCCTGTTGTGAAGAGAAGACAGCACAGGATCACAGAATGGTTTGGGTTGGGGGGACCTTAAATCCCACCCAGTGCCACCCCTGCCATGGCAGGGACACCTGATGTAGGAGTGCATCCCCTGTTGACAGGGTGACCAAATTACAATAGAATTCCCAAATACTCTTGGTCTGCTAAAAAAGGCAAAGCCCCTGGAAACTTTTCTCCAAATTTGGTACAGGGACACCTCATAGGAACCTTTGTCCTTCACCTCAAACCTGGGGCTGTCCGATTGCACTGGGGCCAGGAGGTCCCGCCTGGGCCATTGGGTACAAAAAGGACAGAACAAAAGATTTGATGGCTTTTGTGGGGTGCTCAGCAGGAGCGAGCTTCTCTTGCCCTGGCACGGCTTTTCTCTGTAAAGAGTTTGTTATTTTGATTCTTACTAAGCCATTTTCTGTTTCAAACACCGCCACAAGAGCCACCCTGCTCATTTTGAAGCCGTCCAGGTAGCCGGGCTGTTCGGGTATGAATGGACTGAAGTGAAAACCATTCACCCTCCCACTGTCCCAGGCTGCTCCCAGCCCCAGTGTCCAGCCTGGCCTTGGGCAGGGATCCAGGGGCAGCCACAGCTGCTCTGGGCAACAAGAGGACAGAGCCAGGAGAACCAGATTGCCTCAATCCATGGCCCAGGTGGTTGCCAGGCGGGTGCCAGGGCTGTGCCCCAGGGGTGCCCTGCCTGGTGACGCTGTGCTCGTGCTGTCCTGGCAGGGCCATCGCGGCGTTCCCCAAGCACAGGAGCGGCTTCTGGCAGGAGGTGGCCATGGCCGTGGGGTCCCGCTCGGCCAGGGAGTGCCAGGGGAAGTACCTGGAGGAGCAGCAGGGGAAAGGCTCCAAACAGCAGCCCAGGAAAACCACGTCAGGAAAATCTGAGCACAAAGGTACCGGCACCTCGTTCTGCGTGTTGTGTGGTTGGTAAATAATACAGGTTCAGACCCTGAGGGGCTGGAGTGTGTCCAGGCAAGGAATGGAGCTGGGAAGGGGCTGGAGAATCCCTGAGGGAGCTGGGAAGGGGCTGGAGAATCCCTGAGGGAGCTGAAGGGGCTAGCCTGGAGCAAAGGAGGCTCAGGGGGCCCTTGTGGCTCTGCACAGCTCCTGCCAGGAGGGGACAGCCGGGGGGGTCGGGCTCTGCTCCCAGGGAACAGGGACAGGAGGAGAGGGAACGGCCTCAGGCTGGGCCAGGGGAGCTCAGGGTGGAGCCCAGCAGGAATTTCCCCATGGAAAGGGTGCTCAGGCCTTGGGACTGCCCAGGGAGGGTTGCAGTGCCCATCCCTGGAGGGGTTTAAGTCCCTGTGGATGTGGCACTTGGGGACATGGGGCAGTGGTGGCCTGGGCACTGCTGAGGAAGGGTTGGACTTGATGGGCTGGGAGGGCTTTTCCAGCCTCACCAATTCTGCTTCCATGGGATAAATCCACAAGAGCCCATCAGGGTGTGACAGTGAGACAGGTCACCTCTTGGTGTGGAGGTTGGAGGATTTCATGGATGACTGAGGTGACAAGAAGAGGAAGGTTCTTTGTAGAGTTTTCCGGTTGTTGGCATGAGGGGAAGACTTCCACTGGACTTCACCCCTCAGGGCAAAGAGTTCTTGACATCCTGAGAGGCTCCTGGAGGCCCAGCAGGTCACAGCTGCTTGCAGAGCTCTGTCCAGATGGGATTTGTGTCCTTGGACACCCAAGGGCAGGATGGAGCCAGCACAGCCTGGTCCCATTCTCTGGTGGTTGCCATCCCCACACTGCAGCTTCATTTGGGGCTGGATTGGATTAAGGTTTGCCATGGATATAAGTTGAGCTGAGCATTGCCTGAGCCTGGCTTCAGTGAAAGTGAAGCAGAGCCTTGGTGTGAGCCTTGGTGCCTCCTGACACAGGGACACACCTGTGGGTTTGCTCTCTGCAAGGCACTTGTGAGCACAGTTCTGTCACAGCCACACTGAACCTGAGGTGTGGCCCTGCAGTGGCTCTGGGAGCCTCTGCAGTCACCCTCCCCTGAAGATGAAGTGGGGAAACTGCTTTGGAAAGCAAAAATTGTGTGAGACCTCAAAAGGATCCTAAAGAAGCTGTTAGAGGTTTCACTAGAGGATGGACTGAGCTGTGGCACTGACTGCAGGCAGTGAATTTTAACCCCATAGCTGCTGTCTCAGACAATTCCTGTTTGGATCCTGCAGATAAGAAGGAGCCAGTGATCACTGCCAGGGTGGGCACCCTCAAACGGAAGCAGCAGATGAGGGAGTTCCTGGAGCAGCTGCCCAAGGACAACCACGATGACGTCTTCACTGCCACGCCCTTCCAGAACAGGAGGGTCCAGGTAAACTGGGGCAGCAGCACCTGGGGTGGGACTGCTCTCCTGCTGGCTGTGCCAGGGCACTGCTCCAGTGCCACCAGTAAAATCCTGGCCATCTGGGAGAGGCTTCTTTTCTTCACTGCTGTAGCAGCCCTTGGCTGGTGGCAGTGAGAAGGTTGGACAGGGTGGGAGGAGCCTCTGAACGGTGACAGTGTCACCAGAGTAATCGTCCTTCTGAGCAGTCCTGGGCAGCTTGGGGCTTGGGATTGTAACCAGAAATGGCTTTTTGAGGGTGTGGCAGCACCAAGAACCCTCAGCCAAGCAGTGGGCAGGGTCTGGAGGGGCACTCGGAGCAAGGTGGAGGTGTGGGGTCGTGGGGGCTGGGGCTGTGCCTCAGCAGGGACAGGGGGAGTCAGATCCAGGGCAGGGAGGAATGGAGGGGCTGCTGAGAGGGGGGAGAGGCACGCCAGGCTCAGGTGACTGACGGCTCTGAGGTGGCTCTGCAGCTGCCAGTGCTGAGAGGGAGCCAGGATGAGGACACCGAGGACTTTGCCCTCTCAGAGTTCCCGCTCACCCCCTCCTCAGGCCTCTTTCCTCCCGTGAAAACCCCGCAGTGTGAGCACATCAGCCCGGGAATGCTGGTCCCCATCAACAGGTAGGAGCTCCTCCACCAGCCCTCTGTGAGCCCTGGCATTGCCCCAAGGTCCCTTTGTCTCTGAGAAAGGTGGCTCCTGGAGCTGGGACAGCAGCTCACTTCAGCCACTCCTGCTGCCTGGAGAGCTCTTCCTCAGCCCCGTGTGGGCAGCTCCTGCTCCCAGCCCTGGGAATGGCCCTGGCTTGGCCTTCAGCCTCAGCAGAGCTTCAGTCCT
This sequence comes from Dicaeum eximium, assembly GCA_013396995.1. Classification (NCBI taxonomy): domain Eukaryota; kingdom Metazoa; phylum Chordata; class Aves; order Passeriformes; family Dicaeidae; genus Dicaeum; species Dicaeum eximium. The sequence continues at coordinate 34,812 of VWZP01010718.1, forward strand.
GCCCTGTTCACCCAGGGCTCCAGGCTCTGCTCAAATAACTGGGACATCTGGGAACCTGGAGCAAGTGAGGCTTTGTCCAATGGACGTGGGCTGGCCCTGGGAAGGGGATGAGGCTTTGCGTGATCCCTGCACTGGGACTTGCAGCCCAGCTCCTCCTCCTCGTGCTCCCAGAGCAGCTGCTGTGTTCAGTTGCCCAAGAGCAGTTCCTGCTGGCCCTGCTGGTTCCCTGTGGGAGCTGGGGCTGTGTGGGGAGGGGTCCATGGCAGGGCTGCAGCCTCTGAGCCCTGCTCTGTGTGTCCCAGGCACAACTACGACCGGCACGTGTTCCGCATGCAGAAGAACACCCAGGGCAGCAGAGGCACCTGGGCCAATGTCAAGAAGAAGTCGGTAATGCTGCTTTCCTTGGGCACTGCCCACTTCCTCCTGAGCCAGGCACAGCTTGGCCAGAGGAGGCAGAACCCCGGGATCACAGCCCCCTGTGTGCTCTGGATGGAAAATGGGAACCCTCCCTGGGTTTGGTATCTGCTGCTGTGGAGAGAAGCTCCTTTGGGAGAAGGGAGCTCTTTATTTTCAGGATTAACTCCAGTGCTTTTAGTCAGGGTTTGGAATTGCTTTGGAATTCCATGATTGTTAGGTTCTTGTTAAATTCTTCTGAACAGTGGGAAAAGGAGCAGTCACCATAGAGCCACAGCATATCCTGAGGTACCCATAAGGATCATCCAATCCAACTCCTAATGGTGACCATAAGTCACCTTGTGTCCCTAAATTTAGGTATCGATTCCACTCTCCCAGGCTCTGCAGCTCCTTTGGCTTTTCCATAGAACCCTGTGATCCTGGGAGCAGCTTGTGCTTGTGGTTCAGGGCAAATTGTGGGAATTCTGGGAAATGGGGACCCTGAGCTGGTGCCAGCCCTGGCTGAGCCTCTTTCCTTCCTTCCCTCCCTCCCTCAGGCCGGAGCTGTGCTCGGGACACCGCCTTCCTGCAGAACCAAGAGTGAGTATTCCCAGCTCCTCCCCTTCCTTCTCCATGCCCATGAGCTGTGTCCCATCAGCCCTTTGCCCTGTTTCCCCCTGGGACAGCCCCTGAGGATCCCTGTTTGTATGGCAGGAGTGACCCCGGCCCCGGTGGTGGGAAAGCTCTTCGCACCCGAGACTCCGGACTCGTCCAACGAGGAGCAGGAGGATTCCTACTTCTCCATGTGATGGACTCTGTGGATGTGTTGTTCAGCACTTGCTGTCCAGAGCACGGGGGCTCTGCTGCCTCTCTGGGAGGGAATGCTGGAGTGATGAGCTCCCTTTGGAAAAGCTGCCCTGCTCTGGTTTTATGTATTTTAACCCCACTCCCACCCCGCCAGCAATGCTTGACTTTGCCATGGGTACAAAGTGGCACTTCCTTGTCCAGGCTCCTCCTCTCCGTGTCCTGTTTCTCCTGGGAAGGAGAAATGTACATAGATACATTTACATTTATATATATTACATTTACATTTCTATACAGATAGACTGCCAAGTTCTGATTCATTTTAAGCTAAAATATCTTCTGGGATATGGCTGTATAATAAATTCAGGAGCAGTCCGGACAGAACTGAAATTGGTTTTTAATTGACTCTAGGGAAAGCTTGAATTTTTACATTTCCTTAATGTAATAAACAAGGACAAGCTTTTTTTACTCACAGATTACTCAGAGTTATTGTGGGGCAGCAGAATCCAGGAGCTGTCCAGTTTGGAATGGTGCCTGCAAGGCTTCACCCTCTTGGTTTGGAATCATGGAATGATTTGGGTGGGAAGGGACTTTAAATCCCACCCCTGCCATGGCAGGGACACCTCCCACTGTCCCAGGCTGCTCCAACCTGGCCTTGGGCACTGCCAGGGATCCAGGGGCAGCCACAGCTGCTCTGGCAATTCCAGCCCAGCCAGGAATTCCCAATTCCCAATCTCCCACCCATCCCTGCCCTCTGGCAGTGGGAGCCATTCCCTGTGTCCTGTCTCTCCATCCCTTGTCCCCAGTCCCTCTCCAGCTCTCCTGGAGCCCCTTTAGGCCCTGCCAGGGGCTCTGAGCTCTCCCTGGAGCCTTCTCCTCTCCAGGGGAACATTCCCAGCTCTCCCAGCCTGGCTCCAGAGCAGAGGGGCTGCAGCCCTGGGGCATCTCCGTGGATTCCTCTGGACTCTGCAGGTGCGGTCTCACCTGAGCGGGGCAGACTCCGGTGGGAGTGGCTGCCCCGGCTGCCCCGGACAGCTCCGGTTCCAGGGATGGATTTCTCCTGTCCCGGCAGGAATGGGGCAGGAATGGCGATCCCGGTTCTTTCCCAGCTGGTGGCAGCAGAGGCTGCGGCCGCGGGACGGGGACCGCTCTGGCCCGGGGCCCGCCGGAACTCAGCCCTGTCCCGGGAATACGGAACAGCCGGGAATTCCCGTTTGAACCTGGGAACGCGGGGTCAGGGTTGCAGTGATGGCAGGAGCTGCTGGTGGGCTCCTCGCCGTCACTCCCCACAGCTTTGCCGAAGTACTTGGGCCATTATTGTGGTTTTTATAGGAATTCGGGATGATCACCCGCAGAGCTGCGCTCCCCCCGGCCCGGGGACGCTGGGGACACACGGAGCGGTGCCAATGGGGCAGCGCAGCTCCCACACCCTGAGGTTTGACAAGTGTTTATTTACATCATGTACATCCAGTCCCGAGCGGGTAAAGTGCAGTGCAGGGCCCGGAGTGCCGAGCTCAGCTCTTCCCCTTGGCGGGCGGGGGCTGCGGCAGCAGCTGCGGGTCGAAGTCGTGGCGCAGGAAGCGATGGAGCTCCTCGGCCTGGGGCCGGCTCAGCCGCGCCCCCGCCGCCAGCGCCGGCACCGAGCTGCGAGAGAGGAACGGGAAAAGCCTGGAGCCCGGGATGGGGCAGCTCCGGGAGCCCGGGATGGGGCAGCTCCGGGAGCCCGGGATGGGGCAGCACCGGGAGCCCTTGGAGCCCGGGATGGGGCAGCTCCGGGAGCCCGGGATACACTGCCCGGGATGGGGCAGCACTGGGAGCTGCTGCGGTCACCTCTGCTCAGGTGCCCGAGGGCTGGCAGCACACCTGAGCAGTGAAAACAGGGAATGGCAGAGGGAAAGAGAGGCTGGGGCAGCAGGAGGGAGGGTGGAAGCGGAGCCCGAATCAGAGCCCTGGGCAGCTCAGCGGGAGAGAGGAGTGGAATGTGCAAAGAGCTGAAATGGGACAGGAAAGCTCCTAGGAAAGGGTGGGAAAGGCTCTCCCTGAGCAGCTGTCCCGGCAGGAATGGTGCAGGAAGGGATTCCCTGAGCAGCTATCCCGGCAGGAATGGTGCAGGAAGGGATTCCCTGAGCAGCTATCCCGGCAGGAATGGTGCAGGAAGGGATTCCCTGAGCAGCTATCCCGGCAGGAATGGTGCAGGAAGGGATTCCCTGAGCAGCTATCCCGGCAGGAATGGTGCAGGAAGGCTCTCCCTGGCTCCAGGGGAGCAGAAGGAGCAGAAGGCTGGACTCCAGCCCTGGAGCCCCTGCCAGGCCAGTGCTGGCCTTACCTGTTGGCCACGGCTGTGATGGAGCTGAAGGAGTGGCAGAGGCTGAGGGCAGCTCCGTAGCTGAGGCTGGGAATGCTCAGGTAGAAGCTGAGGATGTCCCGCTGGTGGCCCTGGGGCTCCGTTGGCACCTGGATGGCAGCGTCCTTCCTGAGCTCCAGCAGAGCCAGCTCCTTCAGCAGAGCTGCACTTTCCTCCTGGCAGGAGCTGAAGAGGATCCTGATTCCAGCCTGGACCAAGGCTGAGAGCACTCCATCGTAGTACTGAGTCCTCTGGGAACACCGGGAGGTTTCTCCTGAGGAGTGGAAGTCCAGGAAAGCAAGACCCTGTTACTGTCTAGTGGAATCATTTCATTGCAGAGTTTGGATTTTTGGATTAAAACAAATGTCATGGATGAAATCTCCATCCTGTGCATGGATAAAATTGTGCTCGTTCCTGACACAGAATCCCACAATGGTTTGGGTTGGGAGGGACCTTAAATCCCATCCCAGCACTGTCATGACAGGGACACCTTCCACTGTCCCAGTCTGTCCAAACCTGGCTGGGGATCCAGGGGCAGCCACAGCTTCTCTGGGAATTCCATCCCAGTCCCTCCCCACCCTCCCCATCCCTCTGGCAGTGGGAAGCCATTCCCTGTGTCCCACCAGAGCATTCAGAGCACGCACCTGGCCGGAGCCTGTCAGTCTCCACAATGACACAGATCCTCTCGAAGACGCCCTGCAGGCGCTGCAGCCTCTGGCTGAGTTTGCTCCTGTTCCCAGGGCTCTGCAGCTCCGACTGCAGCACCCTGTCCACGGCCAGGCGGTGGCTCACGATGTAATCGCTGGTGCCGAGGGAGCAAACCTGCACCCGGAGCCCGTGCACGGCCCGCAGGCACGAGAGCACCTCGGGGCCCGAGCACATCTCCCGGCTGTCGGCCAGGATGCACAGGGAGGGGCTGTGCTGCCCTGGGATCCCAGCCAGGGAGGGGCTGTGCCCTGGGACACGGGAGATCCCAGCCAGGGAGGGGCTGTGCTCAGGGACACGGGAGATCCCAGCCAGGGAGGGGCTGTGCTGTGCAGGGACAGGAGAGGAAGAGTTTGGGACAGCAGGACACGCCGAGCCTGAGCTGCTCCCGTGGGTCTTCTTCAAAGAGCTGTACACCTGTGAAATCACAGATCATGGGGGTTTTAGATCAAATTAATAAAAGGATGTTTTGCAATATCAGCACTTTCAGATCGACACTTTAATCCCTGTATCAGTCTCCCTGCTGAGCTGAGCTGATTATCCCAGAGTTTGGATGACAAAAGTAGCAGCTTTCACTAAGAAGTTCAACAAAACCTGGAGCCTGTAAAGGACAGATGAGGCTGGGAAGTGTGAGAGATCAGGAACCCAACCCCAGGGAGGTGCTGAAAGCACTGAATTCAGACAGTGAACCAGGATTTTCTAACTACAAACCCAAAGAATCAGTGGACACTGCTGTTCCACACAGATCCACAATCCTCCATGACTGTCAGAGCCAAGGAGAATCTAACCCCAGTTTTCATTTGTTCACTCCTAAGATACTCCAGGTGACCCTGGGAGTACAAGGCTTCCAGCAGCAAAGGAAAGGAGATGGTCCCTGGAGCACCCTGGTCTATGGAAGGTGCCCCTGCCCATGGCAGGGCTGCAATGGGATGGGCTTCAAGGTCCCTTCCAACCCAAACCATTCCACGATTCCCTGCAGCCCTCAGAACAGCCCTGGCACAGGAATTCTTTCCCACAAGGAAGCTCCCTGCTTTCCCTGAGCACTGACCTCAGCAGCAGCCTGCAGATCCGTGCTCCTGCAGCCAGAGCCAGCTGGGGGGATGGACGTGCTCCTGCCTGGCTGCTCTGGGGGCAGATCCAGCACCCCAGACCCCGAAGCTTCCAGGCCCAGCAGCCTCTCTGTGTCCTGGTCCCCAGGCTGAGGAGCTGTGGCTGCCCCAGCCCCACTCCTGTGCTGTGCAGAGGGGGCAGAGGGCAGGGCCCTGGGGAGCTGCCCCTTGCCCTGCCCTGCTCCCAGGGGCTTCTCCCTGCTGGCTCCCATCTCCTCCTCGCTGGAGTCACTCAGGACAATAATTCTGGAAGGTTTTTTCTTGTGCAGCGGGGCAGGAGCGTCCCCTGCCAGCCGGGCCTGGTGCAGCCTCTTCCTGCGGCGGGTCAGGTACTGCTCCCTGCTGCTGCTGGCAGCCTCTGTGCTGAGCAGAGCAAAACTCACACACCCCTCCTCCTCCTCCTCCTCACTGCAGCCACTCTGGGCCTCCTCCTCCTCCTCGTCCCCCACACAGAAACTGTCCTCAGCATAGGCAGAGTCTTGCTCGGGAATCTGGGGGAAACAGAGCCAGGGAGTTTTGGAAAACTGCTGAGTTTGGGATCCTCAATTTCAGTGCTCCTCACCAGAAGGGCCCTTGGCTTATCCAGCCCTCCCCACACAAATACTGGGGCTGAGGGGCTTAAATCCAATCCCACCCTACCCCAGCCATGGCAGGGACACCTCCCACTGTCCCAGGCTGCTCCAGCCTGGCCTTGGGCACTGCCAGGGATCCAGGGGCAGCCACAGCTGCTCTGGCAATTCCAGCCCAGCCAGGAATTCCCAATTCCCAAGATCCCACCCATCCCTGCCCTCTGGCAGTGGGAGCCATTCCCTGTGTCCTGTCCCTCCATCCCTTGTCCCCAGTCCCTCTCCAGCTCCCCTGGAGCCCCTTCAGGCCCTGGAAAAGGCTCTGAGGTCTCTCTGGATCCTTCCCTTCTCTGGGCTGAAGTTTTGTGTTGAAATTGTAATTTACCAAAAAAAGGCTGTAACTGCTCTTCCAAGCAGGCCAAGAACCTCCCTGTGGTGCCACAAGGGAGCTCCCCAAGGAGAGGAGCCCCTCCCTTCCCACCTGGGAGAAAACAGCCGAGGGGTTGAATTCCCGCTGGACCATTCTGTAGCGGCTGCCGAGGGCGGGGCTGCGCACGGAGCTCAGGTAAACCCCCCTCATCTCACTGTCTGCAAGAACCCAGAGAGAAAGGAGTTCAGGGTTAATACAGGCACAACTCTTCATTCATAGCTGTTACACTGAACTTTCCATACTCCTTTGTGGTTTCCCAAAAACCTGTGATTCCCAAAGCAAAACTCTGCAATTCTCCAGCAAGCTCTGGAAATCCCAAAGCTCAGGGCTAAGGCTTTAAGATGAAGGAGGGCAGGGATGGGTGGGATCTTGGGAATTCCTGGCTGGGCTGGAATTGCCAGAGCAGCTGTGGCTGCCCCTGGATCCCTGGCAGTGCCCAAGGCCAGGTTGGAGCAGCCTGGGACAGTGGGAGGTGTCCCTGCCATGGCTGGGCTGGCACTGGGTGGGATTTAAGGTCCTTCCAATCCAAACCATCCTGGGATTCCAAGTGTGCCCAGCCTGTGTCATGAAAGCTGCCATTTAATCCTAGAATATTCTGATCTGGAAGGGATTCACAGGGATCACCCCAGCCCCTGTCCCTGCCCAGCCCCCAACAACCCCACCCTGTCCATCCCTGGCAGCGCTGCCCGAAGGCTCCTGGAGCTCTGGCAGCCTCGGGAATGTCACCATTCCCTGGGGAGCCTGGGCAGTGCCAGCACCCTCTGGGGAAGAACCTTTCCTGATCTCCCTGACCCTCCCTGACAGCCCCAGCCCTTCCCTCAGGACACAGAGGTTTTCCAGGCAGGCAGGGCCCTGGATGCAGTGGCAGGAGCAGCTCCTGAGCCCGGGTGAGGAGGTCACTGCTCCCAGGTCCCACCCCAGGGATCCCCTGGCTCTGGGATGCCCAGGAATTCCCCACTCACCGTTGAGGGCCTGTGTGGGCTCCCCCTCATCATTGAGGAACTGGGCCAGGGACGGGCTCAGCTCCTCCCCGCTGCCGTCGCTCTCGTCCGACGAGATCCCCTGGGCATCCAGCAGGGACAGCTCGGCCTCCTCCTCCAGGAACTGCCTGCCTGCAGCCTGGGCAAGGCAGGGCAATTAGAGCCTGCCTCTAATTAACCCCTCCAGGAACTGCCTGCCTGCAGCCTGGGCAAGGCAGGGCAATTACAGCCTGGCCTCTAATTAACCGAACTCATTAACTGCCCCAGACCTCTGCCCAGTCACCGGTGCTGGGAGCACCGCAGGGATTCATGTGCTGGGCAGGGAATGGCACAGGCAGAGTGACCAGCACAGAGTGACCAGCACTGAGTGACCACTATGGAGTGACCAGCACAGAGTGACCAGCACGGAGTGCCCACCATGGAGTGACCAGCACGGAGTGACCAGCACAGAGAGCCCACCATGGAGTGGCCAGCACAGAGTGACCAGCACAGAGAGGCCAGCACGGAGTGACCAGCACAGAGAGGCCAGCACAGAGAGCCCACCACAGTGTGACCAGCGCGGAGTGACCACCATGGAGTGACCAGCACAGAGAGCCCACCATGGAGTGACCAGCACAGAGAGCCCACCATGGAGTGTCCAGCACAGAGTGACCAGTACAGAGTGACCAGTACAGAGTGACCAGCACACACAATGGATCACTTTGTGACTTTTAAATCCAGTTTTACTCCTTTCGTTTGCTTTCAAGAATCCGGTTTGATTTTGGAGTGCTGGATTCCTCCAAACCCAAGTCCAGCAGGAATTTCAGACACAGACCCCAGCCTGGTTTGCCCTTTTCTGCTCAGGATTGAGGACTCATCAAACAATGAATCCCTCAGGTGGTGCAGCTCAGTCCAGGGAAGATGAGGCACTTCCCATGTGACTGCACTGCAGGGGACTTGATCCTAAATCAAAATCCTAAATTCCATCAAACCACACTTTTCCAACAAAACATTCCCAAGGTCATACACAGAAACAAAACAAGTTCACTCAGGAAGATGTTTTGTCCGAGATACTTTCTATTAAGTTCATTTTTCTCCTGTAATTTCAGCTATAAAGTACTAAAGTAAAACATCAAATTAGCCCCAAAATCATGATGTATCTCCACGACTCCAAAAGAATGGTTTGTTTGCTCTCTAAACACCTGGAATAAAAAGCACAGAGCTGTAAATCTGAGTTTAGTTCCTGGAACTCTCAGGCATCTTGTGCTGCATCCCTGACTTTCACATTCTCCTAAACCTTTCCATCCTTTGCTTACAGCCAGGTCCCGCTCCAGGGGCGATTCCTGGGCTCAGAGGCAGCGCCTGCCTTGGTCCCCTGGCACTGTCACCCCTGTGCTCCCAAAGTCCCAGCCTGGCACAGCCCTGCCTGGGGCATTCCCATGTCTGGGATTGTGCCCTGTCCCAGCCCTGCCTGGGGCATTCCCATGTCTGGGACCCCTGAGGGTCTGGGATTGTGCCCTGTTCCTCTCTGGGGGTGTTTGGGGAAGCTGATGTGTGAAGGCACAGTGGAATTCCCTAAGCACACACACTTTTCTTCCCTTTGGTCTCCTATTTATTAAAAAATAAATGTTTCAATCCAGCTAAAAATGGATTTTACTCTACCTCAGGCTTTGTAGAACTGCAGAACATAAAACACTGATAGCAGAAGGGAAGTCTTAATAATGAAGATTATTGTTAAAAAAACTTAAAATGTCCAACATATTGTGCCCTGGAGCCCTGATTATGGCAATTTCTGCCCAGTGCAACCACAGCCAGGAATATTTAAGAGCTTTTTAGCTTCAGTGAGTCTGGTGCTGCCTCCATCCCTGCTGGAATGGTTAATACTGAGCTGAGATTGAACATTTGGGGCTGAGGGATCATTCCTGCCTTAAATGTCCTGGAGTGAGGACATTAGTGGGGATCATTCACAGGAGCAAGCAGCTCAATCTTGATGATAATGATTATTATTATTAATGATAAATAAAATAATAGTATAGTTATTGCTGTCATATTATTAATATGTAATTATAACACATTAATATTATATTACATTAATATATNTATATAAATTATATAATAATTATTATTATATAGTTATTATTATATAACATACAGTCCCAGCATACCCTGATCTGGAAGGGAGTCTGGAAGGGCAAATATGTAATACATATAATATGATAATAATATAAGATATAAGATATTTAGAATAGAATAGAATAGAATAGAATAGAATAGAATAGAATAGAATAGAATAGAATAGAATAAAAATTTTTGTTATGATATTTTTCTATGAAATATTATTGTTATTGGTGGGGTTTTTTTGTGGTTTTTTTTTTTTTCCTGGACAGGACCCTGAGCTGGCAGGGCTGGCTCCTCTCTGGGTATCCCCTCTGCCCTCTAAGCTGTCACCCAGCCCTGCCTGTGAGGCTGCAGACCTTTCCCAGCATTCCCAAACTGCAGCTCCAGTGTTTGCCAGGAGCAGCTGTGGGACAGCAGAGCCCCAGCCCCACATTCCAGCTGCTCCAAACGTGCCCTCAGTGTCCCCAGAGGGACAGGGTGGCACCCACAGTGGCACCCACCTGGGCTGTGGCACCCACCCTGGCTGTGACACCCACAGCGGCTGTGGCACCCACAGTGGCTGTGACACCCACCTGGGCTGTGGCACCCACCCTGGCCGTGACACCCACAGCGGCTGTGGCACCCACAGTGGCTGTGACACCCACCTGGGCTGTGGCACCCACCCTGGC
>VWZP01010718.1:46006-66510 GCA_013396995.1 Dicaeum eximium
CTGGCCGTGGCACCGCTCCTGCCCCGCTTGGCTCCTCCCGGCCGGGGCCTGTCCCAGGCTCTGGAGCTGCTCCTGCCCCGCAGGAAATCCCCGCTGTCCTCACTGGATGTGTCTGACTGCAACAGGGAGCACACACAGACACACCTGGGCTCAGCAGGGCTGCACCTGGGACAATCCCACCACATCCCTGAGCCCCAGCCTGGCGTGGGTGGGTGGGGAGGGACCTCCAGGGACAATCCCACCAGGTCACTGAGCCCCTGCCTGGCGTGGTGGGGAGGGACCTCAGAGCTCCTCAGTGCCATGGGCAGGGACACCTTCCACCAACTGCACAGAGAAATGGCACTTGGAAGAAAAATCAGGTCAAGTGTGCCATGAACTTGCTTTTTTGGTTCAAAGCTTTGTGGCAGGAAGGTTGTTTGACCCTTCCTGGCTGTTGCAATGTTTCAGTGCCAAACAACAGCTCCAAAGCCATCAAAGGCCCAGTCCTGGCAGTGCCCAGGGCCAGGCTGGACACTGGGGCTGGGACACCTGGGACAGTGGGAGGTGTCCCTGCCATGGCTGGGGTGGGGCTGGGTGGCTTTGAGGTCCCTCCAACCCAAACCACAGTGATCTGTGGAGAGCCTGGGGAGGAACTGGAGGGCAGCAGAAGGAGTTTCCATGAATTCTCTCCCATTTCACTGCTGACCCCGCTCAGAGGGCGCCGCCGTTTCCTGGTGAGCCGAGCTGGAGACTCCAGGTCGCTCTCACCCATCCCCTGTGGGAACAGAACCAGCATCAGTGCACACAGCCTTTCTGTTTCCCTGTTTAAGTTGTCATTTTGCTTCTCTTTGTCTATTTTTTTTCCTCTAAGACTCACAACAGGAGACTTCAAAACATTCTTTTTCATCCTGTTTTTCCTCTGGAAAACAATCTCTTCCTCACTGTCACTGCTGGGTCCTGCAGAAAACAGAATAAACAACATTCACCAGAATTGCACAGTTCCCAACACTATTTTGTTATAGCTGAGCAATCAAACCCTGCCTCTCTGAGAAAAGCACCTCCAAAGGAGATTATTTATTGATCTACAGGGCAAATATTGTTCTCTTCAGCCTTGTTAATCAAAAGAGATAATCTCCAGCTGGGATGGACAATAAATCCTGCTTCCTTGGAGAGCCCAGGGGAGAAGTGATTACCCCACTTCCAGCAGCACACAGAGACAGAAAAAGGGAAGAGAAGCAGGACACCAAGAGAAGAAACCATTAAAAGTTGAGCAAGAGCCAGAGCTGTGGCAGCACTTTGTGACACAAATCCCTGTGGCAGCACCCAGGGAGGCTGCAAACGTCACTGCCAGAGCTGCTCCAGGGCTGAGCCAGGCTGGGAGAGCTGGGAATGCTCCCCTGGAGAGGAGAAGGCTCCAGGGAGAGCTGAGGGTACCTAAAGGGGCTCCAGGAGAGCTGGAGAGGGACTGGGGACAAGGGATGGAGGGACAGGACACAGGGAATGTCCCTCATTGACCCAACTTCCAGCATCACAGCCATTATTCCTCTTCCTTTCAACCTGCCCACCTCAGACATCAAACCAAGGACCCCAAAGACACTGGATCCTATTTCCTAACCATGAAGGTCTCACTCCTGTCCCACCAAATTCCCTACCTGCAGCAGGAGACCCACGGGATCCACGCAGTCTGGTGTTTCACAGGCTTTCTGTCCTTCCTGGAGGGGAATCCATGGCTGATCTCCCACAGTTCTGCCTCCCTGGGCTTGCTCTGACTCCATCTACAGGAGGCACCTCTGGAATCGCAGAATTCATCGGAATCCTTTTGGCAGCTTTGATATTCACACCTTTCCTGCTTGTGGGGGTCAGAAGTGCTGAAGGCAAAGCTGCAGGGGGTTCCCTTCCCCTTCTGCTGCCTCCTGACACGAGGCCAGGCCCTGCAGCAGGAGCTCCCTGGGCCCCTTCCCTGGCATTCCTGCTGTGCAATGACATCGGGGTGGACACGTCCCTCCTCCCAAGGCTCCTGCAGTCCCATCCTGGCGAGGTTTCCAGCCTGGAGCCATCACCCAGGGCTGTTTCTGCACTCCCTGGCAGGGCCCCATTGAGTCTGGGGTCGGCAGCACTCCTGCTCCCCTCAGAGCTTTCGTCCTCGCTGTCCTCCATGGAGAAGCCCAAGTCGAAGGTCACAGAGAACAGGTCCTGGGAGCAGTTGTAGGGATCCTCCTTCTCCAAGGCCACCCCTGATGTTCCCCTGCATTCCCTGCTCCAGGGCTGCTCCCTGCAGGGCTGGGGGGGGTTCACACACGGCAATTCCCTGCCTGGCTCAGCTGGACCTGCCCTGGCTGCAGGCTCAGTGCTCCCGGCCCTGTCCTCACCAGCCTCATCCTCAAACAAATGGAGACTCTGCTCCTCACCAGGAGCTTCAAGGGCAGCCTCTGCTGTGTCCTTGGGGATGAAAGGCTCCTCTGAAGGGCCGTTTGTCAGGGGGTGGTTCGTGCTGGGAGCGTTGTGTGGGGTTTCAGGGAATTCCTCACTGTCAAACAGGCCATCAAAGCTGTCATTCCAGAGCTGCTCCTCTTCTGCAGCAGCAGCCTTGGAAGATGACACAATTTTGGACAAACGAGGACTTCTTGAGGCACAGAATTCCCTGGGAATTGTCACTTTGGGATTTTCCAGGAGCAGCAGTGAAGGATCAGTTTTTGGGGATGCAGGGGAGACGCTGTCCTGCAGTGCCTCTGAGTGAGCATCAGGGAGAACTTCTGGGGAGGGAGATCTTGTTCCTTCACCTCTCATCATCCTCTCCAAACCCTCCAGCTCATCCCCAGAGGGAGGAGACTGTGCCAAAAGCCTTTGCACCTGGGAAAAGGTTTGTTCCAGCTCTGGGGGCTCCTGGGGTGGTGCCATGAAGGAATCCCTGCAGGATTCGGGGAGATAAAACAGGTCCGAGGCCACGGGGGATGTCCCGTACCCCGAATCCCTGTGGGCCCTCCCCAGGGCCCCCCAGGCTTTACCTGCAGGGCTGCTGTCCTGAGCTGCTGGGCTGGCAGGGCTTTCAGGGCTGTCACTGCTGTCACACAGGTCAGTAAATGCATTTAGGTCAAATGTCACCTCCAGCCCCTCGTCCCTGTCACTGCCCAGGTCAGAGTGTCCAGGCACAGCAGCCCCTGCTCCTGAGGGAGAGGCAGGAGGATCCTGGGCCAACACAGCCACGTCCTCACTGAGTGCAGGAGCTCTTCTGGGAGCCTTGGGCTTGCTGATTTTAAAGGTGGTAAAGAACTCGCTCTCATCATCCCCTGCAGCAGGTGGGAACGGTTTTGGTTTGGACTTTGCCAGGTCTCTCCTGGAGCAGCGAGCTCTCTGAGCCCAGGGGGGGTTGGCCATGGCCAGGTGCCTTTTGTTCCCTGGAATGTTCACATCTTCCATCCACAGGTGAGGCTGGAGCTCCCACTCATAGCTGCAGTCTCCCTGGGGACACAGGGCAGGGGTTAGCAGAGACACCCAGGGCTGCTCACAGCCAGGTTCAAAACAGGGACAAGGTTTTGTTCTCCTGGAGAACTTCCCACAGACTGGGAATTATTTTTCATGGATGTCTATAAATCTGCTGTTCAAAAGGCAACCAGCTCTGTTAAACATGCACCTGGGAAAAGCACAGTGGACCTGGAGGATCTGAACAGAACAATTATTTTTTGGCAGTTCAGGCAGATGAATCCCTGGATTCCTTAATCCCTGAAATTACTTGAGGTACTTTTATAGAAGGTGAGAAAAATGATTTTATAATTAGAGGTTGGCTTGTCTGAAGATATTTCTGGAAGCAGGATCCAAAGCCACCTTCCAGGAATTTGAAGATTGATCCCTAACAGGGTTGGGGATCCTCTCTGGTTGCAGCAGGCAAAGCAAACTGTGCACTATTAACAGATTTTGTCATTAATCACCACCATCATTTCAACACCAATTTCATACAGATGCTGATGCTTAAACCATCCATTTGTAAAGATATCCAAAGAAGCTCCAAGTCTGGATTTTTTAACTAAAGCTGCCTTAGGAGAAGGCTTAACAAAAACAGTGAGGAAAAGAATTGTCACAAGAAGGTTTTAGGATGATTTTGATCTGGCAGGTTGTAAATAATTCCTTTTCCTCAAGCCTGGTCAGAACAGACTCAAAACATGGAATTCTTTGTCTGAAATGCAAGAGGAACAACAAAGCTGGTTCCAGTTCAGTGCCCAGGTGTCACCTGAGCAGAGGGAGCACTGGAGTGCCAATAATGGGGCTGATAAGGGTCTGGTTGGGTTTATCTCTTATTGGGTTTATCTGCCTCTTGCACAACAGCTCGATTCAGGCATTTCAGTGTTACACAAGCAAGGCAGAAATGAAATGGATTAAGGATTAATTAGCTGCCAAACCACTCAACAGCAGTGAAACAGGAGGAGGTGCAGCCCCTGCCCACCCCACACAGTTCTGAGAGCCCAGCGCTGGTCAGGCTTGGCCTAATGCTGTCCTGCAACCAGAATCAACCAAAGCACAGCCCCAAAACCTACAAACCCCAAATCAACCAAAGCACAACCCCAAAATCTACAAACCCCAAACTCATCAAACAACCCCAAAACCTACAAACACAAACCCAACCAAACTACAACCTCCAAACCCAAAACTAACCAAGCTTGAAACCCCAAGCCCCACAAACTCAAAACCAATCAAATTACAATCCCCAAAGGTCACAAACCCCAAACCCATCAAACTACAAACCTCAAACTCATCAAACTACAACCTCCAAAACTTACAAACTCAAAACTCAAACTACAAGCCCCAAAACCTCCAAACTCCAACTCCAACCCCCAAACCCAATCAAAATACAACTCCCAAAACTCGCAATCCAAAATTAATCATCGTACAACCCCCAAAATCTACAAACCCAAAACAAAACTACAACCCCTGAACCCTCAGAACCCAAGCCAAATCAAACTACAACTCCCAAAATCTACAAACCCAAACCCAACCCAAATACAACTCCCTAAACCTCCAAACCTCAGACTACAATCCCCAAACCCATTTCAAACACAACCCCCAAACCTATAAACCCAAACCCACTCAAATACAAACCCTAAAACCTACAAACCCCAAACAAATCAAGTTTCCCAGAGCAGCTGTGGCTGCCCCTGGATCCCTGGCAGTGCCCAAGGCCAGGTTGGGGCTGGAGCAGCCTGGGACAGTGGGATCCCATTGCTGCTGGAGTTCTGGCAGGGGTGGATCAGGACTCTGACTCCAATATCAGAAGGTTTATATGATTTATGAAAATGACTCCACTGTTCAGAAGGAATTTGGGCTGTTTCTGCCCAGGTTCTGAGCTGACATCTTCTCCTCTTCATGCTCAGCACCCAAAGTGCAGAATGCCAGAAAATGCTTAAATACAAAATACAAAGTCAGAAAATACAGAAATAGAATAACAAACAAAAATATAGAAAATACAAAGTCAGAGAGATAGCATTTCTCTATATCATAGGTTGAGAGGAAGAAGAATCTCATCCCCCATGTGGGAGACAGGACAAAAGAATGTCTCTGTGTCCTTGAACACACACAAAGATCTGTTTACAGAAAATCTGTGCAGGGAAAACGAGCTTCTCCTAGGAAGGAAACCTCAGCAGGCTTTCCCCTAGAAAACTCCTCAAATGTCCAGGTGAAGGATGCCAGCACAGGCAGCAGGATCAGTGAGGAGTTTCCCCAGGAATGTCCCCAGGAATGTCCCCTCCAGCTCCCCCTGAGTGCTCAGGGTGGGCAGGAGCCCCACTGGAGCCTGGCAGTGCTGTGGCACAGCCCAGCAGCCAAATTTAGCATCTAGGGCAGAGCTCAGTGACCCACTTTGGGCTGTGTAAGCAGGGGTTATGTAAGTGCTCCACTTCCACCTGGGGCCACCCCAAACACTTTCTCCTGAACAAAATGCCGTGTCCCAGCCAGGGCACTCAAAGGGCAGATTTGGAATTAGCACGTTTTGGCCTGAACGTGCACAACTTGTGGAGCCTTAAATTACCTGCTCAGCTCCCCTCCAGCCCAGAGAGTTCCAGGGTGTACCAGCTCCTCAGAAAATAGGTCAGAGCAGGAAAACAGCATTGCTCTGAGATCATTGTACTCAGTCAATGACCCTGCCTGCAGTCACTGATTCACCTCATAAAACAAAATATATTTTAGCATAGAAAATAGGAACAGGAAAGTAAACTTAGCATATTAAAATGTTCATCTTGTACATGTATATGTGTAATTATAGCCATTCTGTTTCTCAGTATTTAAATTTAAGACATCAAGTACCAAAACTGAAATTACCCCCTCTCTCCTCCTGAGCTGCTTTGGATGCACATTTTCTAACAAATTCATCTGCCTGATGAAACCCTAGTGATGTTGCTATTTGCAAATTAAAGATAAATCTGCAGACAGCTACAATGTGGATTTTAAACAATTAAAACTCCTTTCACTGGGTGAACCATGCAGAATTCCCCCCTTTTGTGTGCCCTGGCCAAGCAGATGCTGCTCCTCAGACCCTCCCAGCCCTTCCCATCCCTCCTCTCCTCCAGGGCTTGGAACAGCTTTCAGCTCCTTTCCAACCCAAACCTTTCTGTGATTCCAGGAATTTTTTCTGCACATCTTTTCCCAAAAGTGCTGTGGTCACTGCCCAGAGCAGTGCCAGTTCTGGTGCCCTGGGAGTGTCCCCCTCCCTCCCTGAGCTCAGCACAGCCTTGCTCTCCTTCCCCCTTCCAGGAACTGCTAACTGAGCACAAGAATCAATCCCTGCTCATGCCTGCTCCACTTCCAGAACACACTTCAGGGGAAGAAGCACTGTCAAAAACTTGGTTTTGGAGGTTTCAGTGTATTACATGAGATGATCTTTAAAAATGTATTTAGTTGAGTCATGGAAGAAGCCTGAGGGATGCAGAAACCCCAATTTCCTTCTACCAAACTGAGATAATTCTCTCCCTAATGGCATCACATTACTGATGGATCAGCTCATTCTGTGGGTTTTGCTTTCTGCTATCCAATAAAAGCAGCCTCAGATCCCTAGAAAGAAAGATGATTACAAAACCCAGGGTATGTGCCCTGGCAAATATGGGAATAGGATCAATAAAGGGGCTGAAGAGGTGAATGTTCAAGAACATCAGGAAATAAATTAGGGTTCCCAGAGCAGCTGTGGCTGCCCCTGGATCCCTGGCAGTGCCCAAGGCCAGGTTGGAGCAGCCTGGGACAGTGGGAGGTGTCCCTGCCATGGCACTGGATGGATTTAGGGTCCCTCCAACCCAAAGCACTCCAGGATTCCATAATAACAATCCCATTTGCTGAGAACATGGATTCATGGGGTGGTTGGGGTGGGAAGCACCTGCAGGGCCACACAGTCCCACTCCCAAAGCACTGTCACTTCTCTCTTCTCACTGGCAGCACAACCCCAGCCCCAGGAAAAGCACCAAGCACCTGCAATTCCAGGTCTCAACAACCTCAGTTAATGCTGGGACCCAAAAATTTGGCAACCAGATCAGAAGCAGCAATTCAAGGGAACTAATTGAATTGGAGAGCTGAGATTTCGGGGCTCCCTGGCACCTCACCCTCCAAAACCAGCCCAAACCCTTCCACCTTCTCTGGAATCAGAAGTTTAGACACATCTCGGAAAAGGATTTCAATCAGAGAGAATTTACTGGCAATGAGGGCCTAAAACCCCAGATATAACCATTTAATTTTCCTTACTTGAACCATTTTTAACTTTTCATTCAAGGTCTCCTGAGAAAGAAAGGTCCAGCTGGCTGAAAACACCAAATTTCCCCCCAAAACACATCTGATATAAACAACAGATTTCCCCCCAAAACACATCTGATCATCCATCTGGTTTGGATTTAAAACTCCAGCAGCCTGGGGAGCCTTTTCAGGTTCACTGGGATTGCAGAGTGTCCTGGGAAGGTTTTCCCTGCTGACAGGGAGTTCATGTGGAGGCTCCCCTGAGGCAGCCCCAGTCAGATGATAAACGAGCTGATTTCAGCACAGCTGACTCCAGAGCAGCAGCTCCAGGGTCATCCCAGGGTCAGGAGATGTTTCCCTCCCGAGGTGTGTGGAGTCAGAGGGTGAAAAACTGAGACAATCCCAAAGATTTTGGGATTTATTTTGTTTTTCTTGTGAAAAGCTGTGAGTTCCCACTGCCAGCTTGGAAATGAGAACGATCCAGAGCGACCCTCCCACTCTGGGCACTAAAATGAAGCATTCCTCATCTCCTAAGGGAAAACAAAGCACTGGCACTTGCTGTTCCCTGAGAAACCTGGGCAAATATCACCCCCACTCCAGGATTACTCTGCCCAGCCTTATTTCCAAGCAGCACAGTTTAATTTGCAAAAAATGCTTCAAAGAGATTGAATAATTTTGCAGAAGGACACCTTGATTTGTTGCCATGTTGCACCAAAAATCCCCCAGGGAGTAAATCCCCCCATCTGCCCCACAGGCGTTGCTGTAGCAATAAAGCCCCAGGGGCATTAAAGGCTTTGCTGGATGTGCCTTTTCCAGGGGTCACATTTGGGCCTTCTTGGACTTTTTTATTTTCTTTTGACTGGGCCAACTTCTTCTCTAAGATTTTAAGAGTGTATAAATACAATATAATTTTTTGCCAACCGTTTTCACTTCATCTATTAAAAAAAAAGGCTTTAAATTGACTTTTTAAAATCTATTATACAAAATACAAATTTCTTGAATCACTGGATGAGTACAAGAAAGAAAAGCCACACATCAGTGAATTTCTTCTCTAACAGAAAACACCCAAAAAACCACACAAATGCCTCTTGTGCTGGCTTGTATTAAGCCATGACAAATCTCTGAATGAAATTTTGCCCAAGACATAATTGAGCAGAAATTTCCACATCATTTGGTTATTCACAGTAAAATAACGACTTGCCTGATTTTATGTTTTATTCCCCAGTAAGAAAATCATCAATAAAACTGAGGTTTGAGGTTCCCTCTCTCGGGTATTTAAGGAAAGAGCTTTGACCTGTATTGGTGTTAAAGCCCTCTGGTAATTAAGCACAGTAAATGAACATCACCAGACCAGCTGGGTGCAATTAGCCATGGAATATTTATAGCAGGAACCTGGATGCACAGCACATCCAGAGAACCATGGAATGGCTGCAAAGGACCTTAAATCCCACCCAGTGCCACCCCAGCCATGGCAGGGACACCTCCCACTGTCCCAGGCTGCTCCAGCCTGGCCTTGTGCTCTGCCAGGGATCCAGGGGCAGCCACAGCTGCTCTGGCAATTCCAGCCCAGCCAGGAATTCCCAATTCCCAATCTCTCATCCATCCCTGCCCTCTGGCAGTGGGAGCCATTCCCTGTGTCCTGTCCCTCCATCCCTTGTCCCCAGTCCCTCTCCAGCTCTCCTGGAGCCCCTTCAGGCCCTGCAAGGGGCTCTGAGGAGTCCCAGGGCCCTTCTCTCCTGCAGGGGAACATTTGGAATTCCAGTGGTAACATCCCCAGCCTTGGGAACTCTGTCAGTGCCTCCCAGGGAAGGCCAGGATGACTCCAGGAGTGTCAATGAAACTCTCAGACAAGAGCTCAGTGCCAGAGCTGCCTGATCAGACCAGATCAGCCCAGCCCAGACCAGGACAATGCTGCACCTTCCCTTTTTGTGGTGCAGTTTTGGTGGCCCTGGACTGGCCCCAGCTGGTTCAGTGCAGCCCAGAGCCCCAGAAGCTGTGAAGTTTCAAACCCTGGTGTCAGTGCTGGCTCCAGCCCTGCCAGAGCTTTGTTTCTCCCTAGGAGGCTCCAAGGGTGAGGGCTGAGCCTGGTGTCACCTCTAGTGCTCCTGGGGACACCAGGGACACCCTGGAGGATCCCTCCTGCAGGTGAGGGAGCTCCACACCTGCCCCCGTGCCTGGTGACACAGCTGGAGCCGGCTGGAGGCCAACCCAGCTGGAGCTCACCCCGTGGGGCTCAAGGGGGGCTGAGGGGGCTCAGCCTGGACAGAAGGAGCCTCAGGGGGCACCTGATAATTCTGGAACCATTTCCCTGCTCCTCTCATCCTGCCTGTGCCCATCCCTGCCCTGTCCCTCTGCAGTGTGCCCTTGACTCTCAGAGGAGTCACCAATGTCCCTGGTGGGCTGGAGAAGCTTTTCTGAGCTGGGCAGGGCTGTCCACAGCCTCCCTTCCACAGCCTCGGAGCAAGGAGCACAACTACAATGTCTCTGTTCTCCTCCTTGATTAGTCCTGGTATTATTCAGGAAACTCTGGCAGCTTAGCAACAGCTTCTGATGACCTACAAAAGTTCCACGTGCTGAAAGGCAACATTTGGGGAGCTCAGCTGGAGGGAGAAAGAAGTGGTGAACCACTGAAGCCTCCATCCCCCTCTACACCCACTTCCCAGAGCCTTCCAGAAGGATTTCTGTATCCCTCCCTGTCAGAAAACAAAATTCCCATCTCCCAAATAGCTCCCATCCATGTTTGTTTGACTTAGCTCCTCTTATCCCTTAATTCTTAGGAACAATTGGCTTTTTAGTTCAAAAAAACAAACTCAAAAAGCCTCAAAACAAATCCCCTAAAACATGCCATGTGTTCCTGCAGGACTTTTCTGGGATGCTTTTGATGGACACATGATACCAAACTCTGCCCAATTCCTGGAACAGCTCTGACATCCCCTTTGGTGGCTTTGCTCCTTGGCATTTGGAGCTCTTGTCTTTCATGTCATTCTGTCACAAATTGATACTGGAATCCATTAAAACAAGACTGATTTAAGGGTGGGGTTTTTTCCTATGTAAGGAAAAACGTTTTTTAAACAGTTTCTGAGGAAAAGATTAGGAATCACAGCATAGCAGTGGGAGACATTTTGAAACAAGATTAAATACACATAATTCGTTTCACAATTATTTTGGGATTTTTTAAAAAAAATTTCATTATTTTTAAACTATTTGAACTGTGCATTTTGTTACCTGCTGGTGCCTCATCAGCTCCATCATTTCCATGGCACTGATGAAGAGGTGACAACGATCCGAGTGCTCCACCAGGGATGTGGGAAGAGGCTGATTCTGCCAAAGGCTCCACTCCGACAAGGAGAGCTCCTGAGCTGCCCCCTCCTGGGGCTCCTGCAGGGCAAACTGGCATGGAAAGGAGATTTTCAGCAAGGAATTGTTTAGCTAAACTTCTCTGTCAGAGACAATAAATACAGAGAAGGGTTTGAACATTACCACACAGGTTTAAGCCTGGTCTAAAATAAAAACATCAGGAGCAATCTGGGCTAGGGGAAGGTGCCCAGGTGTCCCTGCCCAGGGCAGGGGGTGGAATGGGATGGGCTTAAGATCCCTTTAAACCCAAACCATCCTGGGACTCTGTGAATGCAGCATCCTGCATGGAATTCTTAAAAACAGGAGCAGAACTTAATGGATACTGAGACTTCCTAATATATTTTTAATTTATCGACTCAACTTTTAATTTACAGACCTAACTTTTTATTTACAGACCCAACCTCAAAGGCCCATTTCAAACATCCGATTTCTAAATTCTTGACCTCCAAAACCCACATGTAGATCTCAAAAAGGAATTTTTCTAACAGACTTTCTTCAAATCCAGAGTTCACCCTGGTATTCCCAGCATCCTTCAGGCCTCGTGTCAAAGGAAACATTGCAAGGAACTCACTGGAGTTTCTTCCAGGTTTTCTAAGGTTTCAAACTGAACTCGAGGCAATACTGGCTCCTTTATCCCATCACCTTCCTTAATCCTGTAGAGTCTGTCCCATATTTCAAACTCCTCAGGTGACAAGGACCAGCTCTCGTGGGAGTTCATTTGCTTTTGGCCTGTGGGGGGAAAAACAGCAACAGGAAAATGTCACCTGCTGGAGGAAAAGGGATGCACAGGATAAAAGAACTTGGTGTGGTACCAGGCACAAACAAAAAAATCTTCTCCGAGCCACAACCAAAAGCAGATGCAGAGAATCTGAAGCCAGGGAAAATCATCCAAAGAGTGTTAATGTTTTATATGGATAAATATCATTAAACAGCTGTTTTGGGGGAGGGCAGAATCTAAAAACAGAGAGAGACAGATATAAATCACTGTCCCAAATAATGCCAAATCCCTTAAACAGCCCTGGGTGGGAAGAGATTCCAAAGAATCAGAGTTGAGAATGTGATTGTTTTCAGCCCAGATGCATGAAGCTGGGAGAAAAATAATGAAGGTGATTTGCCAGAGTCTGTGCAGACAGGATTTGGGGTGAATTTGCAGCCCAGGCCCTTTTGGGAATTAATGCCACAGCAGAGGAGTCAGCCTGGATCTCTCAGTCCTCCCAAATTCCAGCTGCCAGGGGCTGTGTCTGCCCAGAGCAAACCTGAGTCCAGAGTCCTGCTCAGCAAAACCTGCAAAGATGAACCAACACTGATGTCTTTAGGGCCATCACTGAAACCTGCAAAGATGAACCAACACTGATGTCTTTAGGGCCATCACTGAAACCTGCAAAGATGAACCAACACTGATGTCTTTAGGGCCATCACTGAAACATCCCAGATCAAGAAATACTCCTCACTGCTGAGGAGTATTTCTGACTCAAGTGTAGATGTCACATTCCTGAAGAGAAACCCAGTCCAAGGACCTGGCAGAGGGGAAAAAAGAGACCTGAAGGAAAAGGAAATGAAGAACAATTCTCAGAGAAGTATTTGGAATCATGGAATGTTGAATGAGAACAGACTCACAGGGATCACAGAATCAGGAATATCCTGAGTGGGAAGGGACCCACAGAGATCAGAGGATCAGGAATATCCTGAGTGGGAACAGACCCACAGGGATCACAGAATCAGGAATACCCTGAGTGGGAAGGGACCCACAGAGATCACAGAATCAGGAATACCCTGAGTGGGAACAGACCCACAGGGATCACAGAATCAGGAATATCCTGAGTGAGAACAAACCCAGAGGGATCAGAGGATCAGGAATATCCTGAGTGGGAAGGGACCCACAGGGATCACAGAATCAGGAATACCCTGAGTGGGAACAGACCCACAGGGATCACAGAATCAGGAATACCCTGAGTGGGAAGGGACCCACAAAGACCACCCATCCCAGCCCCTGTCTCAGCCCCCCAAAGTCCCACCCTGTCCCTCCCTGGCAGTGCTGTCCCAAGGCTCCTGGAGCTCTGGCTGCCTCAGGGCTGTGCCCACCCCCTGTTCCTGAGGATCTGCTGCCATCCAGCCCCATCAGGGCACGCTGGGAACAACAATGACTTGAGTGCTGTGTCCCAGCTCCATGGGACAGGGACAAGATGATCCCTGATACCAGCCCAGGTGAGCCATGGTGCAACCCTGCCAGGCAAGGAGCCCTGGAGCAGCTGGCAGAACCTGGGAACAGAGGATTCCCAGAGCTCTGGGGAGGATCCTGGCTGCCCAGAACACTTCCCAAACACAAAGCAAGAGGGGCCTGGACAAAGGTGAGTGCTGCCACCAGAGGATGGGGGTACAGGGAGAACATTCCCATCCTCAGTGAGGCTGTTTGGATCCAGGGCTGGCAATCAGCAGTCCTGCAGTCCCTGGCACAGCCTGGTCCCTCCATGGGAAGCAGCTGGTGCTGTCCCATGGGAATTATCCTCCAGAACATTCCCAGTGAGGGATGCCAGGCCCTACCAGTCACAAACACAGCACCCAAATCAGCCACGTTATTTTCCTTGCTCTTCTCCAGAACCAACATATTTTCATTGTTCTTGAAGTGGAAGAAAGCAAGAATTAGCCACAGGCAACTGGAAAGGCAAGAAAACCCCACAGAGCAGGTGTTTAAACTCTAAAGCAGGTGTTGGTACTCTAAAAAGTGAGTCCAAATCAATTATCATTAGGACAAAACCAGCAATTATAGAAATAAGGTGAGATTGTAAAATCAAACAAAACCCACAGTTATTGACAACTCAAAATTGATCCCTCTGAAATGAGGGAGTGGAAGAATTGTGGAGAACCAGCAGAAGAATTAAGAAAATGAGATTTCATCTGGACAAAAGTAGAAAGAAAAAGGAATTATTGGTAGCTTCAAATGAGATTCAGCTCCCAGGAACAACAATATTAGCATGCTCCTCACTTTAGCAAACTCTTAAAAAACCCCAAAACCAAACAAAACCTAAAAATCAGAGAGAAAAAAAAAGAATATTAAAATACAAGAAATTATATAAAAAGCTTATGAAGTAAAGGGCTGTTTTACTGCACTTTTTGAAGGAGAGCTCTGAAAACTGCAGGACACACTTGGTTAATGATGGGGCAGCACAAGATATTGGATCTTTCTGGGGCTGACAGACAAAAGCCATGGAAGAGGTTTTGAAGTGAAAGAGGGGTGTAAAATTAACAGAAATTAGATCAAATGAAGAAGAACAGGAAATGTATATTTTTTTCAGGTAATGACTGACAGGACCACAGGAAACAGCCTCAAGCTGTGCCAGGGAAGGTTCAGGTTGGACATGGGGAGGAATTTCTTCATGGAAAGGCTGCTCAGGCCTTGGGACTGCCCAGGGCAGGGCTGCAGTGCCCATCCCTGGAGGGATTTGAAGCCCTGGGGATGTGGCACTTGGGGACATGGGGCAGTGGTGGCCTGGGGAAGGGCTGGACTCAAGGCTCAGAGGGATTTTCCAACCTAAATGATTCCACAATTGTGTTTATTTTGACAAGGAGAGTGCCTGAAGTTCCTGTGATAACTCAGTCCATGAGAGCTCAGTTTCTGCTATGGAGAAAGCTGAGGGTGGACTGGACTCAACAACAAAGTGAGAGCAGAGGTAAGAACACACCCAGCTCACCACTGCTGCCAGCTTTACCCACTTTTTGTGTGGAAATGGGCACTAAAATGAAGAGAAAATGCAAAAAAGTCAACTCCTTTCTTTGTCCTCTTTTGGAGCTTTTCCTGAGGGTCACTCAAATCAGGAGCAGCCCCTGGTCCCCCCAGCAAGGGGACTGGACACAAGGCTGGTGCTCAGTGACCTGCACAGGGCTGGCAGGAGGGGACAGAGCCCTGGTCACTTTGGGGACTGAGCCCTGGCCTGGCCACCCTGGGGACAGCCTGGTCACCCTGGGGACTGAGCCCTGGCCACCCTGGGGACAGAGCCCTGGTCACCCTGGGGACTGAGCCCTGCCCTGGCCACCCTGGGGACAGCCTGGTCACCCTGGGGACTGAGCCCTGGCCACCCTGGGGACAGAGCCCTGGTCACTTTGGGGACTGAGCCCTGGCCTGGCCACCCTGGGGACTGAGCCCTGGCCACCCAGAGTCCCCAGCCCTGGAGCTGCCCAC
This sequence comes from Dicaeum eximium, assembly GCA_013396995.1. Classification (NCBI taxonomy): domain Eukaryota; kingdom Metazoa; phylum Chordata; class Aves; order Passeriformes; family Dicaeidae; genus Dicaeum; species Dicaeum eximium. The sequence goes on from VWZP01010718.1 coordinate 61,221, forward strand.
GTGGCTCACACAAGGGGCACTGGGTAATTCCAGCCCCACAGTGCTGCTCCCACAGAGGAACATTCCCAGCATTATCATTTTCTTTATGCCCTCCCTGCTCATTTCTCTTTTCTAGGACAGACCAACAAATGCTCCAAATGATTATTTTCATTCCATGTTGTGCTCTGATTGTTTTCCAGCAGCTGTGGCTGTTTAATCACAAATAGGAAGTTTCCCAAGGATTCAAATTTCTTCTTTCAAGAAGTTGCTGTTGGTCTTTGCAGAAAGCACTACCAAAGAGATAGAGCATGAAAACTCCCAAGAATTTATAAAAAGTGGCTCTTTTTTCCTATTTAGGATTGTGTTCAGTTTCCTGAGCATTCCTGTGCCACTGAACTGCATCAGCTAAAAAGCCTCCAAGAGGATTTTCCTCCAAGAGGATCTGCACAATTCATAAATATCCTACCCCTGATTTCTCCTTTTCCTCACATCAAAATCCTTTGGTTTTCAAGCATTTCTGTTTTATTGTCATTTACAAGGCCCCAGTGGGGACCTTGGATCCCTGGGAGTGCCCAAGGCCAGGCTGGGCAGGGCTTGGAGCAGCCTGGGGCAGGGGAAGGTATCCCTGCCCATGGGAACTTAAAGTCCCCCCAACACAATCCAGCCTGGGATTCTGGGTTTTGGGATTCTGGGATGAACATTTTCCTCCTCTGTCTGCAGCTGGAGTTTCTGACCTTCAGTGAGTGACTCCATGGAGAAGGATGGACAAAGGCCCAGCTCAGGATGTGGATGTGGCAGGGCAGAGCTGTGAGGGTGCCCAGAAAAGCCCTGGGCAGTGTCTGAGCTGACAGAGTGACCCTGCAGAGCCCCAGGAGCTGGGAACACCATAATCCTCTTACCAGTGACACAGGCAGAGAGAGCAGATTTGTGCTGCAGGGCACTGCATCTCCTCTCTTTGGGAGGCATCCTTGAGGTGCTGGGCTCCTGTTTTTCAGCAGTGATAAACATTTTATGCACTTTGGGGTTGATGCCTTCTGGAACCATCCGTGGGCTGTGCTGGTAGAAACGCAGGGTTTTGTTCCCTGAAATGGCTTTGTGGATGCTCCTTTTGTTACACTGGCTTTGGTTGTATGTCTGAAAGAGAAGGTAAAGAGATAAATCATCTGCTGCCTGATTGCTTTTTTCACAGCATTGGATCAAAACTAAAGGAACACCTCAGTGTCTGTGAGGTTTCTCGTTATTTTCTGTTCCCTCAGCAAGGTGTTGTTTGGTTTGGGGTTTTTTCATGGACCAGAAGCAGGCACAGCACTGGAGAGTGAGAAAGGAGCACAGCCCTGGCCTGGGGGAAGTTACAATCTGTCACTGATACAGGGATGATGTAAATTAGATTACATCAGAAACAGGGAAAGAAGCTCAAGCAAAAAAAAAAAACGGCCTAAGATGATTTGTTGATGTCATGAGTGCTCTGAGTCCTTTTAATTACACTCCATTTTACTGTGCAACAGAGAAACCACAGCAAAGCTGGGGAAAGTGAGGAGACAGACTGGGGTCTCCCTGGGAAGTGGCTGCCCCAAGGAGGCTCTGTGTGTCCCCTCCCTGGGTGTCACAGGGGGCAGCTGCCACCTCACAGAGAGGATCTCAGGAGCAAAAAAGATGCTCCCTGAATAAAACTGGAAGAGGCCCCCAGGCAGCTCTGATAAACCCCTCAGGCATTCCAAAAAATAACTTTTTAATCCTAAAGCAGTCAAACCCCAGTGTTCTTAAGGCAGAAAAACGTGGTGTTAACAAATTGGCAGCATCCCAGAGCTGTGACTTGGCTGGATTTTCCCTGCCCTGTGCTTCCCTGAGCTGAGCAGCTCCAGGGCACATCCCAAGCCCCATCCCAGCAGCTCCAGGGGTCTGGTTGTGTCCCAGGAACACGTGGGAGCCACAGAATGAACACTGAGCTGATGGAAATTCCTGCCCAGATCTGCACTGACCCCTTTCTCCCAATGAAACATCTCCAAAAGCTTTGTGATTGACCTCAAGTGGTTTGATTAAAAACAACACCAAAACTATAACAAGCAAAACAAAACAAAACAAAAAAAAATCCCAAAACTAAAACAAAAGGAAAAAAACCACACAAAAACGCTGCAAACCCCCAAAACAAATTCCCATAAATTAATAGATGGACATTAATTATTTAGCTGCAAATTAAGTGATGGAGAAGAACCTCCACACTGAGTCTCCTTCCAGTTCTGCTAAACTTAAAGACCCCAACAACAACCCCAAAAGACAGCCTCAATAAAAACCAAACAAACTGACCAAGGCAATACTGGTTTGCAATTAAACTTATTTCCTGACCTCAAAAACAAATGAAATTAAATACAATGACTGTTCTACCTGGGGGGAGGTTCTGCTTCAAAGATACCTGAGAAAATCTGGACAACACAGTAATCCAACTACTTAAGTGAAGCTCCAAGGAATTTAAGGGACTATTTTATATCCCATTACAGAGCAGAGCTTTCAATAGTAACTAGCCTCTCTAAGCAGCATGAGAAAATTTACAAGCTGTCTTCAGGTTTATAATTTTTAACTCTCATCCCTTCAATGGAGAAACTTTTTTCCCTCAAGGAGGATTCTTTGCAGTCTCGTTCAGAATTTTATCCCTGCCATCCACAAATCCCAACCAGAGCTACAGCACTGACTGGAGTCAATGAAATAATACCAAGAGTCTGAAATTCCAGGTTTACACTTGATTTACAGAGATCTTGGATTTATTGGTTTTTACTCCTTTCACCAGTGATGGCAGCAGGAGTGCCCAGCCTGTCCTGCCCAAATGCTGCCCAAATGCTGCCCTGCAGGGCTGGCACAGCTGTGGTGGGTGAGCTCCCAGCACATTTCCAGTGGGACACGGATGTCCTGAGGGACAGTCTGTACTCAGAGATGATTAATCATGCTCTGCTGGAGTGCTGGGCTGCAGGAGCCCAGCCAAAGTGGATTTGCACCTAAGCTGATCTCTTCATCCTCACACGCAAGAGCGCGGCCACTAAAGCCAGCTCTGAGCTCCAGTGGCGTCACCAGCCCAGTAAGCACCAGTCTGAACCCCCAGTGTCATCCCCAGCACTCCCAGTGTCCCCTCCCAGCTCCAGCCCCCACCCACACCTTCCTCTGCACCCTTGGAAAAGCCCTGGAATCTCTGAGATTCAGTTTAGCATTTGGTGACGTGGCAGGCTGGGAGAGCTGGGAATGTTCCCTGGAGAGGAGAAGGCTCCAGGGAGAGCTCAGAGCCCTGCCAGGGCCTGAAGGGGCTCCAGGAGAGCTGAAGAGGGACTGGGGACAAGGGATGGAGGGACAGGACACAGGGAATGGCTCCCACTGCCAGAGGGCAGGGATGGATGGGATCTTGGGAATTGGGAATTCCTGGCTGGGCTGGAATTGCCAGAGCAGCTGTGGCTGCCCCTGGATCCCTGGCAGTGCCCAAGGCCAGATTGGAGCAGCCTGGGACAGTGGGAGGTGTCCCTGCCATGGGAGAGGGCAGAACTGGAGGATGTTTCAGGTCCCACCCAACCCAAAGCACTCCAGGGTTCTGTGCCAGTTTCCTGTAACAGTGAATGAGGATGAGCAGAGACTGCCTGGGGGCTGCAGCTTTGTCCCAAGGGACAGGGACAGGACCCAGGGAAGGCCTGGAGCTGGGCCAGGGAGGTCAGGCTGGAGATCAGGGACAGGTTCTGCCCCCAGAGGGTGGAACAAGCACTGGAACAGCTCCCCAGGGAATGGGCATGGCCCGAGGCTGCCAGAGCTCCAGGAGTGTTTGTACCGCGCTCCGAGGGATGCCCAGGACAGGACTGTCAGGGATGCCCAGGGTGGCACTGTCAGGGATGCCCAGGACGGGACTGTCAGGGATGCCCAGGGTGGCACTGTCAGGGATGCCCAGGGTGGCACTGTCAGGGATGCCCAGGGTGGCACTGTCAGGCTGTGTGTGCTGGGACACTCCCTGAGGCTGAGCCCACCCCTGCCCGTGCCCCTCGTGCCCAGGCTCACCCTCTCCTCGCGGCCCTGCGCCAGGATGAGCACGATGCGGCCGGCGCGGCGGCGGCCGGTGCGGCCCATGCGCTGCACCAGGCGCACGGGGCTGCGCTGAGCGTCGAAGCACACGATCAGGTCCAGCTCGCCGATGTCCAGCCCCTCCTCGCCCACGCACGTGGACACCAGGGTGTTGTAGCCACCCTCTCTGAAACGCCTGACCACCTGCAGGGACAGCAGGGAAACCTGACACAACCGTACTCTAACACAGCAACCTTTTGTCTTTGCCGTCTCCCGGCTCTGCGCTGTGATCAACCCTGCACTCCGAGTGAGCAGTGGCAGCATTTAACTCTTTAACTCTAAAATAAAGAGAAAAAGCACAACTGCCACTGTCACTGCTGCCAGCCCAGTGTCCAGCCCGGCCGTGGGCACTGCCAGGGCTCTGGGCAACGAGGGGAACACAAAGGGCTGGTGCCACAACCACGGCGTCCTTGCAGAACTGATCCTCACAGCCGAGCAATTCAATATTTCAGGGGTTGTTGTTTTTAGATTTGCTAGATCACAATTTAACACCAGATCTTATCTTTCCTACCTAGAGGAAAAATAAAATTCCCACAGCATGTATTCGCATATTTCCCTAGCTTTTTGACCTCTACATTTAGTAGCTGTTAATATAATGTAAATATATAAATTATTGCTCTATTTTGTTCGGTGAGTATCATTTTGGACACTCTGGCAAGCACTGGACTCCACAGGGATTTACCAACAACTCTTAAAGCTAATGGCAGCTATAATATATGGGAATATAGCAATATAGTAATATATAGAAATTCTGTACTATAGAGTATACTAATACAGTAATACACTATATAGTAATATAATAGTAATATATTGCTAGGTAGTGTATAGTAATATAGTAGTGATATATAGTAATTATATACTATATTAGACTATATAATTTGCATTATACAATGCAAAATATATCTGTTAATATAACGTAAATATATAAATTATTGATCTATTTTGTTCAGTGAATGTCATTTTGGATGCTCTGGAAACCACTGGACTCCACAGGGATGTACCAACAACACTTAAAGCTAAACGGAGTTATAATATATAGTATATAAAATATATTATAATATTAATAATAATACACTATTATAATAAAATATAATTATAATATAGCATATAAAATATACAGTATTTATATACTATATAGTATAGTAATATAGTTTTATATATATATAAATTATATATGTATTTATATAAATTTTTATATATATTTAAATATATATATGAATAAACG